>JARBJD010000065.1:0-303601 GCA_033064195.1 Blattamonas nauphoetae | reverse complement strand
GATCGATGATGTTCTTGGAGGAATGTGCATGTTTAACTGATGTTCTAGTCCGATTTTGGTGAGGAGGAGAGGAGATCATCATGGATGAAACTGATGCTGAATGAGGAGAAGAGAGAAGTTAGAGATCCAAAAGAACAGAGAATACACACTATTACAGCCAGTGGGATGCGATGGAGAGGTGATTGTGAACTTTCACTTTCAGGGAGATCACAATGGAGAAGGCGTGAATGAACACGACATAAATGCGCAATCTATGCCTTTGAGTCTACATAAGAGAATAAGATACCGGGACGATCATTTCAAATCGGACGAGAAAATGAATGAGTGTGTTCTTCATAAATGAAGACATTTGAGACGGATGATGGGTCTGATCGAACAAATTAGGTAAATTCACAATTACTGCAATTTTCCCAGTCTGAGGGAAATGACACAATTTAATACATTGTTCAAGCAAATAAAAAAGGGTGTTGAGTCTCGAAAAATGGACCCCAAATATATATTTTTTATTGTTATATAAAGTGATGCAACCAATTCTAAGTTGTCAATTTACGAAACACACAAGTTCTTCTTCAGTACCAACATCAATCACCAACAATGTCATCATCGAGGAGAGGAGTAAAGCTGGAGTAGATAATAGATCATCAAATGTCGAAATGGTCTCGCTAGAGGCTTCGAACCCTCCTTTGGGGAGAGAACGAGGGACTTATGAGCCACCATTGGAGACATATCCATCAGCGCCAATTCAATGTCGAACAATACCGCTACGAGAATACGAACTAATAGATCCACTCAAACCCGGAATTTCTCCTAAACCCGGAACATGGGGTTGAAAGATACATATTGGGCAAACTAAGAAAAAATAAAATTTGAGAATTATAGACCGACGCAAATCAGAGAAACCCTCAAAATACCTCTTTGGACCTGTTTGAATCAGGAGAACTGGTCATATCTTCACAACCTGTGAACCGATTTTGATGAAAATTTTCACAAAAACGTTTTTGATGAAACGAACAATTTGAGAAAACATTGGAGAAAAATGCTGGATATTTGGGAAAATAGAAAAAACCCATATTTTTCTCGAGAAAAGTCTTAAAAAAAATATCTTTCATTTTTGAGCAGCTTTGTCGAGATGTTTACGATGCACTTTATTTGGTGCAAAACGGATGGCTGGTTGTGGAGAAACGATCCAAAAAGTTGAGAAAAATGTAGGCATTGTTGCTGTATACAGTATTTTGAGGGTTTCTCTGATTTGCGTCGGTCTATAATTCTCAAATTTTATTTTTTCTTAGTTTACCCAATATGTATCTTTCAACCCCATGTTCCGGGTTTAGGAGAAATTCCGGGTTTTGAGTGGATCTATAATATTACAGCATTCAAAGATCAACTATTGCTAGTGTACAAGAATGCATTCGCTTGTGAAAAGAAACTATTGAATAACCTGATTGAACCATCGAAGAAACTGATTACAAACCAAAGTGATTTATGTGCACTGATTGCTACACTCACTGGAATCAATGATGTAGTGATTGAACTTGATGATTTGTCAACAAAATGTTCATGCATTAATGCTCTCCCAGTGTTTAGAACCATATTCAAGATCCTTGAGGAGAAAGATATGAGTATTGCCTATAATGAAGCATGCAATACTATTCTCAATTATGGTATCACTCTCACCAAAGCAATACCCCGTTAAGAAGTCTCTCATGAGATTATTTCCTCGCTAAAAATATAAATGAATTGATTTTTTATTTTACATAAATGGCACCAGGAAGTTTCAACAAACTCAAAAATATTGGCAAACAATTCTTTCAATTCATCAAACCTCTAGCTCCAACACTACTTCAAGTTGGTGGTGGATTGCTCTCTCAAACGAACAGTAAATTTGGACAAACAGCAGGTGGAATTCTTAGTGGATTAGGAGGGATGATGGATTCGTATCAACAGAATAAAGCGATCAATCGTTCACAAAATCCACAAATGATTGAGTACGAACCTCCACGAAATGCTCGGTACATTAATGATGATATGCCACTCTCGTCCAATTCCAAAATTCAATTCAAAGGATAAAAATTCACTAGTATTCGAATATTTTTATTTTACATAAATGGCACCAGGTTGGTTATCAAAATTAGCAGCAGTTGGCAAAACATACTCAGAGTTGGAGCTCCATTTCTGAATCTTATTCCTTTGTAGGACCGGTAATTTCAAAGATCGCACAGACAGGTGTTGAGATGATCCCAGATGTGAAATCGGATCAACAAATCCATGCAGAAAAGATGGCTCAGTATGAACAAGCAATCAATGAAGGAAACGGTTCACTTGCGAATAAACTCAGAGACGAAATACTGAGACTGGAAGAAAAATGAAACCTAAAGTGAGGAAACCAAAACGAAAAGTAACTAGAGTTAAATCATTAATGTAATTTTTATTTTTGTTAAAATGAACTCGCATATAACACATCTGACAAACAAAAGACATGGAGCCTCAACATTGACTGGCAATAGCACAGGATCAATTAGTACACGAGAGATGATATTGGTCAAATACAACAGCAACTAATGTCTGAACACCACGTTAATTATCTTCTGAATGATGGAGCACACAGTACTTCTATTCAAGAATTGAAACCATCAGAGAATTCACGATTCTATAGAGGACAAGAGATAATCATTCCATTGACTGGTAATCAAGACATTTGTCAAATTGATGATTCATTCATTACGTTCACAATCAAAACCACTTTGAAAGTCAACAATTGGAACATTACCCCAGACAAAGTTGGATCATACTCCAATGAAAGAATATTTATGTTCGTAGGACTTAAGCATTCATCATCAATCTTTAGTAGATTCACAGTTCTTCACAACAATCAAAGAATCATTAGCACTTCAAACAATGATGTCTCAATGGAATCACACATCTACAACATGATTAAACCAAAGAGTCAATTGGAGAATCGAAAACATTCGCACACTCCTTGGGAAAATGCTTGGAAGCATGATGAATCTGTCGCTGGTGTTTATATTCCATTATCATCTTTCACTACAGTGTCACAAGCTGGTGCTTTCATTGACACAATTGACGTACCAATTCGTATATCAATCAATCTTGAAGATCTTCTGATTTTCTCAGGGATGACTGACTATCCAAGATGTCTCTTTGGTGATTTGAAATTGAGTGTTTACATTAATGAGGATGCGTTCGTGTGTTGTCCTGTAAATCCTGAGCTTACTTTGAAAAATACACTTTCATCCTTCTTTAATGTTGGCTTAACAAGACCACCAATTCATGATGCGATCGCTGATTGTCACCAACATCGTCCATGGTTTTTCCATTCTCTACTAGCGAACTGCACCAAGAATTTCGTTCAGATTGGCCAATCATTTAGGAAATCAGCAGTGACTCAAAACATTTATTACAACTCAGCAGGAACAGTTGCTAAAGAACCAGAATTTGTCGATCAGTATATATCATTGAACATTATTGATTACCGCGTTGATGATGTGTATTGCATGAGTGCTGGATTCCAAATGAAAGAAATTGCGAAAGAGAATCTGAAGAAAATGTATCAGGATCGTCCAGGAACAATTCCACCAGAAAAGATCTCGTTCTATCCATTTCAGAAGACACCAACAGCAACAGGAATTGATTGTACTCAGCAAATGGTTCTCGTTAATGCCAAGGATATTATGCTCCTCTTCCGTCACTACGATAATGAAGTCACCTGTTTCCACAATCCAATGCAGAAAGATCTTCGAGTGCATCTCCTTGACAAATACTATCCAGATAACTTGACATCAACGATTGGAGCTCGCTTCTATCAGTTTGCATTATCGACTCTCAATCTTGATTCATACCTGACTGTTCCTGATGATCTGGAGCGATCATTAACAGATTCACTTGTTGAGGAACAACTCGAAGGTGATGGAACATATACTGGAGAAAAAATGACAAGAGTGCGACCGATTCATGACAATACTGACTTCGTCTTGTGCTTCTCAACTCAAAGAAGTGGATGTCCGACAAACTGTAATGATTCAATCAGTTCCAGAGGTCAAAATATTCCAGTCACATTGAGATCAAATCCGATTTACCAAGGAGTGATTGACACATACTATAATGTTCTCGATCCAAGTCAAAGGGTGGTGACATGACAACATTTACGCATCCTCCAGCACCGATTCTAGCAACAACTGCAACAACGTGGTGGGTATTACGATTCAGCAATGATATACCGATTGTTGAATACTATCCAAACCACACATTGAAAGCACTCCACAAGGAACTTGGAATAATGAAATCCTAAAACAGTCAAAGAAAAAATGAAATTGTATTTTTATTTTTCTATAAATGAGAAGTATCAGATCTAATCAATCAAAACCAACATCGACACTAATTGAACAAATTGAAGTGCAATCGTATATGCCAAAACATGGGATTCAGAACCTCATGTGTATTCGATTCAGGAAGTGCATCCAACAAATCCTCCTATGCCATGCCGAATCACAGATGAAATTGAAGTTCCATTGTGCTATGATGGTCATGATGTGACTGAGTTTTCGAAGAGTCATTTGCGAATAGATCTAACTGTGACAGTTCCATATTCGAAACCAACAACTGCATGTGGGAAATATGTTGGAATGTATGGAATGTTCAACGGATATAAATCATCATCAGATGCAATTCGAGACATGAGACTCGTCGACAGTCAAGGAAACATCATTGACAATTCACTTCAGAATAATCACATCCACGAATCATTTCTGTATCACACTTTCAAGTCACATGAAGAGAAAACAATATGAAGCATTGCTACAGTCTTTGGGAAAATGTTCAGAGAATGGATCCAAGTGTGTGTGGATACTATCATTGTCCAGTCGATGCTGCCTCTTCTAACATCACATTTACGATACCACTGGTAATTCCATTTGTGAATCTCCTGCCATTAAGTACTTTCGATCAGTATCCAAATTCCATCTTTGGAAATCTCCGATTGAGATTTCATTTGACAACAGATTCACTAGTATATTGTCCGATCAGAGTTTCTACCATCGTTAGGAAAACACTTGAAAACAGTATCGATCAAAATCCAAGTCTTTCGATATCATCAATGTCAAATCAATCCCAAACAGAATTAATGTACGATGGAGACTTCTCGACATTGACACAGGAGTTTACACAAATCGGGAATCCAGTTCTTCAACCTCAACATTTACAACATTCATCATCAGGTAGTGTCAAATATATCGCTACATCGCCAACCACTTCCACTGTTCTTTCCTCATCGGTTGATAAAGTCACTTCGATTTGCTACGGATATCAAATGACAGACTCAACAAAACAATCCCTCTTCAACACATATTCGAAGACTCTTTATGTTCTGAAAGCAGAAAGAATTGACACACAATCGTTCCAATCAAAAGCGAATGCCATGGGAGTGAGATCAAACATCAGTATCAAACTCAACAATCTCATGAATCTAATGTGCTTGTTCCCAGAACGACCAAACGAGTGTACAGTCTTCAGAAATCCTCAATATGTTGGTCAATTCGAAATGCTTGGATCCAACTTTCCTAATTTCCCAATGTCAACAATCTCACCAGAGTTCTATCAAATGATGATGGTGAATGGTGATTTCATTGGTTGTTCAGCCACTGAAGAGTTTGAAAATTCTATTTGTTCCACTCGCGTATTTCATGACAGAGGAAAAGATTACAAGAGAACAAGACCAGTAACAGATGCAACTTGTTTCACATTTATGGTTCCAACAGATCGAAGTGAAATTGCTGGTGGTGAAGAAGGGATTTCAACAGCAGAATCAGTCAATATTGTCTACAGAGGAACACCAATCAATCAAGGCGCTCTGGATCCATATTTCACCTCAACTCCAGAAGGTCCTCCTCCACCGATTTTGGCACTACATCAGGCTACATACTGGTTGTTCTGGATCGAAAATGGACAACCACGAGTACGATATGTTACCCTGAGCAAATGTGCAAACACACCCTGAACAGTGTGTGCTGGGAAAAAAAGTTTGTCAGCACAACTTGCACACTTTCTGCAATTTTTGTGAACCACGTTCACAAAATCATGGTTGGGAAAAATCAAAGAGAAGTGATCGAACACCAGAATCTCTCATTTCAGGAATCAGAGACATTATCTTGGAGTGATTTTTGATTTAATTTGACAAAAGCGATACATTTACAGTCCATTCTGATGACTATTCGTGTCCGAACCATAATTGTGAAGGCTTTCTTCTTCTTCCCTTTGTTCCAAAAAGTCTTAAGGAATGGAGCAGGTTAACAAACTATTGGACATTGTTTTCATGTGATATCTTCTGAGTTGTGAATTTGAGATTTGTTTCACTCGATTGAGCCTAGTTACTCATGGAGTAGATCATCCTCCAGAATCTGTGCTGAAAAACAGAAATGATGGGCCCAAATAGCACAAGATCGAACAACATGCACAAACCACCACAAACACAACATCCAACACAATGACTTCTGAAAAGATTAATCAACAGCTAGGGTGTTTTCTCTTCTCATCTTTTCTTCTCCTTTTTGCTCGAAGTCTCATCTATCACTCACAGATTGTGACCGTAACAGGGAACATTGTTGTGCCGGAATAGTATGTCCCCTCTCGATTCCCTCTCTTTTATGGACTGTGCACTGATTTAGAACATCATTAAAGATGGATGGGATCTGGAATGAGATGGATCAGTCTGCCAGTCACGATCGGACAAGGTTATGCTGAAATGCTCTCACCGTCTGTTGCCCTCTGTTTACCTCTCTCATTGTTGTTTTTTCTAAATTAGGACTTAATTGTTGATAGATTGAAAATGAAAAGTGAATGATCAAACTGACTGTCGCGGTAGGGCAAGGTAATGCTGAAGAGCGTATACTGTATGCTTCCCTCTCTGTTTACATCTCTATTTATTGTTTTTCTCTTTTTAAGACCAAATTACCAGTAGATACAGTGTAAAATGACTCCGATCAAACCTGTTGTCCTGATCGGACAGTGGATTGCAGACTCACGCACGTCGTGTGTTTCTCTCTTTGTTTGCCTCAATCTTTATTGTTTTTCTCCTTTTGAAGACTTATTGAGCAATAGGTACCTTTTGAAATGACTCCGTTCAAATGGGCTGTACTGATCTGACAATGTAATGCCGAAGCGCACAAACGGTATGTTCCTTCCTTTGCTTTCATCTCATTTATCTTCTTGAATTATCCTTTTCTCTCACCTTCTCATTCCTCTCATCTCTTTCTCTCGTGTTCCATTTTCTCGTGATGCTGATTCTTTTACACAGTCTCTGCTGTCCCTGAAGCCAAACTGTCCATATGGGAATGGAGCCGTGGTGGTGAACCTCTCCTCTACTCGTGTTATCTCAGCACAGAGCGCCAACCACACCCTTCGCATTCTTGTCGTCATCATCAATGGATTGGACAGCCCTCTGTGCTCAAACAACCCCAAATGCCGCACGATGACCTGCATGTCCAGTAACTCAAACAAAGATGCTAAAATTGCTGTTGAAGAAGGGACTTTTGATGTATCCAAAACAGAAGAAGGGTTTGACGTCACATCCCGCAAGCTTGTTGTCACAGGCAGTGGAATGACAAACATCAGAATCAAAATATCAAAGCCAGCCAATCGAAGAACATCTTTCTCGGTGACATCTGGTCAATTGGACATGATAATAATCGCGTTCTCACTCAAAGGCGCAGCGGCCGGACTTCTGTTAACTATCTTAAATCTGAACGGAAAGGGGTCGCTGATTCTCGCAGGGTGCTATTTTACTAATTCAGTCAACGTGATCAAGTCCAGATTCACCGTTATTCAGAAGGGCACACTCAAAGTCACCAAATGTGATTTCCTGTCACTTCCATCAACCTACACACACGATCTTGTCATAAACGTCTCACTGCAAGGGAATCTTCAGATCTTAATCGACACTTGCGTGTTCACCTCGATCACTCTCCAAAATCCTGACGATCTCTTCCAATCTGCGGTTCTTCTTAACATCGAAGGAGATATGACCAACTACCATCTGCAAGCGGTGACATTCACAGGAGGAGCAGCATAAAAAGGCTCAGACCTTCTTTTTACATGTTCAGATGTTGAGCCGGTTCTCATCCGTTCCCACTGCAGATTCAGCTTCAAAGACAACAAAAAGGGCAACAGACGCTTCCACGTCAAAACAGAAACAAATAGAGAATCTAAACAATTTCGTTCTTCAATGGTATTTCTCAAGACAGACGCTTTTCGTTTCAGCCACTGGAAATGACAATCGCAATGGCAAAACGGCAGAAATTGAATGCAAATCAATCAGCCGCGACGATGCCACCAATCCGTGCACCGCAGCAGGCCGACATCAAAGCGCTGTGAAGGTTCGCCTTCCTATCACCGTTGGGACTGTTCATCTCCTCGTCCGCGACTGAGCTGTGGCTCGTCGTTCGCCTTCCGTTTCGCTGATTGTAGACAGCAGCTGTATGTGAAGATTCCCTCAGCGGATCGGAAGACAGAGGCAACTCCCGATGGAACTGGAATTGCGCACCAAGGATTCAGTGTTCGAGTTGAAGCTGAGAAAGAAGGCGAGAAGGAACTGAACAAGCCGTATTCGTCTATCAAAATGAATACCCTCTCCTCTCGCTCGATCCTCCTCAACCCCAACAACCAAGTTCTCTTTGTCCTTCCCGAATCATACGCAAGAGTAGCTGGCCTCGACTGCACAAACTTCTCCACAATGCAGTCAGAGAATATAGTCAAGTACTGAAAGTTGAACAGAATGTGTTAGAGACGAGAACATTCACTTTAAAGATATCCATTTCATTTAGAGCCACTGTTCTTGTCACAGGACCATCTCGTCTCCTATAAAGATTTTATTTTGCATTCTTCTGTCATTTTTTTACACGGTACAATCACGACGGTTCACCAGGCTTCTCCTTCCGGCTCAATAAGAACGAAGTATGGGTTGATCAATCCAGACGTAGATACACGCGTTAGATGAAGTTCTACTTACTAGTATGATCTGATTTCAACAAGGTAATCCATCTAGTATCGAAATAGAGACTTATGTGATGTGTTCCGTTTCTGAACAGTGTGTGTGCTGAAAAAGTCTAAAATTGCGCAAAAGCTCAGGGTAAACGATATGTCATTGATCGACGTCTCCAAGAAGCATATGAAGAAGTGAAGAGAGGATACTGAATCTAACAAATATGAAATTTTATTTTTGTTTAAAACAGTAATGGTCAAACGTTATTTCTCAATTCAAAATTCAAACACTGCTCAATTCCCTCCTGATTTTACCAATTCCAGAAAACAAAAATATGTTCACTATCTCGACTGTAAACTCATTCATGTGAAGGAAGAAATTGGTGATTCGTCAACAGTCATCTCCAAAGATATTCCTCAAAATTTCACAATACATGCTGATTGGATTCAGACTGATACACACAATGATTCATATGTTGCTTTCTGTAACGAACAGATTGCGAAGCGAAAGAAGTGGGAATTAAGCACTCGACAATCAATAGTGAAGATCTGGTTCAAAGACAGCTCTGGTGAATCAATTGAGATGGAGACAACGGAGACAATCAATGGAAAAATAACCAAAGAGTATTATGAATTTCTGGTTGATCTGATGTTGGAATACTAATGATGAGCCATATTTTTGTACGAACCTTAATGAAAACCAAAAATACGTGAAGTTTAGTTCCATTTTACGTTCGTGTAAGTTTCCATAAGACAACCCGATACTCCTTTGGGGATCATTCTATCGTGATCCTACTTAATGACTAACACTGGCGAAGTCCTTGAAGGAATAAGCATTGGGTGGGCATGATTGACGGTCACATCTAAGTGATGCCAACATGAACCCCGGAGCGGATTTATAAAATCCACCGTCTCCAACACAACCTCCAAGTAGTTCTACGCATTAATCACAAGGGCACCATTTTGCCTGAGCATCAAGGGAAATTACGTCGAGGTCTCACACTTGAACATTTTGGACCTACTCTTCATATGCGAAATAAAAAATCCGAAAAAAAATAAATCGGCCTTAATTTTGAAAATTCCCATAAGTACATATAATGTTGTCAGATCACTCTAGAAACATGATGAATGAACTTGCCGTATCGATATTGACCTTGTTGGTACAATTTTGGGTGGTCACAAAAATAAAGGTCAATTTTTAAAAATTCAATTTTTTTATTCTCTATGGAGTTACTTCATCAAGTGGTGGACTTTTCAAAAATGAAAATCAAATTTTGACCTGGGGCACCTAGTCCACCTGGGTCACCATTTAGTCCGGAATAATCAAAGAGTAGAAAAATAATCTATTCGTCATTATTGATTCGGAGATTCGTCGATGGGGTTCTTCTCTGTCTTTCCTCTCAAGTGAGGTTTTCTCTTTGCTCTAAACCATTCATCAAGTCTCGCTTTGTAAACTTTATCATCACCAATCACTCGATAGTGAAAAGGAATGTGTACTTTCTTGTACTCATCAATGAGTTCACAATTGTGCTTTCTCAGTTCATTTTCAACAAACGATTGAGTGTAATGCTTACGCTTCATCTTATGTGTTCTGACTCCTTTCATCCATTGTGATGGTTTGATTCTCCATTCAACTCCTTCATGAAGATATTTCACTACTGACTCTGATGTTTTGTATTCACCAACGAGTTCACAATTCTCACTGTGTAGTGACTCAATGAATTTTTCTTTATTGCAACAGTTATCGAATCTGTGATACATGTTTGGATTCAGATGTGGTCTTGCTCCTTTAATGAAAGCAGGAATGTAAACTCGATAAATCTCATCAGGTTTATCTTCACTTGCGTAATCGAAAGTACCATGTGCCAAATATGAGGTTCCAGAACGATTCAGAACTGGTTCGGTGATTAGTATTAATTCTTCATTCTTTAGAGTCTCGTTAAGTTTGTTTGGTGTAAGCTGATTCGTCATTTAATACAAAATAAAAAAATCAGATAATAAAAAAATTAACGTTTGTTTTGTCAATGAATGAAAAAAACCCTTTAGATTTAAGTTTGCTAAATGGGGTCACTTTTTTGACTAAATAATTGAATTTGAACCCAAAAAAGGTATCCACCAAAATGCAAGAAAACAAGTATTATCCGGCATTTCGGAATCATAGCTGATTGTACTTTAAAAATAATACTCTGTTCAATCGGAATTGAGAATCACTATTCAGTTCCCAGTATTATAATTCCCGGACTAATTGCAATCAAGGTAGGTATCGATATTCGTTATCTATACTACTCTGGGTTTCATACTACAACCATTGAATCTCCTTCAAAAGACAATCCAATCACATGCTCTCACCATCAATTCATTCATTCAGGCTCTTGATTCCACCAGATCCAAAATTAATGCCGATGAAAACGTAACCTCCATCAAACGACAAATCGATAATTGTGAATATTATCACGGAATCCACAACCTGACCGACAATGGTGACTTCTCCAGAATTCAAGGTCTTACTACTAGATATGTCACAGGTCTTCAAACAAATCTCTCACCACGCTTTCCAGGACAAGATATCCTTCGGTTATTCACCATTTTCTCGCCTGATGCAATCAGAAAGGGGAGAAACAAAGAACGATTTGGTCTGGATGAAATATCAGCAATTTTGGATATCTATTCTTCAATATTCACGGCTGAACAGCGTCAGAGAGCTGAAGTTGACTGGATGCACTTTCTCCAAACAATCTCATCCACAATCTCAACGGATCTTTCACCAAACTCCGTTTTACAGTCGATTCTACAAAAACCTGAGTACCCACAATTGGCAAGAATTGCACGATAGCACTATGCCTTCCGATCTCATTTGCTCCAATTGAGAGTATGTTCTCTTACATGGCAGCTCTCAAACCGAAACAAAAAAGTCAGATGACAACGACGACAATCGATGACCACTTCACCACCAAACTCTGTACTCCAACTTCCCTCCCAGATGAAGATGTTGAACGTCTTGTTGACGATTGGACACGTTCCAATCGTCAAATTCGACATCGTGACCCAGAAAATGACGATCTCCTCATCACTTCATTCGCTGAAGAAGATCAAGCTTTCCTCGTGCCAACAGATGTATTTTTCACCTTTTCATCTGAATAGGTTATTCATTCACTTTCTCTCACTCTATTAATCAGCATACTGATCAACTTTTTTCTTCATCCTGATTTTGGTTACATCCATCTCAAATCTGAGATCTTTTGTGAAAAACAGGTTTTTTGTTGAATGTTATGTGGTGAATTGAAAGAAAAAACGAGAGAATTTGATATTCGTAATGAAAAGAATGTCAAGAATCAAATATGTGAAAATTACCACATTTTTGTGGTTCCCACCAATACACCACTCGCACATCACATACCTCACCCTGTTGTCTACAATGATGAATGGAGAAGGTTATAAAGTTCTTTCCATTTCCGATCAAATCACAAAACAATGATCACATGGTGAGTTTCTTCGTTTCTGTCCACAATTCAAATATATGATGGATATATGCCCGTTCGTTTGAGTGTTATGCTGCTGTTTATCATGAAATGATTCTCTTGTTCGATGTAGAAGAATTCGATTTCGATATTGAACTATTCCGACTGTGTGCAGCCGCACTCACAGTATTTCCGGTCGTTTTGAAGGTTAACAGCGGAAGAATCGGCATTGAACGTCCAGATTCCATCTATCAAGGACGGCCAATTTAAGACTTGCTGTTTCAATTCAATCCGGTTCATCAATCAGCTTTCTATCGTCGTAGGACTTGAACGGTCATAAAATGTCATCATCAAAATGCTGCGAACGTGAATGTGTGATTAGGG
The DNA here is from genome assembly GCA_033064195.1 of Blattamonas nauphoetae. Lineage (NCBI taxonomy): Eukaryota > Preaxostyla > Oxymonadida > Blattamonas > Blattamonas nauphoetae. The sequence goes on along the minus strand of JARBJD010000065.1, from coordinate 290,771 downwards.
GACCATTTTACTGACAAGTGCTTTTAGAAACGAACTGCAACCCGTCGTAGTTTGTCTCAACACTCAGATACGAGTTTTCAATGTCTGTGGTTTTGAGAGGTTCTTTGCCCGATCACTCTTTCTTGTTCACATTTTCATATCGTCGCGTTCTCCAAATCGATCATAGTACCGTCACAAAAACGAAGAAAAAATGAAAATCGAGAAAAAAAATCTTCGGCTGCTCATTGAGAAAACCGACTTGTCCTTGAAAAGTGGCACTTTTCACAATTCATTTTAACAAGATCTCAACAAATAGTGAATCAATTGTCATGAAACTATTCCCATATACCTTTTTTGGGACGTGGCAACCTTATCATCAAAGCCAAAATCACTTGCAATACCTTTCAATGCATTTCACTTATTACTATATTGATGTTTTGACACTTTGTAGAGTGAGCAAACGCTTAGATCAGGGTTAAGATCCGAACTAGTCAAAAATGTGTGGAAGTGTCAATAGAATAATTGGTGAAATGTATCAAACAACAATTCAATTAGATTTGGCTTTGTTCATTAAGTTGCCAGTTACCCATTTTTTGATGATCCAAACATTCAGAATACTTTCAGAAATACAGTATGGGAATCTGGAAAAAAGTCGATAAATCCATATTAGACCCAACCCGAGTTTTATGGGTAATCTCGAGAAAAATGAAACAATTGAGTAAGACTGTGGACACTCGAGTTATTCATGGTTAACTCGAGATAACTCTTGAAAACCGAGTTGCACACGTTCACAACCGAATTGACACATTTCACTCGAGTTCCTTCCCATAACTGTTTTTTGAGAAAAAAAGAACATCTGAAAAAGTTGATATTATCACTTCTTTTCAACTGATTTCTGATCATATTAGGTGAAAAAGATGGATAGTCAAGATTTGAGGGACGAAAATGTGACACCGTCACCACAACATTCACAGATCATTCTCAAACCTGGAACTCCACAAACACCATTCCAGTGTGAGCTTTTATTTTGATATTTTGTTCTTTCTCTTTTGAAGATTACGACCCTCTGCTGGAAGTTTCATTGGATTCCCGTCCCCAAGTTTCACCATCAATTCTCCCTTCTCATCACAAAACTCGTTGACAGATTCGAGATCACTTTTTTCAACACCTCAATCTTCACAATCGTCACGATCATCTGTTGATATTCGGTCAGCTTCGCCCACTATCAGGCCTCAAAAGCGAGAATCTTCAACTTCCATTGCGTCTCTTGGAGAACTCAAAAACAAACAAAGACAAGTCTTTCTGTCAGCAAAACCAATTGTGCCAATTCCAGAAAGTGGAGGAATCATTTGGTCGAAGTATGACGATGCAAACTTGTGGAAACAACTCAGATTGGAGAAAGACACTCTTCTTCATCTCTCCGCTCTCATCCAATCGAATTGTCCAGAATACAATCATCCAGGACCAAAGGGGAAACTCACTCTCAAAGATGAATTAGTCGTTTATCTTGAATGGTTGAGCTCAACAGTTAAAATCAATCGACTGGCATCGGCATTGGGAATCAGTCCAAATCTCGCATCTAAAGCAATTCTACACATTCGCCCTCTCCTGTTCACTGTCCTTCAGGAACGATATTCTGTCCCGCCTCGCCCAACTCCAAATTTTCAAGCCAATTTCCCTTTCACCGCGCTTTATATTGATGCAACAACAATTGTTGTCCCCAGACCATTGACGGATTTTGAAGATAAGAAAGTACTTTGGGAAGGTCATCATTATTGTTATGCGATGAAGGCTCAAGTGTGTGTTGAAGCCAAACCACCCTACAAAGCGCTCTTCGTTTCTGATTGTGTTGCTGGCTCAATCCACGATGTTGCTCTACTCCAAAAGACTCTCCAACCGATCGAACAATATCTGAACAAGACAGACCAGGAGAAAGAGCTCTATCCACAAGACAACGACCCAAAATGGGGAATTCAAGGCGACATGGGATATCTCGGAGATTTTCCAACTCTTCGATTCAATCGTCCGAACAGAAGAAAAAGAAAGAACAAACGAAGAAGAACAGAATGAACTCAATGTGAGAATTGCGTCTGACAGAGTTCAAGTGGAGAGATTCTTCGGAAGACTCAAATGGCTGTGGCTTCGAATGGGAGGGAAATACACTGCTGGCGTCAAACATATCACGCAAGACTTCAAAAATGCGTGCTGGTTAACCAATATTCACCTCGAAAAGGACACAATTACCGACTTCCAGACGATTTTCATGAGAGGGCTCTTTCGGCCTCTTCAAGAAAAGAATCACGAATTCCACGGAGAAAACAACTCTATCGAAAACATCAAGCCGAGATTGAGGACTTTGAGAATGATTATGATCCAAGAACAACAGGATTCGATGGAGTCTTTGATATTTCAGATTCTGACTAAAATATTCATCACAATTCACAACACACACTTACTTTTTCTCAATTTTGTTGAAAATGTTCTCAAAACGACGTTGAAGAGTCTTAAACTGTCATAAATGATAAAAACTCCCACATTCTTGTTTTTCATGTTTTTTTAGAAATATTTGATTTGTTTTCTGTGTCTAATTCTTTAGACAACGTCTTGCTGTTAGGCCCACATTCTGGGCATCCTCATTCTGTTTCCTGGCGACTGACATTCACTTCGACACTTGGGGAGGACCATATTAGCGCGAGCCCATGAAATCCTACCCGACCCAAGTTCCATGAATGATGTCTGCGGACAGCGAGAGGGGAACCAATATCCAAGCAAGAGCGACTTACATCGAGATGACACGGAACCTACTTGAGGTAAGTTCAATTCAAATACGTAGGGGCGTCGCCGACGGTTATAGTGAGAATTTTGGAAAAAGTTCGATATAAGGGTCGGATCGACTTCGAATTTTTTAAAAGAGTTTTTCTTCAATAATTTGTTTCTTTTCGTACTAATGACAAGTTATAAATGAGGAAACACGATGAAATGAATCAATTCGACGAAAGTTTGTCAAGATCAACCTGAAAAAAATGTTATGGGGTGAGAACTCGAGTGAAGTGTGGTTTATTCGGTTTTTCTGCTGATTATTCGGTTTTCACAAGGTATCTCGAGTTAAGTTGCGTTAACCGAATTGCCCTTCGTGATCACGAGTTTTCCCATTATACACGGGTTGGGTCTATTGTCTCGAAAACACTCCTAGAGGCAAAATTTTTCTTCTTTTTTCATAATAATAGTTTTTGAGGTCTTTTCGAATAGAATGTCCTTTAAATGGTTGAAAACGGACGATTGGTTGTGGAGATGTGGTGTCGAAAAGTTCACGATTTTTTGTGCGTTTTGCCATGAGAGGCTACAGGGCCCAAGAATAAGTCTTATGCTCCAAAATTAATACAGAAATATTTGCTAATAAAAGCAATACTCTCCAGGAAAACCTTGAATGATGGCGGTTGAGTGACTTTCTGCGCTTTTATGACGGCACTATTATCGAATATCAAACGAATACACCTGACAAAGCACTTCAATTTACCCAACTCTTGGGGCTCCTCCCATCGGAGATCCGCTGTCCGAAATGCGACAGAAACACGCCACTCATTCGACGAAAGAAAAATAATGACAAATAAGGCTGGATTTGTCATTGTGGACATGACGTAACAGCTGTTTCCATTCGCGATTAAATTATACTTTCAAAATCGACATTACCTTCCCGACAAATTATCAATAGATGTCAAATGGGTCAAAATTTGTGATATCATTCAAAAGTCCGAAGACCAACATTCAAAACTATTCTCCTCTCATGGTTGAGAAATGAATCACCCTTTCTCTAGAATTGGTGGATGACATGATTGAATAATCTTTTCGAGATCTTTGATCAAGCTGCGACAGGAGTGGTGAATTGCTTTTTTTGAATGTTGGTCTTCGGACTTTTGAATGATGTCAAAAATTCTGACCCACATGTTCTGGGTGGAAGAATCAATTTCACAAACAAAGATTGACTGCACAATCAAAGAGAACGCCACTGTTTCTTGGTTTCAACAGTTCTGTCTCATTGCAATGTCGGAAGTACTCCTCCCTGACCGACATATCGGTGGCAAAGATGTCGTTGTTGAAGTTGACAAAGCTAGTTTCTCTCGGTCAGAAGGAAACCGAGGGGCCACGAGACAAAAAGAATGGATTGTTGGTGGATATTGCCAGGCTGACTCAACTGGTGTTCGTCTAATGTTTCTCGAGCGCGTCGCAAACTTAGACACTCAAACATTACACGCCGTTCTCAGGTGAAGGTCAATGATAATCAGCTTTTTCCGAATATGGGACCAAATTAGTCAAAAGAAGAAGAAAGCAAATCTAGACAAAAATATTCCCATCCAATTCCACGGAACCTTCACAATTCCTCATTTTAGCAGCTTTGGTTATGTATTCTTGTCATATCTTCACAACCTGTGGACCAATTGTGATGCAACTTTCCATAGAAACGTTTGTTTCAGAAACTAAAATTTTGGGGATTTGAGAAGATACAAAAACATGCTGTTTTTCTTGATGGCACATTTTGTCGGAATCATTTTTTGAATGTGTTTTAACCGTATCTCTTCCCTCTATGGATGATTCTTACCGATGTGTCTCAAAATATAAAAATGTGGGTGAAAAAAGTCAATTGCCTGGAGCCTTCTGTGTTGAAACCATGTGAAACTGTTTCCTCCTGTCACATATCGCTCTATCATTTCAACGATCAGTACTAAAATTCCTCTCTTTTCTCAAAAAATTGTCATCCCAATTTAAGATCCGAGCTGATTCTGGCTTAATCATACCCCGTGCCCCCTCACGAAAAATTTCAAATATGTCTGGATTTTAATATTAAACACACTTTTGATGAAATTTTGTGATTTTGAGGGCGAAAAAAAGCTGCCCATTTTGGCTCGATCCAGCCCATTATTTGTTTCAACACTTCACAAAGATCCTTTTTTCTATGTTACTTTTGAGAATTCACCAATAGTCTTCACAGCCCCCCCTGCTCTTGAGCGGGGGGCTGTGAAGACTATCCGACATTATGAAAAAGTGTCTGGAAAAAGGATCGGGTGAAGTGTAGATGAATTTATATCTCCAAAACCCGGTCTCAAATCGAAATAGAAATACTAATACATCATGAAATGATATTAAACAAAGCTCCTCTAAAAATATTGGAAGGGGGCACGGGGTAGGATCATGCCCTGATTCTTCCTAATTGTGACTTTAAACTTGTTTTCTCCAATCCACTCACCTTCTCTCTCATCGAGAGCACTTTTCTATTAAATTGAAGTGCCTCCATCCAGACAGTGAAGCAATGTCACAGTTTCTATTTTCTTCTTATCAACAGCACGTTTCACACAACAATGTTATTTAAACAGTCCTCATTAATTTCTTCGAGTAAAATCTTCATAATTGGCATATCTCTTCAAAGAGACACGTTGGTGAGAATCACCCATATTGCTCTCGAGCTTCGTTCTCCTTTTCTGTTCAACGTAGAAAAAAAGAACAATCTGTAATAGTTCTTTCTTTCTCCAAAACGGACGTCTGGTCGTGGAGAAACGAGCTCAAAAAGTGTCAAACCAACATTGTTAGAAAGACACAATTGTGGATATGACAAAAGTTGAGTCTCAAGGGTGCACAAACCCACTCGGATAAAATTCTTAACAACAGAGCGAAACAAAGATAAGTGTCTTCCATGTCCATTGATTTTTCATCCGATCAGACCCTTACAAAATGAATTCACTTTTTGAAGATTCCCCAAACTCTGAGCTGATCATCCTGAATCATACAACCGATTCACATACACTCCATTGTCATCTTTAATACCAAAATCCATTGTCTATACTCGTTTCAATTGCTTGAGTTTTCAGCACACTGCCCACTTGGGGCTTATTGCACCAACATCGCTCAAAGCAGTCTTTTTCATCAAAGAGAACAATGTGAAACCATTTCCTATCATTATCTTCCCTAAACAAAATACCAATGCATTCTACTCCAGCATTGAATGGACTTCACTTCAATGTTCCGATATTCTTCAATTAACCGTCACAACATTACCTCAACATTTCGGACTTTTCAGCTGACAAAATACGACTTAATTGAAGAGTACCTCCACATCTATCACTAACCTATTCTCGAAAGTTTGCCAGACAAATCAAAAAGGTTCAAAAGATGATGAAGTGTGATCCAATGCGTTGATCAGTTCAGATCAAGACTAAGAAAGTTTTCTTCCTTCACTCGCTTAGAAAACGAGGGCAAGAACGGCGAAGAGAGCAGCAACAACGGAAGCGACGCTCTTGGCACCTTCGGCGTATTTGAATGCTTGGGCGGTGAACTTGAGGTCATCGTTGATTGTGAGGTCAGCAGTGAGATCGGTGCCAGCAGCAACCTTGCAGTCGTTGAAGAGGTAGTCAACAACAATCTTGCCTTTGGAGTGGGTCAAGGTGATTTTGTCGCTCTTGTTGAGGACGTATTCGGCGTTGGATGTGGCAGCGACTGTGGTGAGCTTGAGTTCTTGTTTGCCAGCTTCTGGGAGGGTGGCTGGGAGGAGGTCGTTCTCGATGGTGAGGGCGATCTTGTCCTTGGCACCGTCCTTCTTGCCTTCTTCAGCTGGGGTGAGCTTGGAGGCAATGGTGAGCTTGGTGAGATCACCTGGGGTGAAGGTGCCGACATCGCAAGTGTATCCCTCGCTGGTGATTGTGTAGGCGGTTTCCTTGACAAGTTTGCCATCAGCAGCAGCATCAACGATGTCGATGACCTTTGTGGCTGAGGTGGCAGCAGCAGCGAATTCGACGTTGATGGTCGACTTGGCTGTTCCAGCGGTGAACACGACGGGGATGGTAACTGCACCTGGGGCTGTCTTGAGGGAGAAGGTGGCTGTGTATTGAGTCTTGCTGGTGGCTTCGAAAGCGATCGTGAGTGTTGGGGTCGTGGCGGGTGTGGCGAATGTCACTTTCAGTTGGGTGGCTCCTTCTTTGGTAGCATCGGCAGAGTTCTTGTAGTTGCTGATTGTGTATTCAGTGTCCAATTGAAGTTCATTCGCATCACCAAGTTTGGTGATTGGGACTGAAAGGACTTTCTCTGCGATTTCACCTGTTTTGATCGAAGGGATGACAAGAGCGCTTGGGCGAGGAGCGATTCGCCAGAAAGTGGAAAACACAAGACATAGATAAAGAGATTGTGCTTGATCAGTGTTGTGAGGTGCATAAGGTCATCAACATTGAAAACATGCAATCTTCAACTTTGTGATTCTCGGCGAGAATAAGGGCAAATGCAACAAGAAAGGAGATGAATATCTACAATCTGATAGATACAACATCCTCGAAAACTGGGGTTGAGTCGAATGATCTCCCCACCGATCTGTATAATGTTCCTGATCCACAGATTCTGAGATCACCAAACCACTTTATTTCATTCCACAGGAAAGGAAAAAGTTGAGAGAAAGAGCAATCTGAACAAGTAGATACTCGGAATGTATTCGGAAATGTGACTATCTGAGAGATTGGCACCGCTCGTTGTTCCGCCTCCCTACGGAGTGAACATCTATCGCGTTTTCAGAAATCGACTACATATCAGCAGAGAAATGAATTTTCACCATCAACGAAACAACACTCGGAGGGGTGACATGCTCGATCAGAACGAGGCCAAAACTATTATTATGGTCTAGATGATCGAAACTCAATGAGAACCAACTCTTTCATCGCGCTCATGTAGAGGTGTATCACATGAAATCAGAGAAATTCGATCCTGAAGTGCTCTGCTTTAGGAGTGGATCCTTTTTTTGTTCGGAGTCAAACATGTCGTTGACTGTTCTGAGCATCAGCCACCATTCAAATTCCAACTCTATTGTTTAAAACCGTCGACTAACGAACCACCCACGTTATTTTTCTGTGTTTAACTGTATCCTAATTCTCAGTCAATGTTAATGACAGGATAGACTTCTTGTTTTCGAAGTGTTCATCAATATCAGTTGGTTTCGATGGGTCGGCAAATTAAAATGAACACGAAGAAAGGGGAGATCATCCTTCCACCAAGTATTTTATCCACAGTATGCTCTTTTTCCTTCTCAGATTACTCATATTATCCCAACTTCATCAGAAAAGCATCGCAACAAGTGAAGTGATTCACCTTTCCCGGAAACTGAAAACTGACAGAATATGGAGGATCAGAATTCTCTTCTCCAAAGTGTCACTTCACTAATTGCTATGCTTTTCTGATGAAGTTGGGATAATATGAGTAATCTGAGAAGGAAAAAGAGCATACTGTGGATAAAATACTTGGTGGAAGGATGATCTCCCCTTTCTTCGTGTTCATTTTAATTTGCCGACCCATCGAAACCAACTGATATGTCAAGAGAAAATGATTTCATGGTCCGTTGGTGATCGGATTTGAAGGATCCGTTTGAAACCACTCAATTCCTGAGTGATTGTGATCATCGGCAACCCATCATCCAAAAATACTAAATGAAACAAGACGAGAGTTCGAAACAAAGGCAAAACGACATTCATTCTCACTTTTGATCACATTCTACCTCATACATGAGAAACGCGATCTGGCCAACCACTTCTCGATGCCCGGGTCAATGATCCACAAAAGAGCAAAATATTGGGAAAAAAGCAGCCATTCATTCATTTTTCCAGGAATGGATCGTTCAATCGACCGCGAAAGGTGGTTTCAGACAAACATACTCAAGTCTCCATGATCATGATAATCACAACAAAATGGTGTTCGGATCTTGATAAATCGACTAATCGAGAGGCTGATCGAATCATGCCTTGATTCACATTCCTGTTGAGCTCGCATGAATGGTCAAAACAATCGCATGGATCAATCGGCAAGATTGAATCTCTGAATGGTACTCGCTTGGATTTTTTCAACCAAACGATTTTCTTTGAGTTCCACTCCTCTCACTCAATCTGTGAAATCTGTCACTTTCTCATTATCTCTCAATCCGATCAAGCTGGATCCAGTCATGGACAAAAGTTTACGGGCACCCTTGTTCGCGTTTATGAACAATCAACTTTTTCTCATTTTTCATTAAACACTTCACAACATTGGAAGACAGCAATTTCCAAAATATTGAACAAAAAGAGTCTGTCGAAGTGAAAATCAGGAAGAGAGTTTGAAGTGACCTGGGAGGAAAATTTTGTGGCGGCAACCTACACTGCTCTCCTCTTTCAGGGAGAGGAGACGTGATCAGTGGAGTGAGTTGCTCCCATGAAAACGATCAGTCTCCTCTCCTCATCGAGATTCAGGTGGAGATGTGACGAAAATGAGTGAAATTTTGTTTCTTCATCTCTCCTCTACTAGCCTTGTCGACACACCAAACACTCCCTCTGATCATCAGAGTGAGGATTCCGTCTCCACCCAATGGATTCCAGTCATTAGCTGTTCCTACGAAGTTTGACGAAAATGACACGTTTGAAGTCTCTCTACAACTCATCACAAATAAGCAAATGAAATCGTAATCTTCGTTCGCAAGATCAGAGGGAGTGTTTGGTGTGTCGACAAGGCTAGTAGAGGAGAGATGCGGAAGACAGATTTTGCTAGTTTCGATGACATCTCCAACATTTTCTCAACAAGGATTGGAGCCATTCAATTTTTGAGAGTCGAAACACTCTCACCTCCTCACATCTCCTCTTCCACAGAGAGGAGATGTGTTCTTGTCGCCATCATCTAATTTTCATCCCAAGTCGGCTCGAACTCTCTTCCTGATTTTCACTTCACCACACTAGATTGGTTTTATATTTCAAAAAGGACTATCTTTCATTGTTGTGAAGTGTTTCTGAAAAAATGAGAAAAAACCACCTGTTCATAAATACAGACTTGGGTGCCCGTAAACTTTTGTCCGTGGCTGATCGTTTCTCTGACTGAAGACGTAGAACTATCATTTTGTTCTAGTTTAAATTCATAATTCGACCAGTCTTACGCCATTGACATCCAGTTCCCCTTTCTGACCTTACCATAGACCAATCTGTTCCGAAACTCTGATCAATGTTGTCTTGACGTAAACAAAAGAATTCCGACTATTACCGACGTCAGTGACACCTTTTCCGTTTCATCTTGGCTTTTTCGTAAGAATTACCATTTCAGAAGTGGACAACAGGTGACCCTTCCAACAAGATTGTTGTGTTCTTTATGTTCGACATCTTTCACTGCGTAATTCAGCCATGGAAGTGATTTTGTCTCGACTCTGATGGTGTCACAATGATTTTGTTGGTGAGCAAGAAAAGAAATCAATTATTCATCTTCAAGACTGTGAAATGAGTGTTTTGATGACCAAACGAATGGCTCAAAGAAAGAAATCAATTATAACTCAATAGATTCCGAATTGCAGTTGAGTAATCTCTGAGAGACTTCGGAAGGATGATGGCATTCAGGAAAAGAGCGATAGGAGCAGAGTCTGTGTGCAGATTCAGCTGATGTGTGCAAGTTTCGACGTCCTTGATTTCGGTGACAAGCACAATAAATGCACTCAAGAAATCAGATCCAACGAGCGGGAACATAAACTGTCTGGCTTCCTTCGTGATCTCTCCAGAAGGAGCACACCGCTGCATGATCTTCTGCGCGAGAGTGTGAAGAGAGTGGACGAAGAGGGGCATCTCCTCCTGCTCCACATGATCTTTGAGTGGAATGCCGCTTGGAGTGAGGAAAGGATTGTCCGCTCGGCCTGATTTTTGAGCGAATGAGAAGAGTTTCGATGTGAAGGACAGTGCCGACGTGAACACAGTGAACACATCTTTCTCTTCGTCCAGTGTTGCCGTGTTGGGGATATCCAGTTTCAGACATTCGCGGGTGATGGTCAGACTTTGTTGGATGTAGCCCAAGAATCCTTTGGGAGTTGAGACGCAGATGTCACTCAGCGTGTCCATCACAGCAGGGAAGACCTTTCTGTCCATCGAAAACGAAGATTGGGCGAAATTAGCGGCGTGGAAATTGAAGATTCGGAAGATTTCCGGAATGAGGATTGGGAGGAACTTTTCGAAACGAACGGAATAAAGAAAACCGAACATCGCGATCACTTCGAGAACCAAGTTTTGGACCCCTGGAATAGTGTCAGATTGGAGGCAGATTGTCAAATATGGGATGAGATTCTCAAAGAGGGTGGTGTCCACAGGGTTCAGAAAGCCAGCCAAAACATAAAGGCAGGAAAGAAGGCTCTCCTGAAGAACCACACTCTGCGACTGCGTCAGTCGACCGATGACAGTGTGGAGGAGAGGAGTGTGGGACTGGATGGAATACTCCATGCGAAGTGTCGACGCCCTGATCACCATCAGCTCGGCAATGATCGTCTGCTCGGACTGATTCGGATTGGCCACCATGTATTCCAGCAGGGCCCTAACCTTCTGCGACAGAAACTGCCTCGAGGCTGCTCCGGTGTTCTGGATGACCTTCTCCATTGCAAGTGTTGCGATTTGAGCCACCCGAGACGCATTCCCCTCCCAGCCCTCCTCAATCACTTTGAAGAGAGCGTCGTACAGCTCTGTCAGCATCTGACTCACAAAGTTGATCGGTTTCTTCGCAATCTCCTTCCGACAGCTCTTCGCCAAGTTCTTCACTGCTGCCGAACAATGCCTGGCCACATACACATTCCCCGACAGGAGACCGTCCCTCAGCGACGTCACCAGCAGCTCCCACAGCGGCTGAGGTGTCCTCGACAGGGCGTCTTGTGGGCAGATCTCATCGGCGAATTCGGAGCAGATCCATTGCACACTCCATGCTGCTGTGTTGCGGACGACGAGTGTGTCATCTTCCAACATTCCTTTGAGGAGGACGTGGAGGTTGGACTTGACATAATCGAGGAGGTGTTCTCTTCGAACGAGGACATTCTCAGAAAGAGCATTCCAAGGCTCCGTTTCGGTTTTGGGGAGGCCCATAGAACGAATAACAGCTGCAGCATCTGTAAAATTCTTGATCTCCGATCTTGTTCCCATGACCATCAAACCGATGACATATATAGCCGTGTTTCGATAGTTATAGGCTGGTATTTGGTCAAGTTGAGCAGTGGTTATGACATTACTCCCATTGTTCGAGACAGCGACGAGGTTTTGGGATGCAAAAGTGCTAAGTTTGTTGAAGAGATCTTGAGAATGGACAACACTGTAAAGAGTGGAAACAAGCATCACTGCAGCAGAATATTCATTCCAATCATCGAGGGAGGAATCCGCTGGGATTGTGAGAAGAATGGTGAACATCAGATTTGTCAGTTGATCAGCGGCCTTTTCACACAAACCTTGGTACAAGCTGCTTGGTCGAACATCTTTAAAATAAACAGGAAGAAATTCAGAAGCGGATTTTGGGAATGAATTCCTGAATTGAAGGCTTGACTCGAAATCTGCGATCACATTCCACAATTCGATGGCAAGTGGCACAATGTCAGATGAATCACGCTGTATTGTCTCCAGAGTCTGGGTGAAGAGGAGTTCAGCATATTCTGTCAGATACGGGTAATATAATTCAGCGATTCGATTGAGGCATTGATAACAATAGCGTCGATGTGAAAACTTATAATCAGGTTGGTCAGGATCAGGAAAGGCCTGTAAAGGATTTATTACCACAGGAATAATGAGTTGACGCGGGCCTGGTTGACTAAAGCGTTCATGAATTGCTGGGAGGAGGCTGAGGAGTGCCCTCAAAGCTTCAACTTCAGCATCATCATCAGAGTCATCACGGTACGCTTTTGAGTAGTTAAGGCTACCACTGACGATGATGGTGAGGAGAGTGTCCTGGAATCCTGTCAGACATTGAACGGGAAGATCTTCGCAAAGAAACCTTAAGCAGATGATTGATGCTCGCTTGAGCTTCATGTTCAACTTGTGTTGTTTGATAAGGTTTTCAAGCATCCCTGGGTTTTGCATTTGGGTGTTTTGGTCATTTCCAATCGAGACAATTTGTGGAAGGAGGCCCTCTTCGGCTTGATTAAGAAGTCTAATGTTTTCGAGGAGTGTGTTGATGATATCATTCTCAATATTGGCTGGAATTTCGATGACACCGATTGCGGAGAGCGAGGCAGCAGCTGAATTAGCTGTTTGGATGAATGTTGATCGGAGGGCTAATTTAACCTTGAAAAAGTAAAGAAAAACACAATTAGAAACATTGTCAATGATTTGCTTCCGATTTCCCTGCTGAAACATCATCCATCGTTCTGTTTTCATTTTTCGTTCGGCATCTCCCTGAAAAATATGGCCATTTTTGTAAAAAAATGAAAAAAAGTACTTTAGCACTGAGCATATTTTTGAGTTGCTGACCTGCAATCTCTCGTGAAGGCGTTGCTCCAAGTGCCTCGTTCGCTAATTCCTCTGAGAGGAGGAGACAATATTGTTCCTACAAAACAGGTCAGAAAATGAAAGAAATGGATCAAAAACTGTATTTTCTTGATCAAAACTTGCGAGAAGTGCCTGAGCTTGATTCACATTGTCTAGAGTGAGAGTGTGAAGAATGAGGTTGTGATAGAAACCACAAACTGATGTCGAGAGTGTTCAGAAGGATGGTCGTAAAGAGACCACGATTGGAGACAACTGAGGACAAATTGTATTGTTGCTGCTGAGTTTGGCCTTGCATGGGTGTTTGTCTCATGGGATGATCGTATTGGAGAATAGTGATTCATCTTGAATTATGACGATACAACTTGACTTTCATCCCAACGAGTCTAATGGAGAATGACTCAGAACTCGATGTTAAGGGATATCACACCTTCAGCAAGTTTTTTCCTCTTCTTCTGTGGGGCCAATTTTTCTCTATTGAAGAAATATGCCGAACTTCCGAGAGAAGTATATTCATTTTTGTCGCTGTTAATCGTGTTATTCTATAATTAGAACTGGAAACTCCTTTGGATGATGACTTCGAATGTCATCACACATTATTATGGGTGATCTCAAGATCAACCACTACTTCTTAACTAGGTGAAGACATGCTTCATACATGTCTTCTCTCCTTTTTTGTGATCCCGTTATCATTTTCTCTATCACTAAAGGGTCCATTTTTACAAGGTCGTCCTGACGGCTCTGATGATTGGGTCCTCGGCGGTACAGCCTCAATTATGACCGATAGAATACGTCTGACGAATCTTGAAAGTAGCCAAAAGGGAATTATTTGGACTGGAAGTCAAAACAGATTCGTAGAATGGGAAGCTAACTTCGAAATCCAGGTTTCTTTCAACAACTCTCTCACACCATCGTTGCATTCTTCTTTGACATACACAGGTTTTCGGAGGCAAACAATCAGGAGCAGGTTTCTCTTTCTTCTTTCTTTACTTTTCATTCCAAGATGGCATGGCATTCTGGTATGCAAGGGACCCTCAAGAAATTGGGGATGTCTACGGTAGCCGAGATCAATGGACTGGTCTTTCTGTCATTTTTGACACATACGATAATCGTGGAAAACGGTTTGGTCTTGTCGTTTTCATTTCTCTCTTCTATCTTCATTTTGGATCAGTCAAAATCCTTCAGTCCTTGTTTGTTCTCTAAAATCGCCGTTCTCACGAGCTATTTTTACTTTAGGCCGTACTTAATAATGGAACCTTCAAATATGACCACGACAATGATGGAGTTACCCAACAGTCAGCTGGCGTTGGCCTCGTCAAATTCCGTCGAGATTCTCCCTTCAAAGTGAGAGTAATCTATGCCAATCGAACTCTTTCTGTTGCAACCACTATTTCAATTGGAGGTGTCTCCCCAATTCGTTCAGAAACAATCACTGGAGCAGAGGACGACGACAAAACGCAGTACACGACCTGCTTTGTAGCTGACTCTATAGATCTCCCAATTGGATATTACTTTGGGTTTAGCGCTGCAACAGGAGGTCTGACAGATAACCACGATATCATCTCGTTTGACCTGACTCCTGTCCAACATCGTCATCCTCCACCCTCGCCCAAGCAATCTGGTGTCTGCTGTTCATCTTTTTAACCCCTTCCCCATCCTTTACTTATTGTTTAGCCCATCGATCCGACAAGTTCAACCACATTACCTCCTCCGATAAATCCAATCAAGGATGACAAAACAATCCCTCCACTTACACAGCTTGATCCCGTCACATCTTCCTCCCAAACCACTCCACCCACAATTCAGACTACATCTTCATCCATAGACCTTTCAGAACTCCAATCCTTGAAGAATCGTCTTTCATCACTCTCAACACAACTCGAAGCTCTCACGCCTTCTGCCACAGCTCTCCAACAGAAAGCTTCACAGGCCCAGCCATCAGTGTCCACTGCGCCTGTGGCTGATGATGCTGCGAAGATGGCCAACCTCCAAGAAAGAGCAACAAAGTTGAAGGAATCCATCAAACCAGGAAAGACACCAGACATCAACGAAGTGTCCAGAATGCTGAACAAATTTGCGATCCCATCAGTCCCCACTCCCCCCTCCGACATTGCGAGTGCAGTCAGCAACATTAAGAGCACTTTTGATGTGGTGCAGTCCGAACGTAAGGATTATGTGAGGATCATCACTGAAGGTGTCACTGAGCAAGTTGATGATTCGAAGAAGGCGTCAAAAATGGGAGCCTTCCGACTGATCATGTATAGTTTGATTGGAACCGGTGCATTTCTCATGGTGAAGTCACAGCGTGATATGAGACGACACAGACAATACTCTCTTCCGTATTGATTGCGTGTTCAAGCATTCTTCATTCAAATTCGTGTTTTCCACTTCACGAAGCCTTCTTTTCAGAGGCTCTATCTTTGATTTTCCATATTCTTTCTCGTACGAATTCACGTGAAAGATCGATGATTCAATGGGGTGATCCTCAAATGCAACCGAATACGGATGCATTTCGGCCTGAGGAAGAGGATCCTCCACAGCAGTTTCCAGGAGATGATAATGATAATACACAAACGGAAGAATCTCCACTTGAGAACGATATCTCAGAAACCGCCCCACTCACAAATGCAGAGCCGCAACCTTTAGTAGATCCACCAAAAAAGAAGAAAAGAGTTCGTCGGAGACATTTTGATAAAGAATCTGATGTAGAAATTCATGCTGCTTCCATGAATTCCGTGATCCTCCCTGTCAGTGTGTTCCTCTGAGGTTTAATAGGCCCATTCCACTTCTCTATCAGCCATCACAATGCTAATAGTTATTTTTGTCATTCTCTCGATTGGATCAAACGGAAATCTTTTTGACAGCCTTTTCCCGACCACCACAACGTTTCGCACTCTTTTCATCTCTTATTTCTTTCCAGACCGCAAGGATTCGTTGCTCCATGGGGACCAACAGCATCTGGTGTTTCTCCTGGTGAGGATAGTGATCTCTGGAAGACTGTCCTTATCTCAGTTGCCATCGCTGTTGGTGTTGTACTCCTCGTTGTGATCATGACCTTCATAATATTCTGCTGCTATAAGGCAGGACATACCAAATTTATTTATGTCTGGCTCATGATTGCTGTAGGCCTTCTCATGTTCGGTTTTGGAGGTGTCCTCATTGTGTTTGCCCAAATTCTCGTCATATGACTCATTTTTTCTCATACACAGGAAATTACTCCAACGTTATAACATCCCCATGGACATTGTCTCTTTTATTTTTATCACCATCAACATTGGAGGCTTGGCGATTGTCTCCATTTTCTGGGCCTCCCCTCTCATCGTCCAACAAATCATGCTTGTATATGTTTCTGCTGTCATGGCTTGGGCTCTTACAATGTTCCCAGAATGGACAGCTTGGATTCTCCTCGTCGCTATAGCCATTTACGACATTTTTGCAGTTCTCTGCCCATGCTGTGCCCTCAACCAGATTGTTGACATCTCAAACGAACGAGACGAGCCTATTCCAGGGCTTCTTTATTCCGCTGCACTTGGATCAGGGACGATGGAAAGGCTGAGAGAAGAAGGACTCTCTGAGGAGGAATTGAAGCTGAAAAGGGAGCAAGATGAACAAAACAGGCTAAGAGAAGAGCAATATGCAAGAAACAGAGAGCGGCGAGCCGAGCTTGAGGAGCAGAGAAAGAAGAAAGAGAAAGCCGAAAGAAAAAAGAGAAAATCACGAATACAAGCAGAGGAGATGCATCAACCAACCGCCGTGTCATCATCCACTCCACCCGAGGGCCCTCCTATCGTCTCAGATTATGCAAATCACCCTCCAGACGTCATTATCGACGAATCACACCTCCCAGTCCCGCATGATCATGAAACTGAACGAGCACAAACGGATACTGAAGCTGAACAGGAAGCAAGGCTAGTTCAGAGGAGGGATCAACAGAGAATGGAAGACAGGAGCAGGATGGTTGAGGTGAAGAGAGATGAGGTTGAGGACGATGACGACGATGATATCGATGCTGGTATGCAGATGAATGTGATGATTACATCGTGATATATCTTCTTTTCCTTTATTTTCGGTCGTTTGAATCATTCTTCATTCGTTTCAACTCACTGCTCTCCATTCTCGCATTATCCCTCTCATTCATTCAATACTCACTATTTCCATTCAGATGGTACCCTCGGTCTTGGCCTTGGTGATTTCATTTTCTATTCCATCCTCATCGCAAGAGCTGCTCTCACAGATTGGACAACTCTTGTCTCCTGCTTCTTCTCGATTCTTTTTGTATGCTACGAGACCTATTTCCAGAGTTTCCATTTGTTATTGTTTGATTCATCGCATACTCTTCTCTCCTTCTCGACTCTCATTATCATTCTCCTCTCCACGTCTAAAGGGCCTTGCAATGACTGTTGTCCTCCTCGCACTCTTCAGACATGCTCTTCCTGCTCTCCCCATCTCTATATTCTCTGCAACTGCAGTATACTTCATCTCCCGATTTCTGTTCGCTCCCTTTGCCAATCGAACCGTTTACCTCGGTCTTGTTTTATGATGTCGCATATACTTGAGTTTTTATTTTGATTCTTCTCCATTTCATTAGTTGTTTCCTCTTTATTCGGATATTTCCATCTCTTTTGATTTTCTCTTCGTTTTCTCTTTTACTCTTCAAAAATACGTGTTTAAACTGGTCTCTGCTTTTAGGGACACTACTTTTTGTGTCTTGTAAAATACTGAAAGGTCATCCTAACAATTCGACTGTTCCCATAATTTCCAACAAGCTCACATGGAACGATATTCTGCGGATATTCGTTCCTCCGCGCAGTCAACTGACCTCAGACAGAGTCGTCCATCTCATCTCTCTCTGTTTGAGGTTATGAGAGAAAAGGAAGCGATGATTGAAGAAAGAAACAAAACTATCACTGATATGAACGCGCGTATCCTCGAACTCAAAAAGTTTATCCATACAAATAAATCTTCATCACTCGAGCGACAGAATCTAGAAGAGATGAACCAAGGTATTTCCTTCTGAGAGAGACAAGTTCCCTCTGTCATTCATTTCGTCTATCTTTTCATTTCTGATCTCGCGGGACTCACCTGGAATTATTTCCTGCTTTCTTTCTATCTCAGATCTTGCTTTTCAGAATCAAAACCTAATTAACGAAATTACGCTCCTCCAACAACAACTCGGATCGAAACAACAAGAATTAGTCGAAACGACAGAATGGCAAGTTTGCTACACCATATTTATTAACTTTTCCTAGAGAGAGAAAGATAAGGAGCTAGAGCAATTGAAAGCGACACATCGAGCTGAATTTGAAGCCATCCAAGAATTTGTGGAATCACACGCACAGATGCGGATGATGATCGACGAGGCTAAGGAAACCAAAAAGGACAACGAGGAGCAAGTCAAGATTCTTCAACTCCGTCGCGATCAACTCCTCAACCGTCTTGAAGTCATCCGACTTGCATTTGAATCTCAAAATCTCACAAGTTTTCCTGCCATCCCCAAAATTCCAAACGGAGTTCAAGAAATAACGGACGATGAGGAAATTGTCGCGGGAGTCTTTGGAGAACTCGTGAACGATCTGAAGAATCGAATGTTACAGGCCAATGAAATGTACGACGAATTGATGGATGAAAAGAAGGAAGTTGAAACTGATCTTGATGAGCAGATCATGACTATCACAAAGGGCTCATTGAATGCAATAGAAAAGCATAAATCTCACGTTCTGGAACAGAGGCTCTTGAATGAGCGAAAACGCCTCGAGAACTCGATGGAACTCCAAAAGAAGGGAAAACTTCGTCAAGTTGATAGCTTAGGAGAAATTATTGTTGATACCACGAGAACGAAGCCAGTCCCAACGATGCCAGGACTCACCATCAAAGTAAAACCGAAACCAACTCCAAAGACCAAATACATTGGACCAAAACGAAAGGCAACAGTCAAAGGGCCAGGCGGAACGATGCTGAAATCTGTTTCTCAGTCAAGACTCTGATATTTTAGTTCAACACTCTTCTTTTTCACTTCATCTTCTCTTGTTTTGTCGTCGAGGCTTGGAGAACCTGAACAATTGAACTTTGACGTAGCTATCATAGACATTTGGATGAATGAACAGTTTCTTTCCATTTGATCCACTGTTTTTCGAAGAAAAAAAGGTTTGATCAGTCGATGCATTTTCCAGGATGGAATGTTGTCCGACGCTTGGGATCTGGAGCTCATGCCTCTGTTTTTGTCGTTCGTCGTGATTTGATGGGCACAATAGAGAGTGAAACTACCCATCAGGCTCAGGAAGATATTGTCTTTAAAGTGTCTCTTGACGAACGAACGGATTTTTTCATTGAACGCGAGAAGAAAATTCTTGCTTTTCTGCCTCATTCCCACCACTTACCCACATATATTCCCTTGGAAATTGAATACCAGCGCTCAATCATCGCCTTGCAGCTGTTCGGGAGATCAGTTCGAGATGTACAGACTTCCATCGGAAACAGATTCCAATTACTGACTTCTCTTCAGATTTCTCGTCAAATTCTATCAGCCATTGATGAATTTCATGAAAATGGCTTCATCCATTGTGATGTGAAAAGCGTCTCTACTTTCCTTTCTTCGACATTTATCAGAATAACATCCTCTTCAAAGAGGCTGATCCAACATTTTCAGTCGTCCTTATTGATTTTGGATTTTCTATTCCTTCCACGGAGTCAAAACAGAAGACTACTTCCATCACTCTCCATCTCCCTCAACAATTCCCCAAAACACGCTACACATCAGTATCAGTTCATGAAGATCAAGTATTTTTTATTATTTTTTTCACTTTTCCCAGCTACCGACGACGAGAGACGATATTTGGGGTTGGCTTTTCATCACCATCGAAATGGTAGCAGGAACACTCCCATGGATCCATCTAAAAGATATTGCATGCATATTTCTTCCTTATTCTTTCAGGATATGATTGGAAAGGAGAAAAAACGACTTCTTTCTTCGAATCAATTTCACGAATGGTTGTCCCCTCTCCCCCAGATCTTGTCTGACTTGCTTCTCATCGTCCAAACAGCTGACAGCGCCAATCTTTGTTCTTCTCTCTCTCAAACACTCGACAATTCCATATCGTCGCTCACTTCCATCGCACTCTCAGAAGCGTCATCAATCGACATCGAAAAAGAGAGGCAATTCAATGACAACACACCGTTCATTCATCCCATACCGTTTTTTCATCCTTTCTCTCATTGTTCCAGTGATACACTCTCTTTTGTGCTTCCAGGCGAACGATTCCAGCAGACACAGAGAAATCGAAAAAGAAGTGGATCGGGATGATTTGAGACAAGATAGAGAAAAAAGATGATATTGATGAGGAACCTGGGAAAACGAGTGACCAAGAGAGTTTCCTGTGTCTGAGGTCGGGATGAGCCGCAAAGTACAAGGCAACAAATGCACAAATCTCATTGGCGTGGATGTTGAAGAAATATCCGAACGTTGTGCCAATTCCAGGGTCAAAGAACCAAGAACGAATTCTGGAGAACCTTGGAGGGGGGAAAGTGAAGCTGAGTGATGAAGACTTTAAGCGTCTGGAAGAAGGACTGAACGCGCGAGAGATTGCTGGACATCGTGGAATTGAAGAGACTCAGCATAAGAGTTTTGGAGACAACTGGAGCAAGAAATAGTCCTGTGATGGGCAGAGAGACATTTTTGTTTGTTTGATTTCATCCGTGCATGTCGTGTTCTTTCACATATTTGACATTCTTCTCTTCGCGCAAACACGCTGAAGAGAATGGAGGATTGAGTATATTTCTGGATGGATTGAAAGTTGGATGATTTCTGAACGAAAAGAGAATCGGTGAAATGAGACAAGTTCATCAAAATCAAGAAAATGAAGATGCAATCAAGACAACAGTCCCAAACAAACAATCAATCGAAAGAATATTCTCTGTTCACACAACATTCGACCAGATATGGCAAAAATAGAGTGGTACAACGTAATACGAGAAGTGAACTACATCTGCACCGACTTGAACCATCGGTGCTTACACATATAGTGCAAAAACTATATATCGGGAGAATGGGATACAAACAGAACGTTTACAACATGTTAGTTGCTCCAGCTTGGCTCATCAAACACACATCTACAAAGATTGCGTGAAAATTCTCTCCACTGTAGCTTCCGTTGCTTTCGTGGGAGCCGCTGCGAGCATCAAACCAAGTGATGGTGTGCTGAATGTCAGTTTAACCAGCTTTGGCACGTCTGCCTTTGAGAATCCGAGGTCACTAAGACGTTCCGTCAGGCCCACTGACTTCAGCCAGTTGCGCACACCATCCGCCGCTTGTTTAGCTTCAGACGGCACACCCTTCAATCCAGGCACAATCGGTGCATACAACTCTGCCACAATCTTAGCTGACGCCGGGTAGATCTCCTCAATAACTGCTGGAAGAAGCACACCAAGCCCAAGAGCATGCGTCACCTCAGGCTTCACAGCTGACAGTGGGTGCTCCAGAGCGTGCGTGTAGTGCAGGAATCCATTGTCGAAAGAGACACCAGCAAGCATAGCCGCATAGGCAAGCCAGTAACGAGCTTCCAGGTTCTTTGGATCCTTCTGCGCCAGTGGAAGGTATTTCGCCACCAGCTTCACTGTTTCCAGCGCCAGAGAGATCGCAAATGGGTTCGTGCACGTCGTCGTTGCCGCCTCAGTAACGTGGTTCACTGCATCAACAGACACGTACATTGTCTGCTTGTCTGGCAGAGACGTCATCAGAGCCGGATCGTCAATCGAGAATGCTGGATAGATAAGAGGCGTAGCAATCGCTGGCTTCAACTCTTCCGCCGGCACAGACACAACTGCAAATCTGTTCGCTTCGCTTCCAGTCCCGTGAGTCAGGTTGATCGCAACGAAAGGAACTGCTTTTTCTGGCGTGAATTCATACTTGAACAGCTGGGCGCAGGTCTTGTCCGTGTGTGACAGAAGGATAGCCGCTGATTTACCAGCATCGATTGGGGAACCACCTCCGATACCGATAACAGCATTGCATCCTTCTTTCTTTCCAAGTGCAACTGCTTCGTCCACTTCAGTGTCGTTTGGGTTCGACGACACCTTGTTGAACAACGCGAACTTCACACCGTGCTTCGCGAAAGCGTCAGTGCAGAATTTCCATGCGCCTGTTTTTTCGTACGCTGCTCTTCCTGTCATGCAAAGAATGCTCCTCACTCCACGTTTCTTCAGTTCTTCCACGATGTAGTCGATCTTTTGGATGGCCCCAATACCAAAGAACACGTGGGTGTTGTGGATGATTTCAGTAACTGTGTTGATATTCATTCCCTCGGAGAAGAATTCAGATTAAGGGTGCAGTATTCCCTTTCCGCCAGACACCCACAAGGAGTATCGACTGTCCTTATCGTTCCAATGAGAACCACAAACTCACCGAACAGACAAAATGGACTG
The DNA here is from genome assembly GCA_033064195.1 of Blattamonas nauphoetae. Taxonomy (NCBI): domain Eukaryota; phylum Preaxostyla; order Oxymonadida; genus Blattamonas; species Blattamonas nauphoetae. Next base: position 268,122 of record JARBJD010000065.1, on the reverse strand, counting down.
AAAACGTTGAACTGGCTCTCGCTGTTCTTGGACAATGGGTGAAATCGAGAAATGGATGAATTGATGGAGAATTGAAGATTATGACCGAATGGAGGCTTTTTAGGATTACAAACTGATCTTCTTTGAGATACTATGCGTATTCAGCATCCTAATCCACGGCCTGCTCCCACTTCTTCTTTTTCTTCTTCATCTTCCCGCCCTTCCTCTTCTTCCACTCATCCTCTTCTTTTTCCCTCCTATCCTCTTCCTGTTCTTCTTCTTCTTCTTTGCATTTGGGTCTTGGAAGTGTGATTCTGTTTGTGGTGAATTTGGTTCTTGTTCAGGAGGTTTTGACTCAGCTTGTAAGGTCAGTATGACATGATGAACAGCTGGTTGAGTTGGTTTTGGTTGTTCTTGCACCTTGACAGGAGCGACTGAGTTGCTGGTTTAGCAGAAGAACTGGAGAAATAGGGAGAAAAGTGTGAGTTTGTTCTTGTTTTGACAGTTCGGCTTTTGGTGGGGCTGAACTGCTGAACAGGCGAAGAAGTTGGAAATGTTTTTGGTTGTGGTTGGCTGACTGACTTTGTCTCTGGTTGCTCGTTCGCACACACAAACGAAGCCTCTATCCTTTCTGATCTAGCGAATCCGATTGCTCCCGAAGCACTCGACTCTCATTCTTCGTAATTCACGACGTATCATTGTGGGCATCGTTGTGGGCATCGTCTGTTCTCACCACTCCTCGATTTCACGCTGAAGAGAATGGAGGATTGAGTATATTTCTGGATGTATTGAAAGTTGGATGATTTCTGAACGAAAAGAGAATCGGTGAAATGAGACAAGTTCATCAAAATCAAGAAAATGAAGATGCAATCAAGACAACAGTCCCAAACAAACAATCAATCGAACGAATAAAGAGCAGAGGGCTTCATCAGCGTCTTTGGCTGTGTGGCCGACCTCCCAACGGTGTGGATCGTGCGAGAAAGCATCGAAGACTGCGGCGTCATCAGCGCGTCTCGCTTCGTCGGTGTTCCTCCCAACCTCCCGCGCTGTGGTGTGAGTGTCGCTGGCTGCGACCGAATCGTGTTCGGCGTCACACGAGGCGTGATCGTCGGCTTGAACGTGCACTCCAAAAGCTCCGCCTCTTCCTTCTTCTTCTGTTCACGAGTATCTCACCATTCCCTCTCCATCCTCTCAGCTGACTTCTCAATTTGACGGTTCCACTGGTTCACATGACCCTTGGTTTACAAACTGACGGAGTGACCGGATTGTGCGATTCTGTTTGGAAAATTCATTTTTGATTCGGGTCTCTATTTGAACAGCTTCGTTTGATAGAGAATCTGTGTCAAAACCTTCACCTATATCATGAAAAATGATACAAGAAGTTGGATGCGAGCAAGGCGAAAGCAGACTGTTGAGAATGAACAAGAGTTGGTGTTGGTTGTTGATTAATTTATCAACAGACTGGATGATAATGTCGGCTGCTAAAAGTACAACAAGATTTGAGAGATAAAGATTGTGCCAAGAAGATTGAACAATAATTCCTGATAAACGACAAACCATCCAGTAAATGTTTCATTAAACAAGCTGGAACACTTCGACTAATCGATGGAGAAAGAAAATAGAATAAATTGTTCGTGTTGAGTTGATAATCAGAGAGATCGAAAAATCAGACATTGTGTATGTTATGCAGGTGTTGAGCTGTGTAGAGGCCGTTAAGGAAAGATGGTGCGTAAATGAAAGAAGTGAGGACATCAGGACCGATGTGAGACTCACAAGAACACCCATGAGTTCAGAGAGCCTTGAAATCCAATAGAAAAGATGGCTAACAAACGATTTATAGGGTGCCGTTGAAGCATAATAGGCATTTTGTATATGCCCAACAAGCTCAATCACTTGGCTTGAAAGCTCCTCCGAATTTTCATGTTGAAACAGCGGAATGGAACGGACTGAATATCGGTGTAAATTCGAGACAGAAGAGAGAAAGAGGACATAAATAGTGAAGAAAACACATTGCATACGAGAAGAAGCAAGATCAAGTATTAATAACCGATATTCCTGGACTTTCTCTTGCATGAGGCCTTGACATGGGATGATCAACAGAGAAAATTAAGGAGAGTGCAAATACTTATTTTTCTGCAAAATCTTCATTGTGTGAAATGTTTTGTTTGAGTTATTGCCTTCTACGACCTGCCATTAAGACAAATGAATCATCCATTGACTGATGAATCATTTCGAGGCAATTCTGTGTTCCTACGACACGATTCAAGGCAAACTCGTCGTCCTTTGCAAATATTGTTAATGTTGAACCAATTTGACCAAAATCTGTGGAAGGAGAAGGGCAGGGAACGTCAGTGTCAATGCCTTCATCGTCGGCTTCCTGTCTCTTCCTCTTCTCAATCGGCCCAGTCCCATCACTCTCTGCTTTCTTGGACTTCTTCTTTTTGCGGGAAATTGGGTCGTCTTCAGACTCCTCCTCTTTCTCAAATTGCCGCCTCCTCCTTTTCTTCTTTGCGACAACCACCGGCTTCCCTTCAACTTGCTCTCTCGCCCATTCCACTCGCGCTTCCTCAATCCCTTCTTTCAACATCTGCAGAATCTCCCCCACAAACTCCGCATGGCTGGGAATCCCATAAAACACGACCCTCTCCACTCGTCGAAATGAATACCGTCGATAGAAGTGAAGACGCTCTGTGTAGAGAAGCAGTCGCGTCTGTCCCTCAAAGAATTTTGTCCGTCCCTTTGTTAGTTCCGGGATGGAGGTGTGTTCGCAAGCTTCAGAATATGGAATCGCGAGGGTGTTTGATGGGCCGAAGAGTGATGATGTCGCTATTTCGGTTTGGGTGACACGAGGAGTGTGATTCTTCTGAATATACTCACGAACTCGCACAAAATCAAAGAAAGACGAAAAAAAGATCAACGTCCGCGGGATTGGATCTGTTGATGTTGGAAGTAAGAAAGGAATAACCCGCTTTGTGAAGAAGTCCATTTTGCTGTCATTCGCGAGGTCTACCCGAAGGCTATCGATCCTCTGAAGCACAACTGGCAATTTGACGATTTCATCATCACCTTCCTCGCTGAACGGAGATGGTTTGAATGTGATTTGACGGAGTGGATTCGTCGTGACTGGTAATGACCCAATTCGAACAGACCCGACAATATTATGGCAGAATTGGTTGGCCCTGAACAACAAATTGACATCTGGCGATTCGTATTCCGAGTAGATTATGGTTTGTCGATAGAATTTCCCTTTTCCTTCGAGGAGATAACTGAAGACTCTGGAGAAGTCAATAGACTGCATTTGAACTGGTTGCTGATGAATCCATTCTTTGTGTAATGATTGGTCGTTAATCAGAGATAGATGACCAGGTTCTGATGAAGGCGTTGGATGGGGCTGGATGATTTGATCGTCCTGAGGCGTGAAGTGAGATGTGAGGATGTTAGTAACTAACTGCCAATTCTGCATTTCAATTGGAGTGGCATTCATCATCCAGAGGATGTCTATCGACGAGAGGAGGAGCTTAACATCCATCGCTTGTTGAGAACGATCTCTGTGATGACGCTTGCCCTTCGGGTTCGTTTCAGCGTCCTCAACGTCTTTTCGCTTCCTTCCATTGCTTTCACAGTCTCCTTTGAGAACATTCATCAACCCAAGAGGAGAGCAGACGATCACATCGGATTTGAGAAGGTCGCCCAACAATTTGACGGTGCTTTTGGTGAGCCCAATTCCGAAGCAGAATTCTTCGTCAACATTTCCTTTGAAATGGCGCCGATACGACTCGGGCTTTTCCTGAACAGTCTCGAGAGGCCGCGGTCGAGCTTTCTTCCTTTTGTGACTTGTATTCACTTCGTATTCATTCCCATCCTCGTCCACTGCAACTTCAACCTCTTCTTCAGGCCCAAAAAGTCGGAGAAATTCCTTCTTTTTGTCAATTGTCTTTTTGTGAGCCGATGGAACAAGACGAAGGAAATAATCGTTAACAAATTCGTATGCGGAGTTTCTCGTCGCACAAACGACAAGAACTCGAGTTCGGGCATAGCCCTGATCTCGATAAGGATTTGTTTTTTGTGGTTGTTCGATATTGTCGGCTGGTTTATGAAGAGAGAGAATTCCAGATTCTCCTTGGAATGAGGCATCAGTTAGATCCTCACCTGTTTCGCGTTTCATCTCAATGATCGCATTGTGCGAAAGAACTAGGTCACGTGACTTCATTATATGATTGAGGATGTGAAGAGTGGTGATCTGGTACAAATGGTGTTGATTATCCTTTGTCAGTCTTGTATTCAGTAAATCATTATATCCAAAGAGAAATGGAAGCAATGGAATTTGTGATTGATGCATTGACTGGGAAATAGGGACAGATTGTTCTGTGAGAGTGAGACTGGTGTCCTCTTTCGAGTCAAAAATGGCAAGTGAGGGATAGGTGTTACAGAGTTTGGAGTAATCTTGACCACGGATCGAAAACCATTCTTTAACGAGTCCTTTGTACAAAAACAAGTCTGAAAGGGCAGTGACATTTTTGATGAAGTTCTGCGAGTCTGTGGATTTGTAGAGGATACCAAAAGAATCATCCTGATGAGAGGTAAACTTTATCGTATTGGAATCGATGGAAAGACATTGAGAGTTTGATATCGATCGTGAAAGCCGGAGATGGTAAGGATCTGAATCTGAGAGTGTTTTCAGGAAGAGTTCTTCTGCAGATAGATTCTTAGACTCTAAAAGGTGAGATTAATGATCAAAACAAGAAGTTCAGCAAACTTTGCTCATCAGTATCTCGAATCATACACAAGTGATGTTGATCGGACCATCGACTGAAAGCCTTCAAGAGACATCGGTGAGCATGAAGAAATAGTGCCAGATTTCTCGAGAAACATCAGCATTTGGAACTTAAATAAACTTCAAATAACAGATTGGGAAATGTGCGTGAAGCCTGGGACAGATCAGCGTGAAGAAAGAAAGAAAATGAAATTTCCCTTAAATTCTAAATGATTGGTGAAGTGAGTTGTTCTTTTTTCAGAAGAGAAGATCATAAGCTTGATGGTTCATTTCTTCCCTCATCAGAATCATCTGCCATGTCCCCACTGTCGACATTTCGGTCGTGCATTTTTTGTGATGGAACTCCGGGGGTGATGTGACCTGATGGTTGACGAAGGTAGGATTGAAGAAGTTCATTGAGAGGTTTCTCTGACATCATTTTATGAGCATATTCGACACGGTCTAGATAGTCAAGTTCGATGTAATTATCATGCTCGCTTTTCTCCACACTACCTGAAGCTTTTTGCTCAGCTTCAAGGGCGAGGAGAGCAGGAAGCGGAGAGATCTCTCTCCCGCAGGATATTTGAACATTGTCATATTGGTGGACCTCCGCGAAGAACGGATGGTTCATGGCCTCTTTGCATGTGATCCTTTCCTGATGGTCGAACCGGAGCATCCGATCAAGCAAATCAAGCGCGTCTGGTGTGCATAGATGAGCTGTAGCATCTGTGATAAACGATGTCCATTCTTTTTTCGGTTGATCGACAAGTTTTCCTGCTGGCGAGACGTTCAGTTCATATCGTCGAACATATTGGAAGAGAGCATCAGATCCAAGCACCTGTGTGATTTTGACAAGCTGATCTTCATCATCACGCCCGCGGAAGAACGGTGTTTTCTGGAACATGATGGCTGCGAGAACACAGCCCAGTGACCAGATGTCGAGTGAGTAGTCATAGCAACGGAGATTGGTGAGGAGTTCAGGTCCTTTATAGTGTCGTGATGCAACTCGTACATTATATTCAGTGCCTGGGCGATAGAATTCAGCCAAGCCCCAATCGATGACTCGCAGTTTCTGGAGGAATGTGAGAATGAGGAATATAAAATCCCAAACATGTTGAGAATGATCAATCATGATGTTGTGAGGTTTGATGTCTCGATGCATTATTCCTCGAGAGTGGGCGAAGTCCAGAGACTTCAAGACTTGATAGAGGTAGTACCGTACTTCAAATGGTTGTAATTTTGGGTACAATTCACGAAAATCATCGTTGTCAACCTCTTCGAAGATAAATCCGAACATCTTCGATTCAGCATCACGAACAATGTCGAAAAGAGAGACAATGTTCGGGCCTTGGTCAAGACACCCAAGGATTTTTACCTCTCTCTGTAGTTTCTTCTTCCTGATAGGTCTGAGCACTTTAACAGCGCACATTCTCCCATTCCGAATATCTATTCCCTCGAATACTTCTCCAAATTTTCCGTGACCGATCTTCTTAATCAGTTCGTAGGGTTCACAGGAGCTGAGAGAAAAGTCGAAAAAATGAATAATCAGAGAGTTAATGAGAATTTTGGCAGTGATAACAAAACATTAATTGAGATTGACGAGAGAGAATGTATGATTGAATGAACATACTTTGGTACAATCTGAACAGTCTCTGGATCAGAAAATTCTTCGGGAAACTGCTCCAGTGCATCAGCATAAACTCGTGCTATCGAAGATTTCCAGTTTGGAACCTTCAAAGCCTGTGAAGGTGGCATTGACACGAAGTTATTGGTCGGATCGTAGGCTTGATTCACTATTGAGGGGATAAAAACGAGATTGTCTTAGTATCTGCTGAGCCACACGTCTCTTCAAATGCTTTCAGTTTGAATATTGGTTGAATCGAAGAGGATCGTGATCCAGTGTCTTTTTTCATGGTTCGATCGAAATTGATCATCCCACTCACCTCAACATGTCTTTCGGAACAGACTTGTCGATCTCTCTCGATGACTTTCTCAATCCGTACTTCGATCCTATTGTGTTTGTCGATGAGCAACTTTCGGCAATTGATGCTGTGGACACTGTTCGAATCACAGGAGGAGAATATCTCTCTGAAGATAAACAAGGGGTGAATGATGTTCGAGACGCTGCCCAACGAACTGGATGCGATCCTTCAGACACTGTTGTTCTTATTAAGCCAGATGTCATTATTACACAAGTGGAAAACATGATCCATGAAATCACAACCATCAGAAACGACCTTGCCAAAGAGATCGATGAATGCGCAGTGAAATGTGACCAACTTGCTACTGAATACTCGAGTGAAAGTGGTCCTGCACTCGAAAATATTGAGCGTCTTCAATCCGAGACGAAACGAATGATCGCAACAATCAATCTCTCCGCTGAAAACACAACTAGAAGAGCTGATCGTCTTGAACGTTTGCATCTCGAAAGCATTGCTGCAAAAGAGGCACTTCAGATTGGCGAGTTCTTCCTTCAGTTCAATTCACCTGATCCAACAATCAATCACCCTGATGTATTCCTTCCACAAAACATCCATGAAAACGCTTCAATGCTCAGACATATTCACAGGATATCACAGCGCTTTTCAGCCGACACAGTTCAAACAGCAAAATCAAATATCGAGGACATGTTCAATACCGTCAGAGAACATCTGTTCGGCCAGCTCCTTCCAACACTCGATCTCGCAAATGCACCTGATGTCCGTGATCTTGTAAGTGTAATCACCGAAATTGGCGTACCAACAGAGGACACAATTACCAGATTCGTCTCTCATCGAATAACTCATTTTGCTCGAACGAGTCTTGAAGGATATGCGAAGAAAGCTGCAGACGAAAATTCAATCCGTGAACAACTTGAGAACGCCTTTGCATACATCGAAGATTTCTTTGAAAAGCAGATCGAACTTATAAAAGGGGCCTTCCCAGATTTCGCCAACGACGTCTTCAAAGCTCTTCTCCAACGAATTCTGGCAGAATTCAATGATTCATTTGTCGAGACTTATTATATCGAAGCATCAAAACTCATGGCAGCCGCTGATAATCAGAAACGAGAGAAGTTCAGTAGCTATCGATGTGCCTCTCCGTTCCTCTGGGTGAATGGACTCTATCACATCTACACTGGAACTACAGGTCTTTTGACCATTCTTTGTGAAAAAATCAACGCTCTGGACCCAAGTTCACTAATCGAACCTACATTTGCCAACTATCGAGAAAACTATCCTCAACAGGAAGCCAATGCATTCAACAAATACTTTGCGAGGATTTTAAACCGCCCAGCATATTTCATTTGCGAAAGCTACCCTCAAATCAACGAGGTCATCTACAACGGCTCCAGTTCTCGTTTCCCATTCTTCAAACCAAAGTTTATTGAAAGCCTTGGGACAGCCAAACAACACCCTGTTCTCGTAGACACGGAAGCTGTTCATTCAGGCACAAGCATCCCACAAATGATCTCAACAACAGTTAATCTCTCTTCCAGCCTCATGCCAAGCCAAGCACCCACTCCCACCATTCCGGGACACTTCACTCCACAGACTCCGATGTCGATGGCGTCAATGGGAGGTCCTGATCGAGTGGATTCGATTCGTGGTGCTCGGACAACTAACAACACACCGCGCAGTTCCCGAACGTACAAAGATGGAGGATACGATGCGCTACACACCCCCTCTCCAAGCACTCCCCGCACACTGAACGAAGCGAAAGAGGGAAAGGCCCAGCTTCGAGGTCGAAGTGGACTTAAAGCAACAGAAGTGGATTACGACGATGAGAACAGCGAACGAAGCGACGACGATATGGACAGTCTCCCAGACTCCGCCACACCCACAAGCATTTTTGAGGACTTGTCGCAATTCAACTTCTACGACGAAGCAATGGAGATGTCCCCAACTACAGTTCCCCCCACTCTCTTCGCCCACTGCTTGGACATCTTGCAAGATTGTATCTCTCGCTGCTCCGTTTTGTGTTTCCGGCAGAAGAGGATGGAGAATCTGAAGGTCTTTTTTGAAATTGCCATCGCGTGGTGTGTGCTGTCCTGCGACGACTCGATCAAATTCACTCGTTCGGAACTCGAAAAGATCGATCGACCGACAGAGGAGGCTGCAAAAGCCAACGTGTTCAACCGGTCAAAAAAGGAGAAAGACGAAGAAGCAATTCGTCAGCAGATGATCGACGAGAGAATCCTCGCCGCGCAACAGTTCCGATATGTACCCAACATCATCCAAATCATCGAAATGCTGAAGATGGTGTGGAACCACCGGATCACCATTCTCGTCCAACACCAACCGAACGACCATCGAGCACTGAAGAAACATCTCCGAAGCCAGCTGATTCTCATCGAGAAGGACATCCAGAAAGACCTCACCCAATTCATCAACGTCACTCTCTCCACTTTCACTGCCCGCACAACCCAAGCTCGGAAAAAGAACGATTACATGATTGATGCCTCTGAAGATCGGGAATCAGCATTCCTTGCGCGAGGTCCTCCGCTCGATGACATCCCAACAGACGCCTGCCAGGCCGGAATATCGTGGATCAGGACACAGTACACTCGGATCTCACAGTTCATCACTGGCGAGAACGTTAGTCAAGTGTTTGTAGCCATTGCGTTGAAAGTCTGTGACCTCGTTGACGAGAACTTGCTCGAACAGAAGATTACCATCCAGGGAGGTCTTCGTGTTGCACGTGACATCTCTGAGTATCTCATCTTCTTCGAGAAGTTGCACAACGAGGCGGTTTCTGAGCAGCTGGATAAGCTTCGTCGAATCTGCGCGATTTTCTCAATCGACAAGAAGAGTCTCAAGTCATTTATCGAGGGAACCGAAGAGTCTGGAATCAGCAAAGCATTAATCATGACTCACTTGAAATGTAGAACAGATTACCAGTCAATTAAGACAGATAAAGAATTGGATTTAGGAATTGTTGATTGATTTTTTCTTTCGCTTTGCGATCCATCTTAATTTTCGTTAGATAATGATTGATTGATATCTAACTCCACTCTTTCTTCTTTTCACCTCATTATTTTCTCCGCTTGCACCTTTTTCATTCCAGGATCATGATATCCGTAACTTTTTTCATGAATACACCACAGTTTCGAAGGGAATGCATACACACACTTCTTGGCATTCCAACTGCATATCACTCCTATGATAGAGTCACACAATTCATGCACATCACCAATGTACCCTTATTGCATGGAGGGAAGTCACGTCTTTCAATTGGGCAGATAAACTTTCTCAGTATCGCGTAAATTCAAATTCTATTTGCTCATTTCTCTTATTCACTTCCGTATTCTTTGACTTTTCAACAAGTTTTTGTCAATTTATTCATATTTATCTCGCAATCTCTCTCTCCTCTTTCGCAGTTCGAATCTCAGAGAATGGAATCCTTCTCAGAAGACTATCAGTCTTCGCCGACTATTTTACCAATGGCAAAAATGATAGAGGGACAATTTTATCAACATTTTGTTCGTGCATCATGCAATTTGTCCGTTTTTACACGAAGTACATATTGTCAATCATATCACCAAAATCCGAAGGAAATGACACATTGACATTCGATTATTCTATCCAAACAACAACAATCTCTCCAGCAGCTTTGCTCACATTTTCAAAACTCCCTCAACCTTTCATATCAACATTGGCATCCATCTGCCGACTTAATGGACTTACAGCCGATGAAACAACGACAGAAAACCTCTCATCATATGTAAACTCTGGTTTTGTAGGGTTTCCTATTGGACCTGATCTCCTAAGTTATCTCCACGACTCGGCCCAACTCTGTGATAAACAAACACAGCCATTTATCACATCTGTGTGGAACGAATGTTATCAATCTTACCTCAAAATGCTGAAGATTTGGATGTCGGATGGAGTGATTTGTGACCCGTTTAAAGAGCTTTTTATTGTCAGTGACATCCGTGATTCTTCACTCGATCCGTTGGGACGCAAAGAACGCAAAAAGCAGAGGAAAAAGGAGCAGAAAGCCAGAAAGCGTGCTCGTCTAGAAAGATTTATGGAACGAGATGAACAGTCAGATCATGAAGTTCAGGAGGAAGAAGTTACGAGCGATCCAATCGATTCACTCTTCAAAATTCATATTGATCAATCCAAAATTCCCGCCTTCCTCCTCAACCTAGACACTTCACATACAGTTCCAACAGACAGTGTCATCCATCGGATTGTTCGGAGTGGAGAATGGATACGTTTGAGAAAAGAGTACGAAACAAAAAATCAAAAGATCGTGAAGTGGGATCCAGCCCTCTTTACCTCAGGCAGGAAGACAAGTGAGCGGCCTACAGGGTATTACAGTCAATCTCTTCCAATGGATTATGTCCCTCCTGAGATTCATGAGGACGAAATGCATCCATTTTGGAGGATGAAGAAAAGGGAGAAAGAATGGAACGAAAGGCACAAGGCAAAGGATGACAAACGGCCGACGACTCAAACGACCGAACCATCAAAATTAACTTTATCTTCAGAGGACCCCATCGACGAAGCTCCAACAATGCTAGTTGATGAACCACCACCTGTGACGACAATAGTGGAAACGATAAAACCAGATTTACTTCAAATTGTTCCGGTTGATGAGCAAGAATTGGACAAAAGTGAAGTCCTTCTTGACGTTGATACATTTTGGAAGAACGAACTCGCACAATTCAACAAACTAAGCTTTGAGAAGGTCGAACGGGCCAAACAAAGCCGTCAGCAAGTCGAAGAAGAGATACAATCGGACAAAAAGCGTGAAGAGGAGATTCAATCAAATCTGAAAAAAGAAAGAGAAACATATCGATCGGACCTGCAACAGCAAATCCGTGAAAAGAATGCTCAACTCGAAAAACTTAAGGAAATAGAAAGAACAAATTCTGAACAGAACCAAGCGTACTCAACGCAACAACAACAGATCATCGCTCTTCAAGAAATGCTTGCGAAGGGTGATGTTAACTCACAGACTCTTGCCGAACTCCGGAAAAACATCTCGGAGACAGCTGGGATGACACAAGTCAGGACGATGTTGGACATCTTCGCCGCTCAGTTTTCGGAGCTGGAACGGAAGGATCGAATGTTGAAGTGGCAGAGGAGGCGACGAGGATGGACAGAGAACGAGAGTGATGGACCGAATCAATTATTGTACGAGCGGATGCAAGTCAAATCGAGGAGAGATGAACAGATCAAAAGGATCAGAGGAGTCTTCCTTGAGGGCGACGATGAATTGCACGATGAATGGGCGTTTTGGCTGACCGAAGAAGATTGGAAGGAAAAGGTGGAACAGATGAAAATCGCCATGGGTCGAATGGCCCCCAGACCCGAGACAATGTTGAAAGACGAAACTGAAGAACAGAAAAATGATGAAACAGATGTCAATTCAGTCGCAAGTGAAGTGTCATCAGTTGTTCTCTCTCCAGACATCTCTTCTCACACACCATTCTCTCGTCTCCACCATCCTCCAGAAGTCGACTCCCCTCTTCTCCAGTCAACATCCCGATTCATCCCTGTCCAACCAGAAGGAGACTCTCTAATGATGAGAGATGATGATCCATTCGTTGAAGATCAACATCCGAACCAAGAAACAGTCGAATCAGACACACCCATTGAGAGAGAGTCAACACCACAGAGCATCACTTTGGAGAAAGATCCGGCTGAGCTTTTCGTCACCTTTGACGCCCCACCACTGGATGCCAATGAACCTGTTTCACTCCAAAACCCTTTCCTGAAGGATGATTCCACGAAGCCGATGAGTCGGGGTGCGTGGGAATGTGTGTGTGGGGGAATGGAAGAACGAGTGAAAACCGCAACCATCATCTCTCCAATCGCCGACCTCCTGTCGAAACGAAGCTACAGCATTCTTTCTCGCCAAGCCCTCTCCTTATTCATTCGCCAACACTCTCTTCTTGAAACATTCCACACAATCACAACTCATCTGCTGGGACTGGACGGAACCTTTCTCTCCTCGTTTGCTGAAATGTGGGTGACGAAGATGTATGCATCTGGAATTAGTGATATTCTCCTCTCTTCACGTCCCGAGGATGGAGCAGGGAGAGAAGGGGAACAGGTCGTGCATGTGATGGAAATGGACCGAATTTCTGTGATTTTGAGGAGATTGTTCGAGCTCGAAATGGGAGTCGGCTCAATCAGAGAACAAGAAAAGGAAGAACTTCAAATCGACCAAAGCCTTCCAAATGTGGTCCTCCGCAATCTCTTGGAAGATACCCTCAAAGAACAAGAAGAAGAATCCACCCGTTTCAAGACAGACTGGCTTCGGATGGTGTGCGTGCTGGACACCCGCCTTTCCATCTCTCTGTGGCTGGCAATCCCGGACAACCATCCTCTGACCATTTTCTTCTCGCAATCTTCCATCGAAGTCTACACCGCCATCAACCATCTTTTGTTCACCCTCAGCCGTCTTTCATCTCTTCTCACCTCTCCAGCTCTACAAAACCAACGCTCGCTCTTCAATTCTCGTCTCCGAAGGGACAGATCACCAATGTTTCTCTACTTGACGCGTTTCAAGATTGTGCAGTTCGTCAACACTTGCATGGCTGCTGTGGGAATGGCTGTTTCAACTGTGCTTGACGTGTTTAAGCGGGCAATGCTGAAGGTTTGTTCGTTCATCGTTCAACTCACCTTTTGTTCTCTTCATAGTCTTCCAACCTTGATGAGTTAATCATCGCTCACCAACGCCTTCTTTCCCAACTCTCCCATCTCCTCGCTTCCGCTCTCCTTCCTCATTTTCATTCCCTTTTTAAAATCATCTTCAAAACCGTTCGATTCTTCGATGATGCTGCAAACCAGCCAGAGACAGCCTTCGCTGCAAGCCAAGCATTTCAGAAATGCACGGAACAATGGGATGCTCATTACAGGAAACTTTTAGCTACAGTTGAGCAAATGGAAGAACAAACGATCGATCTCGGTGTAGACACCAAGCAACTTGCAGAAAATTCGATCGTTCACCATCTATATACTCAACTAGGCAATGATTGAACACTTCAATTCATTTTTTAGAAGAATTTTTGTTTGAATTTTAATAATATTTTTCCTGTTTGATGTTCCTCCAATCGAATCGAAACCTGAAAATGATTTCAATGGGCATGTCACCATGCCTGCAATTTTTCCATTCATCCTTTCGATCACACCACCATTTCTTTCGTTATTCCTTCACACTTCCCTTCTTTCTGGGGTCTCAGCACCGCTCGCCGTCATCATCATCGCCTCCGGATATTTTGTGGGATCATTTTTGTTCAATCGGAAGGATAGTATCTTCTTCCAAGACTTTGTGCCATCTCACTTCAACTACTTTCTTCTGTGCATGTATGTGGTCCTCCATTTTGCCTCATTTTATCTCCACACATGGGCACTTGGAGCTGTCTCACCATTGACCACTTTCCTTGTCTCCTTGATGTTCTCAATGGGAACTTCTCTCTTCATTCAATTTGACAACCAAGAACCTACTTCAGTTTTGTCTGATTCAGCATCTCTGATCGTAATGGTGGGCACAGCTGTAGCATTCAATTCTTCGGAGTTCACCTCAAATACTGTCCACCTCCTCTTCTCCCCTGTCTTCCTGGATATTCTGATTTCCATCTTTGAACTGAAAATTGCCAGTTTCAAGAAAAAACATCATTACAATCCAATCCCGACGGCAAATCAAACTCTCGTCCCGACTGCCCAGACACCTTTTAAAATTGTCAAAAATCCAATTGAATCACGTTCATTACGAGGTTTAGCCTCCATGATGATTTGGGTGTTGGCGGCTTTCATGGCTATATGTTTGGACAAGTCAGGATTCATTAATATTCTCACTCTCACATCAGAAAACATTATTCCCAACAAAAGTCTCTCCACAATGTGTTTTGTTGTCATTATCTATCTCCTTTCTTTGCCAATATCATTCAACGAGACCCATTTCCATCGCAACCAGCCACTCAAACATGTCTCCACACTCATCTCTTTCTTCATCGTACTAACATTTTCGTTTCCATTTCCAGGCAATCCATTCGCCCTAGAACACTTTACTTTAACTACACCTTTCGTTATCGGCCTGATCTTCACTGCAGTTGGCCTTCTTATCAAAATTGTTGATCAACTGTTTTCGTTCACATCAACCCCAGCTGAAGCTCCGACCAACGACCATCCTCCGAGCTTTGACGATACCCCTCCTTTCCGCATTCGTACAGACACAGCCACACCTCCACTGGTTCGAGAGTCAACACCGGAGCAGCTTGCCAGAATGACGGAGCTTGAATGGTCGCCATACCGCGGGACACAGTCATCAAGAACAAGCACTCTCCTCACTCCCCACTCTCACATGTCTGCCACACCTCTCTTTCAGTTCGAGTTGCCAATCTTCGCGTCACACACTGACAACTATTTCGGCGATCAGACTCAACGCTTCATCTCGTCGCTCTATTCAAACACTCGTGCCGGCTCCACCCCACTCTCTCAGCCATACACCCCCCACTCTCCTTCCACCACCAGTCGGTACTCACCATCATACGATCATCCAATGGCCTTCCACGCAGGAGCGCTTTCTGGGCAGAGTATCTCACGGCCAGTCTCGCAATGGTCCAATCGGACAACACCTCACAACGAACTAGACAGTCGCCCGTCGTCGAGGTCCACCTTCCACTCATTTCGGATGATGGAACCGTCATTCCCGCCGTTCCACATTCAGCTCCGGAATCAACCACATCACCCATATCTCTATTCAGCAAGCGGCACAACACCATCAAACCCATCAGTCGACCCAACCACTCCCACTCGGTCACGTGTTCACTCGGAACCCACTACTCAGACATTAGCAACCAATCCTCACTCAACTCCGAAGAAGAGACGCGACAACCTCAACTTCAGAGCCATGCTTCGTGTTGCCAACGGGAATCCATCTCTCTCCGCCGCGTACAGACGATACATCGTCGACGATTCAGAATACTTGGAACTTCTCCAAAACGCTCGTGAGGAGCCAATTTACATCAAGCCTGACCCTGAACGCAGAAGAAGGAATTCCTGGTCTGGTGATCCCCACGAGATCGAAGACTATGGAGCAGACCGCTTCTTCGCTGCTGTCAAGCGATTCTCAGAAGCCGTTCCACCTGAACCCCAGACATTCAACCAGAACAGACCAGCACAATCACCACCAGCGAATGTGGGACCAAGCCCCATCCGATACAGAGTGACACCAGTCACAGTTCATCAATTGACAGAGCCCATCAACCCATCTGACCAGTCAGAATCAAACCAAGCTGATCTGACCTTAAAACGACGAAATGTCGGTGTGAATCCGCCTCCCACACCGAACATTGAGCCGCCGTCCCCACTCCAGAAGTCCACGTCGAATCCAACAGAGATCCCTACCCACCCCTCAACTCCAGACCAGCAGCCCGAGAGGAACGGCTCTTTCATGCGCTTCCTCGCGACTTTCTTTTATTATGTTCTCTGCTTTGCTTCTCTCTGGACGTTTCTCAGTTTGGTTGTGGGGATGATCCGTCTCTCTCACGGACCCCCAGCGACAGGCACTCCTTACTATCCACCAGAGGATTTGATTTGGATGGAGGGAGTGTGAGTGTCATATCTTACTTGAGCCGATTGTTCTTTCAAACTGAGAAACTCAAACAATATGATCTGCTGAAGTTGTGTCGTCGTTAAGAGATTTATACTTGGAGTTTGATTCTTGTCCAAAATTGACATATTCCTGTGTCTTTGATTGTTTCATTTCGAAGCAAGTCCTTTCTCTCGTCCCATACGCGAGTAAGGATTGTCCTGTCGGGATCAATGAGAAAGAAAGAACATACCCAAATAGTACGTGATCATCACCAGAGGGTCAGTGAACAGAATTCGTTTCTTTCGTCCCTGGTTGAGGATGATGATCACGTCAGAAAAGAAGAAGAGAATTGAGCCAGCGATTCCAATACGTCGACAATTCTTGCAGTAATTCTGATCTTTGGGTTGAGTAGCAAGAAAAATAACCATAGATCCTTCAATTGCTAGGTATATCCAAAGTCCAAATTTCATGAAGGTGTCCCCAGCTAGATTGTCGAATGCCACACAAAAAATCCCAAAAATGACTACTAAAAGCAGAAAAATATTGATTAGGAGTTGTTGGACGGACTGAAACCCCTTTCTGGGCCAGTACGACATCAGATAGAACAAGTGCCCTCCAAGGAAGAATATAGCTCCAAATATGAACCAAAAATTGGAATTTGGTATTACTTTGAAAGTTACATCTCCAACTCCACCACAAAACAATCCAACAGAATGTAGGACTGGATTTTGTTACATCAAAGAAGAAAACACCTTTTCGTGCATATTTCCGACCAGAGCGAAGATTATACCTTTTGGAAAGATCGAGATCAAAGAGGACTAGAACCAATGGTATATTTAATAGAACTGGCCAAGGCTTAAATGGAACATTCTGTGGATATACCCCATTCAAGACAAGAACGATGTAGGTAACTTCAAATGAGTTCAAAGTCGAAAATATCAAACGTCCAAAGATCACTTCCAAGACATAGACAAGAATAATGACCAAAACGGTCCACCTCATGAGATCCTCCCGTAGTGTTTTCCAGAAACTCAACTGTTTTCATTCCACGACGAAATCATCAATCGTGCAAGGTTGTTAGTTGTGAAATGTGAATGGGAGAAAGATGACGAAAAATTAGTTCTTCTATTCGAAAGCTTTTAGATTGGAGAATTCAGCGGTTTCCTTCTCAAACAATTTTCTGGTTTCAGATCCTTGAGAGGAGAAAGAGCCAGAGGATGGTTGCATTTTTCGCAATTCTTCGATTTGTTGTGAAGTAGAGAAGTCTGCTGTGGGGTTGAATCTTGTTTCGATTTCTGTGTCTTCAATCTCCCCGGATTGCCGCTTGAGATAGAGGAAGTGCTCCTTAATGATGTTGTGGATATCAGCCTCTGTGATTTCCTGCGTCTGTGGTTCTTGTCTGTTCTGATTCTGCAAGTATATCGGTTCTGGTCTCACTGGAGGGGTCGCTATGAAAACCGAGAGAATGAGATGACAAAATGATTGACAAAAAACCTGTTGGACGTTTACTAAATGCCAGATAGCTGGCCCAATCCATGCCAACATCCTCCTCATTCCACAGCGATTGGAAGAACGGATGGTTCAACGCTTGTTCGGCAGACAATCTTTTGTTCATATCCTTCTCGAGCATCCGTTGGAGAAGATCAGCACACTCTGCTGTTAAAGGGGGGGCACGACTGTAATCAATGGCCCTGTGCACATTTTCAAGTCTGTCTTGCTGTTCAGTTGCACGGAAGTAAGGATGTCTGAAAGGAGATGACAGAACGAAGAGACGACTTTCGAAACAGCAGCCGGTACATAATCACGCCAACTGCCCAAATATCTGATTTTCCAGAAAAGGTTGGATTGTTCTTTGCAGCTTCGGGGGCCTGAAAAGGATAATAGAGGAGCAAAACGAACCAAGTACACTGCAGTTCTGGAAGAGGAGAAAGAAGAAGAGAAATAAACCCTGCCATGTGTGGATAGACTTGTTGCTCGCTGTCTTGCTGCCGAAGTTCTCCAAAATCACCAAGTTTCATAAATACTTTCTTTTTCTCGTCATCATAATGGAGAACGATATTATCGGGCTTAATATCTCTGAACTTGTGTTACAAATACAGATACATACCGATGAATGATGTTAGAATGATGTAAAGTGCGGAGTGGAATTACTGAAGCGAATGAATGCCTTGAGAACATACAGAGTTGATAGATGATGAGTTTGATTAAACTCTCATCCGTCGCACTATTTCCGGCCAAAAACTTCTCTAAATCCTAGGAAAATGTGAGAATAATCTCCAATACTCCGAGGTTCGCGAATTCTTGGATGAAGAAGATCCGGTGATGATCACGAAAAATCTCGATAAGTTGAGTGATGTAATTTTTGTGTTTCTCTTGAAAACTATACGAAACGATTAAAATGACAATAACACTGAACCATTGAACACTCCATTCACAGAGGAGGCTTAGTACAAATTCTGATCGTTCAACACTGAATCCAGTCTGTTTTCCGGCATACAGTTGATTCGTTCCATATTTTTGGAGAAGGTAGACTCTGTACTGTTGGAGAAGGGGAATTCTTCAAACCTTCCATAACTTCCTTTTCCTAGAAAGGAGGTGAATGATTCTTGAAGAACAGACCTATTTCTTTCACGATCTAGAAGATTACATAATCAAAAAATAATACCTTGTACCCTTTTTCCTCGAGAACATCCTCCTCTCGTCGGATGGCTTGGATTGAGCGTGGTTGAGACATCGATATTCCCACGATAAATTTGTCAATATTTGTTTGAAAAAAAGAAATGGAATATTATCGTTTGTCCATTATCTCACTGGTTTATTCTGGCAGTGGAAGATTAAATCCGTCTAAAGACTCGTCGACATCGTCTATTTCTTCTTGCGAAAGATGGAAATGCTTTGCTGGTACAGGTGTTCCAGAGAATGATGATGAATGTTCCAGTGCAGAGGTGTCATCATCAAAATCTTCATCAGAGTCAGACTCCAAATCAATTTCTTGTGATCCACTCAAAACAATCTGCGGACGATCAAAGAAATCACTCACACTTTTCACTTTCGGTTGTGACTGATTCGCCCCAGTCACAACAAAATAAGGGGATCGATCTTCATCATCATCTCCAATTGGAGCGAGCTCATCATGACAATCAGCTACAACATCCTCCACTGTGGTTGGAACAGGGGTTGATTGGCTGAGAACGAGAAGATCATCGTTGGTAGCGGACGACGCTCCACCTGTCCCAAGTGTGGCCACCGTTGGAGGGATTTGGATTGGTGTGTCATGTTCAAAGACTTGCACCTTTGCCAGCTTCGGCCCCCATGGCAACGGAGATGATGTTGTTTGAGGACCCGTTTTGTCAGAGTGTCCCACAACAATTGTTTCGATCAAAATTCGAGCACGGGAGTTCAGGGTGTCGACAACAATTCGGAGACAATGCATCTGACCTTTGATTAGACTCTTGTTTGGATGAGAATCTTCAGAGAGCGAAAGACACTTCACGTATTTTCCTTGCCAGCTGAGCCATCCCAATGATTCCCTCTCGTCGATCCATTCCCAGTTCATAATGTCGCCTGTGTAGTCGTCATTCATCCGCTTCCTCTCTTTCTCTCCTGGTCCTCGAACGTAAATCCAGGGAATCTTTGCGTCAATCATGTTTTGAAGGAAATGACTACCATCCGAAGGCTCAGGTGCAAACGTGTCCGTGATTGTCTCGACAAGAGCGGATGCATTTTTGATGTCTGGCCATTTGATTGGGATTCCGAGTGAGGGCTGTTTTGTTCCCCATCGGCCAAATCCAATCAGAACGAATTTCTTACCCTGTTTTCCGAGCATATCGTTCACTGTTGAGATTTCTCTGGCGATTTCTTCTGTTTTGAGAATGTCGAACTTCTGTCGGTCGGGATAAACAAGATGAAATATGGGAGGAGAGATTGACGGGACACCAACAAGTGTTTTTGAAGAACATAATATTTTTGACGGCGGGAAAGAAAATGCAGTCGACATGTTGATCTGGAGACTCGACTGAGACTTCCTCATTCCGACAAAATTCTGCGAGGAAAGATTTCTAAATGATCCAAAACGAGCAAATGAAGAATAGCGAGTGTCCGTCCCCTTTCCCGAGAACGTCGACGAAGAGAAAGAGTCTTTGGTGATGGCTGGGCGAAGTTCGAGGAGATGTATTTCGAAAGGAGATTTTGTGAGGTTGATCGAGAATGTGAGTTGAACCTCTGTCTTCATTGCCTCTTTCGTCACTCTCAAAATATGTTGAATAATGCGAGGGAGTTTGAGGGCGTGTCTGGAATTCAACAATTTCGAAAATGTGATGAAAATCTGGCTGTATTCGGGAATGCCAGGATAATAATGTTGCCTCACATTTCCTTCGAGGAAATTCTTATATTCTGCTCCAAAGAGTTGGATGACGTTGTCTTTTCGAAGTTGGTCGATTGGTTTCTGGACCAAGAAACACGGGAGGCCAAAGAGGGCAGCGTTTTGCGGGAGAAGTGGATTGATATTTGGATCTATGGGGAAGGGGGGATATTTGACAGGAGATGCAGTAACTGTCAGTGGACTGAACATCTGTGCGGCTGGCGACGCTGACGTAAACATGGATGACAGAGGAGTTGAAATGATCGGAAGAGACGGCTCTTGGAGGAACACGGTTCGTGGCGAAGCTGGAGGACGTGAAAGGAGCGGCTGGCTGTTTGACGGAGGACGAGCCTCCTGGTTGGCGGGCGAGTCAGACGTGGGGCTGAGAGATGGGGAGACTCTTGGATGTGCGACATACTGCTGTGGGGATTGGGACATTCGTTTCAGGGTTTGTCTTTGATGGAGTTGGATGTTTGTGAGCTCCGTGACTTCAACGTCGAATGAATCGATTTCCGTGGAATTCTCTGCGATAGCTTGGGTTGATGTTGTCATAAACTTTTCGGTGCACGATTGATCAGCGTTTAGATCGATAGCGAGGAAGTATTGCTGTGTCTGACGTTCGAAATCAGCCTCTTCCAGCAGATAACTCACTTCTGGGACACCTGGAGAGAATCTATACTGTTTGACAGGCTTCCTGCCTGATGATTCATCATCGTCCGTCTTTTGGGAAGGAGCCAGTCCAACAACTAAATTACCGATTCCATCCTCTGGTTTCATGGGCTTGGAAGACTTCACAGGATAGAAGTTGACAGAGAGACACGAACAAGTCGCGTGAGGATAGAAAAGTTGCGTCCCAGTGTGGAATTGACCAGGAACTTCCTGTAAAATGATTCCCATCGCTTCTGAGGACGATGTTCTGCCAGAAGATTGTCTGTAGAGGCGAGCTCGCTTGAAGTATGTGCTTGCATAGACAAGTTTGATCGCGATCATGAGTTGGTTAAGGCGGATCTCGAGATTTGGGTGATTATTGCCAAGGAAGAACGAAGAATAGATTCCCGACACAGGCACTCGACTCGAATCCTCGAGGAGAGACGACGGCCGAACAATGATTGGGACAGTGATTGCTGCCACGTAGTGATGGAGAACTTCAATCAAATCCGGCCGGAGCGGTGCACTTGTGAAGGCTGCTGCAATGTAAGCATCTGGAAACTTGGTACTATCGACGTTGGGTGAAGCGAGGTGGCCAAAATGATGATCATGAACAAATGTTTGGAAGATGCTCGTTCCAAGGATGAGTGTACGTGGGAGTCCAACGATGTGTGCTGTTTCGTCAATCTCCGAATCGTTCATCAGTGCTTCATTTATCTTTGTTATGAGTCGGTCCATATACATTATTCCATGTGCTTTTCCTCCCACTCCCCCTCCACCCACTGTCATCACGAATTGTGGGTCATTCAGAAGAAATGGGTCGAAATCAAACGCTAATCCCTGCGTCCTCTCATACATGTACTTCATGAGAGCATTTGTAATGAATGATCGAACTTTTGATGGTTCATTGTTAAAGTTCCGTGTCTTATAGTGTTGCAGGAAAATCGCAATTCCAAATTCTCCAATGTTAAACAGCCAATTCGAAAAACTATTACACTGAGCATGATACAGCAGAGAGTCGTCTGGAATCGTCTGAACAAGATCAGTGAGGGTGTTGAGACTGACAGCTGGAGTCAGGTCTTGATAAGGGATTCCAGTTGACGGGTCCAGAGCAAAGAAGACTGGCGAGAGATGCGCAAATCTGTCGAAGAAGACTTGCAGAGATGTCAGGAGAGACCCACTGTCCTTCTGAGCGAATAGACAGTTGGAGCAACGCCGAACTTCAGCTTTATGTTCCGTTGCTGTTGATAGAAAGAGGAATGGGATGCGAGGAGGTGGGAAGATCGATGCATTTATGCCTTCAACCTTCTTTACCGAATCGCGAAGGATCAGACCCGATCTATGGGGACAATCAGCTGCATTGAAGAGACCCATATCCATGAGATGTCGTGTATAAGGGCCGACAGTACCATCACGCTTGTTGGACAGTGGATACTCGATATCGCTTACCACAGCGAGAACCTTGCCTTCACAAAGATTAAGAACTTCAAGAGCTTCGCTTAAGCATGTTTTGAATATGACTTTAGGACGAGCTCGACGTCTGGCAAGGGCATGTTTAGCGGTGAAACCCTGGAGATGTCTTGTTCTTCCCAGGAGTACCTCATAGATATGGGGCAGATATTCACTATAAAATCGGCAAGTATCTTCAACGTAAAGTATTATTCCGCTCGGACCTTCGAGAACGTCCTTCTCCAAATTTATATCGTCTTCAGTAAGTTTGATCAAAGCAAGAAAGAGCATTGGATCACCGTGCCAGACAAATGCTTTGATTTTCATCTTAACATTGAATATTGGATAGTTTGAGTCAATATCAAAGCAGATAGGATAGATCGAAATTCTTGGACAGAATTCTCTGTAGATACGGACATCCTCCCACATTTGACTGTCATTTGTTTCGTGCATTGATATAATAACATCAACTTTTTGTTCGTTGCGAAAAAACTCGCTGACCTCCGCATGTGTTTTCCAGATGAAATCTGGACAGGTTGAGAACCCTTGATTCATGAAGCATGAGTCTACTTGGAAGAAATCATATTCATTTCCGATGAAAAGAACACGTTTGACTCTTCCAGCCATCATTGAATATTGGATATGAGCGTTATCACAGGCAAAAAGGTTCATTCGTTGCAAACGTTGCTTTGCAATCGATTGATCAAAGTCTGTTGAACTTTGAATTCGACCTACATTGAGTTTGGTGTTTCGTCCTTTTGTCCTACCAAATATGGAAGATTGCATGAGAAATAAAAGGGATGATGAGGCTCTGTGGTTTGATCGTGATGTTTTGTAGTGAAAATGGAGAATGAAGAGATTTATATTCCGTTAATGGGGTGAAATGTTATTGATGGAAAAAGAAATATGTAACCGAACACACACTATCTCCCAAATCGCGAGATTCACCCATTGGGAATGTCAAAGCCGTCTGAGAAACAACCCACAAATAAGGATGCCTCTGGCAAAGGTGGAGGAGTTTCTTCTTCAAGGTCAACTTTGGACAACAATACTTGATCAGGATTTGCCAAATCTGTTGGATTGTGTTCGGCATAATAATCCATCTCATCACGAAGGAATCTCAACAGTTCCTGGAGTGAATTCAGAGCATCTCTGGTGAAGTCAAACAGGGCTACAAACGTCTCCAGTGGATCAAGGATCGATCTATCCTGTTCCACGAGAGTCTTAGCAAAGTCCGTCGGAGTCTGTTTGTTCTGAACATTTGTTGATGTTTCTTTTATAAACGTTTTATCAAATGTTGACAGATTGAACATGTCTGACTGTCCCTCATCGGCCTTCGGGTGAGCAGCATGGAGTAAACTCACCAATCTTCGAGCCTTTACAAATTCCTGTTTCTGTCGTTTTGAAAGATTGGCCCAGTCTGAAAATGGGATCGACGATGGTTCTGATGGTTCATTGAGAACGATAAACTGCTGAGAACCAACCCACTCTGGATTCGGCTTTGGGATCTTCCTCAGATTCGCTTCCAGGAACGATGAATTGATGTCAGAAAGGTAAAAACTGGCAAAGTCTGATGGGAGGATGTTCCATCCGATGCATTTCAGAACATACGCTTCCCACGAGAGAGGGGTCAAGTCATGCACCAGTGTTCGGAGTCCTGTTGGAGACAGGCAAGCATCTGACGAATGGTTTTCTGAAATGCGGGGAACGACGAGACTGAAAGTGTTGTTGAGATGTGAATGAAGTTGTTCAAGAGGGGGGATTGAGAGACAGGGAACAACCGTCGTGAGAATTTTGAGCATTTCCGACGAACAGTCCGCGATGTGGCACGGCTGGGGGAGGGAGAAGAAGTAAGAAGACGGAGAGGAGAGAATGAAAGGCGTTGTTCGAGATGTGAAAGATGGGAGTGACAATGGGGAATGTGTCAAGACCGTTGGGGAGATCTGCTGAGAGATCATCGTGAGTGATGATGGATAGTGTGGGTATCGTTCGGAGAAGATAGAAGGGATTGGTGTCGACGGATGAGATTCAGAGATTGGAGCGGATTCAACGATCAAACCAGATATCTTCAGATATGCCTGTACAAGATCGACGTGAATCAGCGATGCCAAGATCGCAGTCGATGAGAGTGTGAGAAGAAGCTGGTTGTCTGCTGTTGAAGGAATGCAGAGCAGACGATGAGACAAAGGATTGTCGTGTTGAGGGAGAAAGCCTCCCATTTCGTCATCGTCTGCAAATCCTGTCGTTGATCGACGAGAATCATGAAGCTGTGAATCATAACGAACAATTGAATGCTGTGTTGGTTGTGGACGTTCACAAAATTGAGTGATGAAAGAAATTGAATCGAGTGAGGCTTCATCTGAAGCTGGATTGTCGATTTGAACTTCAGATTCTGCACAGACGTCGTCCTTTTGCATCTCAGATTGCGGAGACGGTTCGGAGGAGGACGATAGTTCGGGTGGAGGATTTATTTCGACATGTTCGTCGAGAGTTGGATTGATTGAAAGGTTCATTTCTGAAAGGATAGACGAAATATCATACACATCCGGATAACGGATGATATAATCCTCAAAATGATAATTAAGGGCTGATGGGTGATTGGAAAAATCATTGGAGATGAGTGACTGCGCAAAGATGGCAATGTCAAATTGAGATTGTTGTGACTGTTCGCTCTGTGGACGATGTTGTGGCTGTGATGGTGGAAGTACAGGAAGAGATGGAAGAGAGACACTGTGTAAAGATGGTTGTTGATCTTGTTCAGCTTTTAGTCTTATGATCATCCCTTCAAGCTTGTGTCTTTTGTACTCCACAAAATCCACAGGATCATCGTTTCTGATCGTCCCAGGTATTTGAATAAGGTTTGGATCAGTATTCTCTTCATCATGCAATGAATCTGATTCACGTTTTGTTTTTAAGTATCGATAAAAATCGTTGAGATCTGATGAGGCTGGGAGAACATGCATTGGAATATATTCTGGTGCAACATTGATTCCACTCTCTGGAAGTGATGGTGGAGGTGGAGGTGGGGGAATTAATATAGAGACAGGATTGAGCAGAAGTGAGTGTTGGGTGAATGTTGGAATTGGTGGAAGAGATGGGATAATCAGGTTTGTCAGACGGCGTGGAGGTTTCTGTGATGGAAAAAAAGCAAATATGACGACAAATGAAATAGTAAAATGGATTGTAAATTCAAGTTGACAGAAAAAAGTCTGTTTGAAATCACATACAATTCCATGTGTTTTGTAGAGATGCTCTTCAAGTTTCTATTCCATGAAAAGAGTTGAGACGATAGGTAGAATAACAAACATCTTTTGAGATTGATTCATTGCATTTCGAACAGAGGACAATTGAATCAAAGCATGTAATAATGTGAGTCGCCGGATCTTCTTGAATAAACCGATGGCAGCTCGGACAGTATGTATTCATTGGACAATTCTACACAGCCAATGCAAAATAGTCGGCAAATATGCCGTTCTTGCAATCAGAGACATGATCAACTGTAATAAAAATATCGCTGGAACATTATCAGTCGTACCCTGATGTTGGAGCCAAATAATGATATCCAACGCCTTCTAACAGATTCTGTGACGGGTACTACATCCATATCAAATGATATGTTTTCATCGAACCAGAGTACTCAGACGATTGCTTATGCAACCGGTTCTTCGGTTTGTCTGTTTGATGTCAAGACTGGTCGCCAAATCAAAGTGCTGATTTCGCCTAATGATGAACGTCCCGTTTCTTCACTGTGTTTTTCGACTTGTGGGAGACTCCTTGCGGTGGGAAAGGTTTGCGCCTCCATTTCATCATCACCTGTCAGAGTGGGTATAATCCACCAATTGAGATTTGGGATGTTCGTCTCAAGAGACTTCTTTATAGTCTTTATGGACACGATTCATCTATCAAAGCGCTTTCTTTCTCTCCCTCCCATCAAATCGACAACAACGCAGATACTACTCCGTCTACTCAAAGCAAAGTCAGCAGGGTAAGATTCCAAGATCCGACCTATCTTATTTCCGTGACAGATTCTGATTCTGATGCATTAATTGTCTGGAGTCTGAAGGAAAAGAAGCCAGCTTCTGTCACCCCTCTTCAGTTACAGGTTTAATTTTATCATCACTCACACTTCTTCCAGATCAATACAATTGCATTTCATCCCTCCAACAACTCATTTGTCACATGTGGTAATCGACATCTCCAGTTCTGGACGATTGGAGATTTGAATGGAACTGAAAATTGGAATGGCCGGGTATCTGAACCATTCTATCCACTTAAAGGACGAGTGGCAATTCTGGGATCTCTTCGTCAGACAAATATACTCGATTGTAAGTATAGTGTTGTCACAAAGCCACCTTCTTTAGACAAGAGCGAATCCAGGGAAGAAGTACTTCTCAATGCTATCACAAGCACCAATGTTCTCTTTCAAATGAATGATTCTCGGCAAGTTGTTCATAGAATTCGGATTCAACCAGCTTTGGATGAAGACGAACATTCAAAATCTCACCCCAAAAATCAACCCCCATTTTCTGTAAAATGTCTTGATGTGAATCAGAATTATGTAATTGTTGGCTGTGACCATCAAATTGTCTGTGTCCTCGATTCACACACGCTTACGCTCGTGCTATGCCTTCCTTATCCGCCTCCTTCGACCATCCCTTCCTTCGATCGATATACTCCGGATACTGTCGAGTCCAGCCATACATCCATCCATTGTGCCCGACTTGTTCACCAAACACACGCCAATCTCGCCACAATCGATTCTGAACGCAATCTTTTCTGTTGGGATCCTCAGACAGGTCGATCAGAAGACTTGGATTCTGATACCCCGCACTACCCAACTGAATTCACTCTCCGCAAAGCGCTCTATGCGCATCACGACTGCATCACGTCAATCCGTCAGATTCCGTCCAACGTTGAGAAGAGTCTTTTTCCACGCAGCACTTTCTGCAGCTCCTCTCTTGATGGGACAGTTCGTTTCTGGAATTTCGAAGCCAATGGAGTTCGGCCTCAGACACGGGCTGGAACCTCTAATCGAGATAAACATGCCGATCCACTTGATCCCCAGCTCGAAATTCCTCTCCCATATCGCACAGGTCTCATGAAAACACTCCATCCGACTCCATCCAAAAATGCTATCGACATCTCCACACCAGACCCAATTCTCTCTCAAACAATCTTGCCATCTCACCCATACCTCTCGCCTGTCCCCAGCAGTCCAGCACCTGCATGTTCTGATCAGACATCAATGTCTATCACCTCAGTCTCGATCTCTCCCGATTCAAGACATATCGCTGTTGGAGGATTCGACGGAACAGTTCAAGTGTATCTCCTCGAACAGAACTCTGATGGAATGTTTCCCCTGTTTTTCAGCTCAAAGAGGCATTCCAGTGCTGTGGTTGTCTTGGAGTTCTCGCCACTTGGATTTGGAATGACGAAATTGACGAAGCCAGTGACACTCAGTGGTTCAAACGATCCAGCACTCGAAACAACCGTCGAACAACTGTTTGACACTCCTCTCTTCTTATTGGCAAGTGGAGGACGCGATCAGTTGATCCATTATTATGCAGCGGAAGCGACATCTTACCGATATCTTACCACCAGCACAGAATTTTCTGGAACCATCACATCCATCATTTTTCCATCTTTTCGATACATCCCTCCAGACAACTCCAAACTTAAATCAATCTCGATCGTAGCCTCCACAAAACGACATATCGAATTTCAGTCAGTCAAGCTCGAAAATCCACCGACCAATCTCAGTTGTCCCCATTATTCGAAGGCGTCTCTCAAATCGGACAAATCACGCTTCCTCGATGTCGCAACATCTCCAACGATCCTCGTAACACTTTCTGTAGCTCAGGACGGCCTAGTCAGAATGTGGGACACAACAGTTGGGAGAGCCATGCAGAAGATCACCCTACCAAACAACACTGTGGGGCTTAGATTAGCAATTGATGATTCAGGAACGTACACAGCGGTCGCCTGTTCCGACCAACGAGTCAGAATCTACCAAAATATCGGTTTTCGTCGGGTTTGCGATCCGGACACTGTTGGGAAGGGAATGACCATGAAATTAGTCGCAATTTCGCCAAAACATTCCTCCATCGTGACAGCCCTTTCTTTTTCTACTGATGGAAAACGAATGTTCTGTGGAACAGCCGATTCTCTTCTTGTTATTTACACTCTTCCACCAAGTATCCAGCTGCAGATGAAACAATCGATTCTATCTCTTGATAATGACATCTCATCACTGGACAGTGCCATTCAACCCAAACCCTTCATTCAAACACTCGAATCACTCCCTGTTGCTCCTCCCCAGCAACAACAAATTCGACCCAAAACGGCAATTGTGGAAATCAAAAAACCAGCCGAGCCCACCAAACCAATCGAACTATCCAAACCAATCGAACCCACCAAACCAATCGAACCCACCAAACCAATCGCTCCAGAAGGACAAGCTCATTCAAAAGATGAAGATCTCGACATCGATGCAATTCTAAACCAAGCCGATCAAATGCTCGCAACACCGACAAGTCAACACCGAGTCACCAACTCAACTCCTGCCCGAGAGATCGAGCCAGTCGATCCTGGAAAACAACGCTTCCGTTCAGTTTCGCCACCTCCGTCCGCATCTCTACAAGTCTCTGTCGATCAAATCACTCCTCAATCATCGCAGAGCTCTGAAAAAATGCAGACTCTCAAGAGGCTTATGGAGAAAGAGCAGGATAAACTTCCGTCGTGGCTGAGAGATCGAGAAGATGATCTCGACACGTACAAAACCATTCACTTAAAAGATTCAAGTGATAGTTCCACACCACTCACTCGTTCTGTCGATTCAAATTCAAGACACAATGTCTATCTCTCAACTCTTTCTCTCGACGATTCTGTTTCTCAACCCAATCCAATTTCTTCAATCACCCCTCGCAATGACGTCTCAGATAAACCCGAACCGCTTGTCCCTGGCCAATATGATATCCACTTTGACGATCTTGGATTGACAGCTCCTCCTCCTTCAGCACCAACTCCGAAGAGGCGAGGATCATTTGGGAAGTCAATTGACCTCACAGATGACGACTTCACTCTCACCAGCACTGTCGATGAGCAATCCATTCCTAATGAAGAGCAGATGGAACAGGATCTCCACGAAGAGGCGTTATTGAATCAAACTTCAATAGCTATGCCGAGATTAAGGTTGGGCCTCTCAGTTGTGAATGAAAAACTGAAAGACACTTCGATTCCTGTCTCTGAAATCGAAGAGGAGCAAGAAAAAGAAGCAGAAAAACAAGAAGAGAAAGTTGCACAACAGGAAAGTCTTGCCAAGAAGCCAAATTCTGAAGAACCAACCAAACAGTATCTCAACTTATTCTCAGATGTGATGGGTGCTGAGCCAATTGAAGCCGATCTTGCCAACCTGATCGCTGATCAGAGCAAAGAGACCCCAAAACCATCGCAAAAGGTCATTCAAGATGGACCAACTCAACCACAACATTCTCCAGCGATTCCACAGACTCCGCCAGTCATCACGCCTTCTCCTGCGGCGCAGATCGTTTTCAGTCCGGCACCAACCCCACCAGCATTGAACCAGGTGACGTCACAACCCGTACAAGTCATCCCCCCGTTATCACCAACTGCCCAATCTCCTTCTGTAACAATTCCGGTATCATCAGAAATCCCTCCTCAATCGCCTCATCCATCTCAACCATTCCCAAGCGTTGAGGCTCCTTTCATTTCTAAACCTCCAATCAGTGCCGCACCATCTCTACACTTCTCATCTGAGCACACATCAAGACCCTCTGGACAGAAACCGATGCATGGTCTCTCAAGGTCGTTCACGATTCGAAATAGTCCCTTCTTTGGCGATGACACATCTGCAAAAACTGTTGACCCACATGTCCAATCTATCTCACTTCAACGTTCACTTGCACCTTCTCCTTTTAATCAGAGCATCCATGCCCAACTTCGATGCTCCCACAATGCACTAATGTCACTTCAATCAGCGTTCTACAACGCAAGTGACATGTATTTGATGATGACCGAAGGGGAGCGAAGCATGACACGAGGATCTCATTCAGGAAAAGATACTAAACATGCAGACACAAAGGAAACCCAATCTCTCGAAGAAGACGAAGACTATGATTCATCAGATCTTCCCGATGAAATTCTGGAGTCATACCACGAAACCTTTGCTGTTCTGAAACAGCAACTTGATGAGTTATTGGAGAGCACGGAAGCACTAAAACAAAAACGAAGACAACAGCGAAGGCAACGATCAATGATCCCTCAATCTCAGCACTCAGACACTCATGTTACCCCACATCGGCATTCGCAATCGTTCACACAAAATTACTTCTCAAATATTGTCCTCACAAAAGCACAATCTTCACCTCTGGCACACAACAGAACAGATCAGTCGAGTACATCTGGATCGACAGAGACGATGGAAGATGATGAGAATGCAGAGAGTGAAACCCCACTCGCATTTCCTCTCTATGATGCTGATCCAGTTGTCCAGAGAGAGAAAGAAACAGATTGATTTATCATTTTTTATTATAGTTATTCATTTTTCGGCTCGCATTTCTTCGTTTCAATGATCTCAATTCTCGAGTTTAACATGAAATGAAGAAGAATGAAGAGCAATGAAGAAGAGTCAAAAAAGAAAGCAGAGTCGGGTGATTGGTTTTCATCCGCCACTCTCCTGAGATGGGACAGATTCATTGGAAGAATAGGATGATGTGAGAGAGCTTGATTGAATGGAAGACTCGGAATCAGAATAAGACTCTTCTGACGATTGAGATGCACTCTGATCGTCAGTTTCCCAGTCAAGTTCATCAAGATCGATTTCATTTTCATGTTCTCTCCCGATTTTTCGGGCAGCAGCAGAAATACCAGAGAAGGTCGAAGGTTCGAAGAGGGAATTGTAGTTCTCATCATCCAATTTTTCAATTGACGAGAGAATTACATCAATCTTTTTCAGAATGGCTTTTGCCTGTTGCCTGAGAGTTGTTGAGAGTGTGGTTTGAGAAATGATGCTTGAGAAGACATAATACATGTTTGTGTATGGAATCGATGATCCAGTGATGTGTGGTGGTACATTTGGAGCACTTCGTGAATCAAAGAATGCGACAATCGAAGGAATTTGGATGACAGGTTGATATGATGACAAGATGTCTGATTGTTCAGCCTCGATCCATCGAGAGATGAATTTCACGAATTGGAGGAGAAAACTCTCGTTCATAATGTCTGCAACTTGCCCACTTGAGAGCACAACTTCATCATCATCCAATTCACTTTCTTGTTTGACTTTTTCAAACTGAAGCTTTCGAATAACGAGCCTGATCAAAGCATTCAGATGTTTAAAAACCACCAGATCAACGAGGACGGCTCCATACATCTCAGCCGTAAAGACCCGAGAGCTTTTTCTGGATTTCTTCTCTTGGACTTTCGAGAAGTCGAGAAGTGGGAGAAGTGAATAGTAGAAGTCGGTGAGAGCTCCGAGACAATGTGTCGGGATATTGTTCGGTGAATGGGACTGTTCTGGTCGATGAAGAGCAAGGAGAGATTTTTGAAGCAGGCTTCCAGCAAAGATGTGCAGACCATTCTCGACAATCGCAACTAAACCTTCCGCATTTCTGGAGATTCTTGAAATGACGAAGAGTGTTGACGATTCGAATGAATATATCGAATGCGAATCGAGTTCTTGAGTTCGTTGAATGTTGTCCATGTTTTGACTTGTATCTTTATGGATGTCTGGTTGTGATGAAAACGATGTGTACCCATTCAGCTCGAGGAATCGTTTGAGAACAGTTCGAACAAACAGGTAACTTCGAAGAAGTTTCACACCATCATTGTTCAGGAAGATTGTTGTTGCATCAGCATCGCTGCATAAACATGAACATACACTAATGAAACCTTGCCAAATCCGACAGAAGAGTTCGCACTCCTCAAAAGCTTGCTTTTCCTTAGAAAACACAAACTTGTCATCGATTTTGGCAAATGGATCGTTCTGATAGTTCCGAATCAGTTCAGAATGTGATGGTTGGTTGAAAATGACGACGAGTGGGTGAGGAAGTGCGAGATAATCTAAACTTGTGGCCGCCGTGGCATAATCTCTGGATTGGCTTCGATCCGATGAAGAAAACTGGAACGGTTTTCCAGACGAATCGGTGATGGAAAAAAGGGATGGAATTCCGTTGGTTATGAACTTGCTCATCGAGGAGCATCCAATGAGGATCGTTTGGAGAAGTGATGTCTGAACAGCATAGGTACATTGAATGGATGAAGAGAACAAAGACAGCAAGCAGGTGAGAACCGTGTGTTGAAGTGTCAATAGCTGAATTGATGGTTTTGTCTGCGAATTGAGAAGGTTTGAGATCAACAAATGGAGAGTTGCGATGATTGTGTCGGGGGTGAGTCTGCGATGACGAATTGAATCCTGAACGTGTTCATTCTCAACTGCTAAAATCGATGACAGAGATTTCTCATTCTGGAGAGCTCGTTTGAGGCACAACATGATTGAATGTGCATGTTGATATGACTTTGAATCGATGCATTTTCTGATGAAGGTGAGGCATGATTCGGAGAAGAAGCGATTATCCACGGCCACCTTCATCAGGGCTTTGTTTGTTTTGAATGAAACGGTTATGAAGTCGAGGTATTGAGTCATGATGAAGGCGGATGGATCAACATGTGAGAACAACGACAACGCAAGTGGGAATGTCACAGAATCTGGTTTGAACAATTTGTGATTGACGTCCTGAGAGTGTGAAGTTGGTCGTGTTGGAGATCGAAGTGTCACCGTAAACGATGAGAGGATCGATGAATCGGTGAATGTTGAAGAAAAAACCGCCGATAGGAGGAGTGGATTTCGAATGAGGTGCGCGAACTCAGCAACAATCATCCGAATTGACTGTTCGTGGAGACTGATAGGACAGATGAGGATGGGAGAACTATTCGTGATGGTGAGAAGACTCAAAGCATGCTCCTCAGAGTAGTGATGATGCTGAGGTCCACCCTTACAAGAGCAAGTGAGCGGTGTCGATTGTTTTGAAATATAATACAGCAATTCTTTGGCGATCGCGCCGAATTGATGGATAGCTGAGATTGCGCTGAGCTGAGGGATTGGTGATGGAGTTGGGTTTGTCAACACATTTTGGAGGTGCCGAAGGAGGTTTGTCAGAATGGTGGCAGCTTCAAAAGAGAAGAGCTGGGTGATTGTTTCTCCTTTGTCAACTACTTCAATATTGAGGTGTTGTTTCATCGAGACCTGCGTTGGAGATGGAGATGAAGAAGCGATGGGAAGATGGAGAAATTGAAATAACGCGCGAAGAAGTGGAGGAGAGAGGAAAGCATTCATGTATGATTGCTGTTCAAGCGTAGGATCTGAGGATTTGTGTTCCATGAGGGCGACAAGGCATGATAAACAAGAAAGGGCAAGAGAATAATCCTTTTGAGTCAATGCCGTTGATGCAACAAACAGAATCGCTTCAATAGAGGCAGAATTCTGTGGTGTTCCTTTTGCCAATGAAGGCTTCAGCGTGGTAATTGTCTTGAAGACATTTGAAAACATGATTGATTGCTGTCCCCGTGGAAGGGTGTGGCGTGGAATTGATGAAGAATTGGAAAGAAGTGTCGAGATCAATGATGACGCAAATCCAGATGATCGAGTTGTCTGGTGGATAGATATGAGAGACACGATGGCGTGAAACGCCTTCGAGAGAGCCTCGGAAGGTGTAGTGTGAATAAAATTGTCTGTATCGTCATCATTTGTCCTGCCTGTTTGCTCCGAGAGAGGATGAATAATGGAAATGAGCACTGAAAGGACATCAACGACGATTGTTGCTACAGTTTGCGGTGTCCAGAAATGTTTGTCCTGTGAATCATCCTGTTCGGTAGAAGCCAGCAAAAAGACTTCATCGAATTTCATCAATGGGATGGACTGATACATTTCAAATGATGGTTCGTCTGGATTATTTAGAAGGAGGGAGTGATGATACTCTGGAAATATCTTTCGAGAGAGAGATGGGGACGCAAAACACGTGAGTGCAGCCAGTGCAAGGTCCAGAGAATCAATGAGTCCGGATATGTCAGTGTCTTGAGTTCTTTGTTGGAGGGAGTCCACCAACACGGATATTTCCGAGAAAATGAAAGTCGAGAGTTGAACATTGGTCTCATGTTCCTGGTTCTGATTCGTAGACGAGATAGATTTCTGAGTTTTAACTATTCGTGTAATGAGAATCTTAACGAGAACATCCAGAGCACGGGAGAGGTACTTATTCTGTGGTGAGAACTCCTTGATCAAGGCTACAAATGAAGTAATGGTGTTGCTGTCATCGATGAACATGTGACCTGAAACTAAGGAGAGAGGAAGATTTGATCGTGTAGAGAGAGAAAAATCATTCATCACTTGTTCGAAGATGAGCAGTGTCTTCTCTCTCAGGGACTTGTGAATCCGAATCTCGTCGATTGAAAGAACAATTTGGATGAGTCGGCACTCCTCCAGGACAGATTGAGCGATCGGTGGGAAAGTGAGGAGCAATTCGATCGATGAGAGTGTGTACTGATAGAATCCGATCAATGAAGCCCCAACTTGTCCTATTCTGGGTGTGGGTGTGAGTCCTTGTCGATCTCGTGGCGAGACATTGTCAACTATAGCTTTTAGGAGAGTCACGATTGCCACATCTGTGTTTGATGATCTGATGGATGGAAAGGACCTTGGTTCGAGACATGACAAGAATATTAACATTGATTGCATCGATATTCGAAGTTGTTGCGGGAAGGTGCTTGGAACTTCGAAGAATGAAGTCCCGATCTTCGGTGTTTCTGTCAACAATCCCTGGCTGACTGTCGAAACTATTCTGATGATTGATGATATCTTCGTAAGGCATCCATTTTCCATTAACAGGATTTTATTGACATCAGTTGTTGATTGACGGATCAATCGTGAGAGGAAGGAAGTTGCATGGTCGAGAATGTGTGGTGCTTCAACAAAAGACAGAGAGCCAATCACAAGTTCGATGGTTGTTGACGCCGTTGAGGTGACGAATGCTGGAGAAAACGAGAGAACATCCAAGATAATCAGCCCAAAATAACTCAGAAGCTGTTGAGTAGGTGAGTATCCACTCTCCAGTGGTTGGTGTTTCTTCGTTGAAGCATACGACGGGACCAGACCCTTCCCCAAAAGTGATATTGCTTTCGTTCTAACACTGTCTTTGAAAGTTACATCGAAAGAAAAGTCAACTGGAGATGATTGGACAGGGTTCGGTGATTTTCCTGACTTGCGAGACTTGTGTCGATCTTTCTCAAGTTGGATTGAGAAAATGGCGAACTGTGAAATTAGGAAGCCCAGCAAAGTAACACTTGGAGTGTCCTCAAGGATTTCGATGAGGCTCATGAAAGAGATGATGGAATCGAAGGATTCTGTGTCGATTGTTTCCTCGGCTGAAGAGAAAAGATCCGACAGGCAATCAAAGAAATATCCTCCTTCCAGTTGTTTGATACCATTTGGACAGAAACGGGGGAGGTTCTCGAAAAGAGGAGTTTCTTCGAGAACAGAGATGAAGATTGAAGCGAGGAGGATCATTTCACAGATAGTTGTTCCCGGGATTGGATCAGAGCATTGTGACAGAGAATGGAGAGATGGGAGGAGTTGACAGAGACGAACTGTTAAGTTAGACGGTCGACTCAGTGATGAACGAAACTGACCCTGATCGACATCGAGGGTCTTTAGGTCATCCCACAGAATAAGAATCAGAGTCGACAAGTCTTCGTGAATTCGATGCAAGGTCTTTTCGCGAACCGAAGGTGACGCAGAATTAAGCACTGTTGAGTCTGTTGACAAACGATCGAGGATGATTCGAAGGTCGGAGATGGGAGGAAGCGGAGACACTGGCTGAAGTGAATGGAACGGGGCTGAGTCTTTTTCTCTGACCCTTTCAGTCTTCGCTCGTCGTTTGAATTGAGGTCGATCGATGTCGGCTTGAGTTGATTGAATCATCATCTGCAGTTCATTTTCCATCGTCTCCATTTCTTTTTCCTTTCGGCGGAGAGCTTCTTCAGCTTGAAGAATCTGTTCTTCCCGCTCCTTGAGCTTTCTCTCCCGTTTTTCAGTCATTTTGTCGTGAGTATCAGTTTTAGTATTCCGTCTGATGAGTTCAAGGTGAGCATCTTTTTCAGACAGTTGCTCTTCCAAGGCATTACACTTTGACCGAAGCTGGGCCAAATCTTTCTTTGTGGTTGATAGTTCATCAGACGTTAATTCAAGCTCGACTTCTCGCTCGGATAACTGTTTCCGGATTGTTGAAAGGTGCTGTTCTCGTTTGTTCGATGCAGTCTCCCTATTCTCCAACTTCACTTTCAATTCTGTCTCAGACTGGAGGAGAGCATCTCTTTCTCGTTGGAGGGCGATGATTGTTGTAGTGTATTCTGTCTCCATCTTCTTAATTTTCTTTTCTAACATTTCCTTTTCTGCAGTGGCTGCAAGTGATCTTCCCTCCAATCTGGCTGTTTTTGTCTTGATTTCTGCAAATGTGGTCTCATCTGAACGATCACGTGCCTCTATTGATGATCTGAGTGATTGAACCTCGTTCACAACGGCAAGTTGACTTGAAAAGATCGCTAGAAAGTCTGGAAAAGTCGAACTGAGCGTAACACAATCCATCTGCGATGTCTGTCTTCGGGTGGTCATCGCGTTCATTCCATCGATGATTTGGTCAAGGTCATCGGAAAAGAGAAGTCGGAGTTTCTGTTCTTCAACTTCACTCAGAGCATCCAATTGGAATGTTGATGAATCAAACACTGTGAGATCCTTTGTTACTCTCCCAACCCCACGTTTTCCGAATTCATCGCCATCGAATTGAAATTGTTCAGCGATCCGATGGATTGCGTGAGAGAGAAGATGAACAGTCTCCTTCTGTTTCATCTGCTCTTCTCGAGCCGATCTGAGTTCTTCCTCCAAAATTTGGGCTTTGACATGCTCTTCCTCTTTCCGTCTTCGTTCGAGATCGAGTTCTTCTCCAATCGTTCTCACTCGAATGTAGAGGGCTTCTGAATCAACTGACAATCCACGTCTCGTGTTGGATTGTTTGACTTCATTCAGTTCTTGTTGGAGAGTGAGGAGCTCTCCCTCAAGATCTTCGTTCTTCCGCTTTGTGATGTACAACTCTCTCTTATTTGCCTGTAACTCGGAGATCACCTTCGCAACTTCATCTTTCTGGTTCAGAGCCGATGAAGCCAGCTGTGTGTTCTGATTTGAGATGTCGGAAACGAGTCTAGAGAGCTCCTCTTTGTCTCGTTGAATTGTCTCGTGATCTTCTCGGAGTTCTGAGATGAGTTCTTCATTTTCGCGGCGACTAATCATGAGGCGTGTGAGATCTTCTTCCATCATTTTCATCGTCTCACGAAAAGTGCTTGGGACAACGATACTCTCTCCGCTCCCCAGTGAACGTGTGGTCTGTCGGTCATCAAGACTCGCAAGGCCAGAAAATGAACGAAAAGTGTCCTCTTTTTGCATAAATTGGAGTTGAGCATTAGTTTCTAGGAGTTTCTTGATTCGATCATTCGCCTGATTGAGTTGTTCGTTGCATCGATCGAAATCTTCCAGTTGTTCCTGAAGAGCCTCTTTTTCTCCCTCTGAGGACCGCAACTTTCTCTTAAGCTCATGAATTTCGACGTGGAGAGACCGTAGATTGGTGTTGTCAAACTCCTGAAACTCGAGAAGGTCGGGTGTCTTCGATTGGGTTGAGGGGACAAAGGGGACGAGAGGCGGAGTTGATGACGATGGTGCAACTGCCTTCGGCTTGATGATTGAACTATTCCATAGAGACGATGACGTTGATCTCTGAGACTGGTTGAGGGTGTTGGTCGTCGAATCCCTCAAAGTCCGTGGCTTTCGTTTGAGAATCTGTTGAAGTGTGTCTCGAGATGAATCGAACACCCTTCCTTTCTTCGGACGATGCGATGAGAGTGTTTGAGAATCCAAATCTTCGCCAGTGAAAACAGCCTTCGGCTTGGCAAGTTTTTCAGCCAGTTGTGCGAGTGTGAGATTTGGAGAGGCTGAATCTTCTCTTGGGACTTCCTCATCACTTGAAACATCGATTGGAGGAAGGTCCTCTGACGAACTTTCCGGACTGGAATCCACTTCGTCTTCAGTTTCAATGTAGTGGTCGTCTTCTCCTTGTATCATTTTCTCTAGCATGGTTTTGTGCCGAAAAGAGAGTTTCCAGGACAATTGAGTGTCGGTTTCAGTGGAATTTGTTTGATATTCCGAGATAATTTGCGGAGAAAGTTCATTTTTATGGACAATTTGGAAGGTACACAGTGCGGAATACAGAATTTGAGTCGAGTGCGAGGGAGGAATGACAAGTTTTGAGATGAGTTGAGTTTTCAGATTAGAAAAATCATCTTCGCTTTCCAATTTGGAACAATTGAGTAATATGCAACTCAGATATGCTGTATACTCAAATATCCTTCGTGAATCTATTGTACAATGAAGAAAAAACTGTAAAGAAAACCTGAGTTCACAAGAAGGAAGAGAAGCTCTGAAAAGACCCCAGTACCACGAAAGTTCGATAAACTATCGGGAGCTTGGGACAATACTTTAAAATAAAGACTGTATCAAACCTGAGAAGCAGATGCTTGTGAGAATACATAAAACACCAGTTGTGATAGTCTGTGTCGAAGTAGACAATATATTCACAAGCTTTTCGAGTACAACAGTTTGGCATAATTCCTCAAAGTGATTTTCTATATGGAATAAGAATAATTAACGAAGAAACAGAACAAACCAGTTTCAACTTCTTTCCAGAGGTCAAGGATGCATGCAAACATGGTTTTATCTGTCTTCTGACAAGCTGAAATGATTCTTGTTTTCCATGGTTCTCGGTTTTGTCCTTTAACATGTTCAACAGAAGTTTGAGTCATTTCATGAAAAAAGAAAAGTTACGGATATCAGCACGAGAAATGTTCAAAATCTCTCTCTAATGGGGTAAAAGACTTGTAGAAAATGTAATGTTCCCTTCATTATGGATTAAAATGATTTACATGATTTTATCATGGTTAGATTGTGTCGAGGAGTCCTGATGATTGCAGCAGCTGATTTGCAGAAGAAATGAGTGATGTGTCAGTCTCTATTTTAGTCATATAAACAAGAGCATCACGTATCTTGAGAACAAGTTCACCGTAGACCACAATAACATCATCTTCTTTCTCAGTTTTCTGGAAAGGAAGGATTATTTCCTCCTTCTTTGGAAGAAAACTTGATTCGACAATTGGTTTTTCTTCTTTGAACGATCCAGTCAAGAATATAATCCCTGCAAGTTGAATAGCACATGTTTTGAGTGATATTTTGGAGGGATTGGGATTGATTGAGCAACGACTGATTTCGTTTGCGTCTCTCAGAAGATTGATGGTCATCGCTACGAGATCTCTCACGTAAGTATCAAAGGCTTGTGTGAAAAGAGATGCAATCGGTGGCTGAGCATTAGGCAGAAATCGTTTTGAGAACGAGACAAGACATTGAGTTGCATTGGTTCTGGTGCAGATGCATAGAGAACGATTTTGTGCCGAGGCCAACAGTGTCGAAAAGTGCCACGAAAAGAGGTAGTTGAAACTTGGGGCGGATTGATGAGGAAGAGTCGCTGATCGGTTCAAAATGTTGAGTGTGGACTGAACTCTGTTGTGGGACAATGACAGAGACAATTCCGAACAGGGGACTGAAGAATCACTGACAACATTTAACTTCGACAGAGTTTGTTCAAACATCGATCGAAAAATCGCGAAAAGATCAGACTTGTCCATGTGATGCTTGTCGTTTGAGAGAGTTGGATGGTCATTCGAGATTTCAATGAGTTGAATTCTCCTGTTTTGCGAGTGGAGAGATTCTGGGATGGAGAGATTCACAAGTAAGGCAAGGGCATCGATGCATCCAACTCGAACAAATTGCAGATCAGTGCCTAACTTTGGAGTGAACGATCGAAACTCAAGTCCATCGATGGTATCGACAACACCCATCAGCCACGTCACCAAATCCTTCAATCCGTCAGATGATGGTCGAGGTTCAGATATCCCACATTGAACAACTGATGCATTCCACTGAAAGATCTGAGTTTCTTCGGCAGTCAGGAGTTGGCATACGCTCAAAAGGACAGGTCGGACTGTGGTGAGACTGGCTAATCGTTGAACGAGATCTGCTGATGAAGTGGAACTCGGATCATAAAAAGAGAGGAGGAGATTTGGCAGTGATGTTGAGGACGGAGAGATGAGAAATGTTGACGAAAACCGGCCGTACAGATCAGCTACAAGACGTGTGATTTGTGGTGAACTGATTCGGCATTTGGTGAAGACCTTCGGAATCTTAGTTGAACTCCGATCAGCAAATGTCTGAGGAGCAAGGATTGATACAAATAGTGCAACCATTCCATCAAAAATGAAAGTGGACGGATGATGTTCCAGCGCAAGCGAGAGAGACCTCGGAAACAAAGTGAGGAGGATCAAAGGTAAGACGATTGCAAGCGGTGCGTCTTGGATATCGAACTCAGTCTCCATCCGAGAATGGAGAGTGAAGAGAAGACTTCGAAGAAGAGGCATCACGAAACAAGTACAGACATCCATGAGATTCATTCTATCAGTTGATGGTTGTGGGTATGTGCGTGGAACAAATGAAACCAACACTTTGATGAATTCAACGAACAAAGTCACGTCTTCTTTTCCAAAATGGGAGACGATTGGGTGAGAGTTGATCGGATTTTTCCCATCGACGATCGATGGAATGAGAGTTCGTTCAATGACTTCGAAAAGTGATTTCCATGCGCTGTTTCCCATCTCACTCATCCATCCAGACAATGTAAGTGTGATAATCGATGTGTTGTCGTTCTGTCTTTGAGGAATTTGGTGCGATGAATGGCGGTTGATGTCAGCTGGAGAGTTTGGAACAATAAAACGATCTGAGCTCAGTCTGTGATTTGGGTGGAACCACTGATCGAGAAACACGATGATGGCGAGTTGCCCATGTGAAAAAGACTGTTCATCGAATGTATTCGTTGTTTTCTCAGCATCTGTTACAAAATCGTGCAAGTTTCGCAATCGTGCAGTCTCATTCAACTCAGAAGAACCAACCTGTCCCACATTTTGGTGTTCTTGCGAGTTAGTGGGCCCACCGTGGAGACAACTGTTCAGCGCTTTCATCGACGAATCTCTGACCCTCTCATCAGCGTGATTCAGACGGAGAAAGAGATGAGGGATAACCTCGATCGGATCTGCAACTGAGAAGAATCTCGCGACTGAACTGCGGATTGAAAGGTTTTGATCAGAGAGCCGGTTGATCAGAAACACGAAGATGTGGTTGAAGAGGTTTGAGGCAGAGGTACTCTGACGTTGTTCGTCTTTCGGATTTTTGGTCGGATTTGTGTTTGAATGAAGACTGAGAATGTCGTTACTTCCTCTCTTTATCAACTCATCAAAGACAATCAAGCCGTTTCTCCTTTGCTGAAGAGAAGACTTGGAGTCAATTAATCGAAAGAGACGGGGAAGATGTCGAGCTGGATCTTTCAAAATGATGGTTGCCAAGACACCAGCAGCACTTTGAGTTGCGTTGTCTGCAGTTCCGCCTCCTTTCGCCTGAGCGGAATAGTCCCTTCCCAATTCCAGCGTTCTCTCCTCATCGATCGTTTGGAGTGGGACATCGTCTTCCTCCGTCGAATCGAAGAGTGGTTGGGACTCAATCATGGCGAAGAAACTCTCCGAAACTGCATCGGGTGTGTCCTCGACCTCGTTGTGTCCTTCCAGATCATTTAGAAACGCCAGGGCAAGTGAAGCGTTGAGTTGGTTTTGTTCTTTTGTTGGAGAAAGTGTGTGAAGGCAGAGAACAATGGGTTGGATGACATTTTGTCCGAGTGTCGAGATTGCTCGTTGAGCGTATGATGGCTCGTTCTCATCTCCTAAATTGTGCTTCCCGAGTTCAGCGATGAGACACAACAATGGGAGAGACGGAAGAGAAATCAAGTAACCACTGACCGACTGTGTTGGGAGGTTTGGTGCTGTCTCCAGTTCGTTTTG
Source organism: Blattamonas nauphoetae (assembly GCA_033064195.1). Taxonomy (NCBI): domain Eukaryota; phylum Preaxostyla; order Oxymonadida; genus Blattamonas; species Blattamonas nauphoetae. Next base: position 225,352 of record JARBJD010000065.1, on the reverse strand, counting down.
GAGGAGAGACGTCAAGTAAGCAATCCGTCCCACATAAAACTGAAAATCTGACTCCTCTTGACTTTGTCCATCTTTGGGCTGTGGATGAATCCTCCAAGCTCCTTCAATGAAAGACTCTGCGATGGTTTTCCAGAGAAGACTCCAGAGTCGCATGACAGAGAAAATGGAATTCGATGGTGATGTTTCCATTTCGCAGTGGTCTCTGAGAAAATTCGTTTCGGAATGTTTGGTGAAGGTTTGTTGAATAGATAGAAACGTTTTTATCACATTTGTTACCAGTATGAGTGTCGTTGAGTAGAGGGGGCGTTGAGTTTTATTCATCGAAGAGAGGAACTCAAAACAACGAAAGAGTGACGAAATCTGTCTCCAAACAAAGTGAATACATAAACATTTATATGCTTCGGGAACAGAAATTTCGTTCGATGTTCCAATTGTCGCCAAAAACGACAAACAGACGAAAAACGTGTCAACATTCTGTTGTGCGAAAACTGAAAGAGAATTTGGGGTATATGATTGCAGCCCAGAGAATAATGTTGCGTTCATGTATGATATAACGAAATTGATCACTGATGAGAGTTGTTGAATGTCTTTTGGGAGAAGTGGATATCCGTATTCATCCACATCCTCAAAATCAAAATCCACTTCGAGAACAGACTTTTTTGTAGAATTTACGTGTAAATTGGAGTTATTTGATTCAGTTTGTGCTAAAGTTATCGAATAAGAGTCAAGAAACTGGCAGAGTGTTTGAAGAGCCTTGTTCTGTTGTTTCTTGGTCGAAGAAGGGTTTTTGATTGTAGATAGTGACGATTGTGCTGAAAGAAGTGAAATCATATCTTGATTAATGACCGACTTCAAAGAAATGTGCCGTTTTGGTCCGGAACGATGATTCCCTTTACTTTTTGGATGAAAGATGGAAATGACGTCAAAATGAATATTTGTTGCAAAAGGAAATCACGAAATTGAGGTGATCACTGCTCCTCTTCTCCTTCCTCGCCGCCTTCTTCTCCCTCTTCGCCTCCTTCCTCCTCTTCTCCTTCCTCACCACCCTCTTCCTCTCCCTCCCCACCTTCCTGTGCCTGTTCCTCTTCATCTTCTTCATCTTCGTCAACTTTCACTTTTTCCATAAACTCCTTCTCGACATCGCCAAGCTCTCCCTCGTCGATCTCGTCAATCGCGTCTTCGTCTTCCTCTTCTTCCACAACCTTCCGCGACGCTTTTGTCTTTGGTCTTTCCAGAGCTTGCTGTGTCTGGCTGCCCATCGTGCCCAATCCTTCCGAAACTCCGAAGCCACCAGGCGTTGACGTTCGATTACCCGAAGCAGACGGTGTTCGTGCGTCTCCCCCTCCACCTCCACCTTCCAACTTCGCGGCCTGCCTCTCCTTCAGCTGCTGCTCCTTCTTCCTCGCGTCCACATTCTTCTCTCTCTTTGCCTCTCTCTCCAACACATTCAACACATCTGTCTTCTCTGTATCTGTGATCTGGCAGAGGCTGTCCGACAACTCGTGGATATAGATACTTCCGTTCTTCCCTCCCGTCGCAATGAGCTTCCCAGTATTCTGAACCTCAAGTGCAGAGAGACCGATGTTGGGGGTCTCTGTGACTTGCTGTGACAGAATGAACTTCTGCGTGATGACGTCGTAGATGTCAAAGTATCCGTTCTCCTTCGCTGTGAAGAGGAGAGACGGCTTTGTCGGGGACCACTGCCCCGCTGACAGGTACACCGAATCAGACGGCGTGGAGATCATCGGAGAGCGGAGATCGTCGATCCACAGCTTCACTGTCCAGTCTCCCACAGACATGAAGAAGCGCGAGTGGAACGGATTCCTCTGGACGGAGTAGACGGGGCCGATGTGGCCGAAGAAGGGAGGAGTCACCTTCTCTGCGGAGGTCTTGGCCTTTCTGTTGCAGGAGAGGACGAGACCTTGCTCGGTTCCAATCATGAATTTGGACGGCTATGAAGAAGAGGAGAGAGGTGAGAGAAGAAAGATGGGGATGAGAATTGTTAGGGAGGAGAAATATGGAAGAGGAGAAATGTGAGGGAGGAAGTGATGGGAATAGCATCGTAAATCTGAAGAATGTCAGAATATCATGAAGTTCCAAAAGAAGGACGTATATTTCTCTCTGACACATACTCCTTGGGCAGGATCGTAATCCATCGAAGTTCCGTTAAGTTTTGACATGTCGAGCTTGTTCAAAAGGTCCATCTGTTCAACTGGCTTATCAAAGTGGCGTGTATCCCACCATTTCACAGTTCCATCACTTGAAACGGTTGCGCATTCTGTTCCCGTTTTCGATTGAAGCCATTGAACTTTGTAGATGGGATCATGATGGCTGACTTCGAGCGGAGTCTTGTCGTACGGTTGTGAGCCTTTACGTGGATCCCATAACTCTAAATTGGAGGAAAACGGGAAGGGTTATCGGAATAAAGGCTTTCATACGTAGAACACCATTGTAGCAACCACCAGCGATGATGTTGGAGTCTTTGAAGTTGTATTGGATGGAACAGAGAGGAGATGTGGGGTGGAGATCGTACTGGGAAAAATGGATGGTATTGAAAACAAACGAGTCGATTGTTTGGGTTGTTGATATCCCAGACATGACTGGCGATGGGGAGGTCAGCTGAAGTGCTTTGGAATTTGAGGATGGAATAAGCGGCAGCGAGACGAGTTTTAATTTCAGGATGCCACGCAATATTCTTAGCCCAACGTCGTTGGTGGGGGAAGGGATCACTGAAATACATAAGGAAAGAACTATATGATGGAATTCGATTCAAACCGGAAAACAGCTTGAATTGTTGCTTTTGGTGCGTCTTCTTTGACGTCCGCTTGATAATCCGAAAAGTAAGTCTGATAAATGTCAAGTGAGAGGTTTTGGTTTACGACTGACGTCGATGAATTGGCTCGACTGAGGAGTTGAAGAAGGAAGTTCTCGTCTCTCTCCACTTTCTTTCGAAACATATTCAGTGAATCAGGCTGTGTTGGATCAATATCCTTTGGCCATCCTCCCTCAAGATGCATCATTCCACGTTGAGAAGGAACAACAATTTCTGTGTTGCAGTCATGTTCACTTTTTTGAGGGACTGCTTGAACTGCAACTGGAATCATCTTAATAACATCATATTTTTGTTTTCGGGATTGATTTGGACGATCTTCCCAGACAGTTTCTGGTCCTTGAACAGTGAATGTGCAATGTTTTCCTGATTGTCATGAAATGCAACGGAAATGATTGTGTGGACAAGAATAATAAGAATATCGAGAAGATCACAGCAAACCAAATTCTTTCCTCTTCCGTGAGTAAGGAAAGATGATATCCATTGAAACAGTTCTGAGGATGATCAATGGGCCAAAAAGCCCCGTTTCTCAATGGCTGATAAATCAAACATAAAAGTCTTTGCAACCGACTTAGATGATACATTACTTCATGCTGATCTCACCGTGGACGCATTTGATGTCTTCATGCTCAAAAAACTCCAACAATCCGGAGTCCATGTCGTTCTCACAAGTGGTAAGAACTCTCTCCAAAATTTCGTCTTTCACCACTTTCTTGGTTAGGTCGAATGTGTTTCGATATTCAAAGAACCTTCGACAAGATTGGCCTGGACAAATCCGATGCGTACACTGTTGGTTTGCTCACACACTCCTCATGGAGTTTTGTCTCTATTGTACAGGTGGCGGAGGAGGAGAAGTTGTGAAAGTGTCAACTAATGAACAATTGTTCTCCAACCGTGTTTCCCTTGAAGCTGCTGAAATTGTCACAAAATACGCGAAGGAGCACAATTATTGTGCTGAATTATACTTTGACTCGACCACTATTCTTGGAACACAAACGAATAAACATCATCAATACCATTCGTGGTCAGTCAACCTCCAGGTTTGGCATCGCATCCACTCATTCTCATCTTCACCTCATTAGGACCGGAGAGTGACCTATGAGGAATTTCTGGAGGCCTGTAAAACCCAAAAACCGTTGAAACTCTTCATTGTGGATGATCCTGAAGTTGTATCAACCAAGTATCTTTGTCAATGTCAACATCTCCATTCAGGTTGATTCCAGAGCTATCTAAACTTCTCCCTCCAACAGAACGTGCCATAATCACAAAGCCATTCTATTGTGAAGTGTGTTTCTCATTTTTGGTCATTTCTCCCTTTCACAGGTCATCCCAAAAGATGGCAGCAAATCAGTTGGACTCTCATGGCTCTGTGAGAACGTATACAAGTGCACTATGGCGAATGTGTTCACAATGGGTGATGGTGGCAATGATTTTGAAATGATCCGCGATGCAGGATACAGTGCCGTGCCGTCAAATGCCACTGCTGAGGTCAAGAGCGTAGCAAAGCGTGTTTTGGAATGGTCTCATGAAGAAAATGCTGTGGGACGTGCTATTGATGATTTCTTCTTTGGTGGAGAGGAATATCCCCGATTTAAGCGGGATTGAACGCTCATTTAGTCTATAACATCCTATGGCGCTAAAACTTAGCGCCGGATTTCTCTGTTCATTTTGCATGTATTTAGTTTTAAACACCATTTCTTGTGATCAAGTCAATGAAGTGCACATATTTGGGAAAATCAAGAACTCAAAGATTAGAGTTCAACAGTTGACAAGTGAACTTCTGAAAGTGAAGGTCGATCAATCCGATTTCATTGTTCACCGTACATATCACACTGTTATCACTCCATTCCTCATTATTTTGAACAGATTCACAATTTCAATTCTATTTTCGGTCTAAAACATTCTGATATTTCCGAGGTCCAACACAGATGTCAACATCAAAAGCACGAGCAAGTACCTTGAATTCATATCGGCAAACGTATTCTTCACCACATAGAAAAACAAATGCTCTCATGAGAAAAAGTGCAAGACGAAAAGATGACCATCAATCTGAGAAAAGATATCAACTCCCATTCTCGCATCAATTCCTTTCAGATCAATCATTCGTTCTGACCACTCTTGCACGGCTTGAAGATGATGCCAATATGCAAGTTATATCTTCTGATCAATCAGTTTCTTCCCCAAAAGAACAAGACTCTGACTCTGATGAAGGTTTCTTCAATAAAATCCAGCCTCTACAGCTACCTGTTGTCTCCCCTACAAATTCACAGGGTCGTTCATCTTTTTTTCCTGCCATATCTCCAAGAACAAGTATACGAGGCGATTCACCACAGAATCAATTCTCACGATCAAGTCCACTCTCTCAACCTCCATCACCGGTTTTTTCCGATAAAATTCGGCCGGACTCAACGTCACCTCTTCATGTGGAAGTTATTTCGCCTCAGAGTCTCAGAGACCAGGTCATCCATACGTTTTCATCGGATATCCCTAAATCTCCTCCACTTGTTGAATATGACGATCAAAATAATGAGAATGATAGCTTTGCAGAATCTTCTCCCCGTGATGAGCATGCATTATATTCATTTCTTCGATCTGAAGACGAAAGGATTCCATCACCATTTCATTCTGACCTCGCATCGGCTACTGATTTAAATTCTGAAGTCAGTGAACTAGAACAAATACAATCCACCCAGCACTTCAATACTGATCCGATTAAGCTTAAAAACGAACAAGAACGACGAAAAACCACACAAAACACAGTTCTCAGATTCCTGTCAAAAAACCGTCGAAAGAAACTCGCAGATTTCGATAATTCCACGCTACCAGTGGTTCCAGGCGAATCTCCAACGAAAGATGCAGCATTATTCGAGATTTATTCACCTGTTTTCATTGAGACTCAAACCCTCTTTCAAACCACTGAAATGCGAGAACATCTCCTTGAAGAGAAAAAACGTGAAGAAGAGGACAAAAGGCGAGAAAAGGAAGAGAAGAAAAAAGAAAATATCTCAAAAACGCCGAAATCAGCCAAACAAAATCTCATCCAAGAACTCCAAACAGCTCTCGAACAGTTGAACGAAGATTATATAGCTACAAAAGAAGAAACAGATCAATGCATCTTGGAAGCTCAAATTGAATATGAAACTGAGCAGAAGATACATAAAGAACGTGTTGAAGCTCTCCAGAAAGAAGAGAGCGACATGAAGAAACGATTGAATGCATTGGGCACTGAACTCCGAGAGAAAATGACCATTCTTAGCGAATTAAAATCGGACACTCGTCGAAACGAGATAAAGAGACTTCAAAAACAGGAAGAGGAGAACCGAACTCGAGCCGAATTCCTCAAATGGAGCCAAAGCCAATCAAAAGCCCATATCAACAGCGACAAGGATCGGGAAGAAGCAACACAGAATACAATTCAGAAACTCACGATCGAGAACACACAATTGAGAGAGGAGATTGATCACCTCAAGACTGAGATTGATTCATGGATGAGGAAGAAGATCGAAAAAGAGCGACGGATCAAAGTTGAGCAGGAAATGCGAAAGACACCCGCTTCCAACGATGTCGGTGAACCACCTCTCAGAGCATCAGGAATCGAAACATCACTCCGTCTCGAAGAAGACCGACTCGACAAACAAATCAACCAAATCAAGAGCAGCATGCGAAATGTGTGGGATTCGCTTGAAGCAAAGAAAAGGGAGACGAGAAATCTCTTTGATTCAATCTCCAGCCTTCACTCGAGTTTTCGAGAGAGACGAGAGGTTCTTGCGAGCACGGTCTATGCCCAGTCTTTCCGCCATGTCGATCCGCCTCCTCTCTCGTCGGTCTTCGGCACGGTATTCACTCAGATTAGAAGTGACGCGGAGGGAATCGCCACAGAATTGAGCGACACGTCAAGAATGCTTCAAGACAAAACACTTCTGATCCAAAATGTCTTTGCTCGTTTTAATCCGACTTTACCTCGTCGATTTCGAACTTCAAGGCGGCATTGATTATCTCTTCTTCGTTTTCATAAATTAAAACCAAAATTAAGAACGCTCGAAAACTAATAATCCTCATCTGCCATTTGAGACTAGAAAAGATCGAGAAGCAAGCGAAACACACCCTAACCTGCCAGACAAGCCTGTCCCTTCTCTTTTTTGTTGGAACAACATACTCCGACGGCTGTGGGATCGATTTTGAATGCGGTTCAACGAGCTCGGGTGGACGAAATGGTTCATGTGCCTGTTCGGGCCGCTTTCCGATGATGATTGTCTTCCGATGGTGCTTATTGTGTTTGAGATATGGGTTCCTTTCCCATTCAGAGTTGTATTGGTGATATTTCTCCATCGGATTGGCCTTTCGAATCGTTGCAGTTTTCGGTCGAATGATTGATGATGATGAATGTTGTGATTGAGGTCGTGATTGTCTGGTAGGGGCTGGTTCTGGTGGACAATGACGAATTAGGGGTGTTGGGGATGATTGTGAAAGGTCTGCATTGCTCAAGGCCTCCTCCTCTTCCGATTCTGACTCTGTTTGGTGAGATGTGACTTTCTTTCGGGAGATTCTCTTCTTTCTTATCGGCTCACGGACAATCGTCCCAAGAATATGTTTTTTCCTGTGTCCAGTTCGAAGATGAACCCTGTCTCCTGCGTAGTCCTCAGACTCAGAGTTCTGGTCTTGATCGATTGAATGAATGTCATCAGCAACGTCCGTGTATGTGGTTGGTTGTGAATAATTCGCACTAATTGACTGAACGAGTACTGGGGATGGTTGTGAATGTGTGGGATATTCAGTAACTGAAGGAGTTTGGTATGGAGCTCGTTTCTTCTGTGGAGGTGAAGTTTGATCAATAAGGAGAGATTTTAATCTATTAATTAATGATTCATCATCGTATTTGTTTGTCAGAGGATGATTGTGTGTGGAAGGTGGAGTTGTTGGTTGCCGATTGATTCTTCTATCTACTGGATCATAAAACGACGATGGCTGAGGTGGTAATTGTGTAATGTGGGTTGACTGAGGATGATTAGTATAGGATGCAGAAAATGATCCATTTCCCTGATTTGATGGTTGATTATACGAATAGTTGTTTGGGACGTGTGATTGTTGGAGTCTGATTCGTCCAGGCGTGGAAATACCATGCGACAGAGGTTGACTAGATTGAAATGACGCTGTGAAATCAGTATAAGTGGGATTAGATCATGATATTGAGCTGTAAAAAGAAAGTGAAGAAGGATACAGGTGAGGGATTGCGGGAAAGGTTCTGCATGATCTAGAGAATGAGATGGGTAGTTTGTGGAATCTACAATAGAAAAATGTCAAAATTATCAGAAAACAGTGGCGTACAGTATTCTAGGGCGTTGGGATTTGAATACATTGTCAGAAAAAGAAAAGAATGGTTCATCACAGAAAATGACGGAGGAAGAGACCCCTCAGACTGTGATCAATCTCATCAAAGATGAGGAGATTGAAGCCACGATAAAGTCTCTTGAAACACTCAAACAAGAAGAAAAACCGGAAATTATTACTCGTCTCTATCATACGGCGATTTCATGTCTGTGTTCTTCATCTCTGTCAAATTGAAATCGTTTTTATAGCTGAAACTGCTGTCTCAGAAATGCTAGCGAACAAACTCCCCCGGAAATTGTTAAAACTCCTCTCAGAAGATCCACAGACTCCAATTGTCTTGTTTTCGTTGTTTTATCGTCCTTAGGCAACAACAATATGGAATTTTACTCTGTTTATGCTTGAAGAATCTGTGAAATCTTCTCCACATGCCCACCTGGCGAAATTACCATTTGTCCAACTGATTGAGCTTCTTCCTGTATCCCTCTCTCTAACTCACAAATTTCCAGGGCCTCCCCGATGACCAAAAAAAGGCAATTTTCTCAGCATTGGAAAAACTCATCAAAACCAATGAAGAAATTAGAGACAGCTTCCTATCCTCTCAATTCTTTGCTTCACTCCCCACAACCCTTTGTCGTGCAACCGAAACCGATGAAATCGCCCAATATCGTGTTCTTCTTCTCCGATTTTTGAGTACTGTCCTCAAATGCGTGATTAACGCCAATGGTAGTGTTCGACCGTTTGAACCGTATAAAGAAGTTCTCCAAGATATTATCAAAACTCAACAAGGAGAGATTAAAGTTGAAGCTGGAATATTATCTCATCTCATTGATGACTACGAACAACAGAGAATTTCTGGGCCTCTGGATAGTGACGACGATTCCACAACGCCAAAGAAAGAAGACAATGTTTCCATTCATTCAAACGTTGTAGAAACTGTTGAAGAAGCCAATATCAAGGAGATCGGCGTTCAAACTGGCGATGAACAAGATGGAGACATTGAAGAAACAAATCTCATGAAATTAGAAGATATCAATATTTTACAACTTAGAAACGAAGTGGATGGAAAGGATGGTGCTGGATATGAATCCCTCGAATCTTATATCCGCCAGATTGCTGAACTCACAGAAAACCTCGAGAAAGAAAAAGAAGCTCACAATCAAACAAAGTTAGAATTGGAACAATGTCGCCAAGCTAAAGTTGTGGAATCACAACAACTCCAACTCAACCAAAACTTTGATGAAGTCCGAGAAATCCTTCAACTTATCAAGAACGACACAGATTACATTCCACGATTCGTATGCGCAAGGAATTTTGGTGATGTTGTCCATCTTGTTGGAGATGAACATGCTTTCACTCGTGAAGGAAATCGCTTTGTCAAACAGACGTCCACGAAGGACGGTGGCCGAATCGTTGTCCTCGACATCCCACTTGCTCAGAATGGGATTATAAAATGGACCTTTACAACCCCACATTTGGACGGAGATGTTGCAGCTGGAATTCTTGCTGGAAATGTTGGGGCCATCTCTCCAAAGGATCCAAACTCCATTCTAAAAAGAAAAGACGCAGCTGTCTTCAGATTCAAGTTTGGACATTGTTATGTTCGTGGTGTACAATATCCTTCAAAGAATAAGTGGGTATATGCCAATGAAGTTTGCTCTATCGAAGTGAACATGCGTGACTCTCCACGAACAATGACATTTATCTCTGGAGATCAGCCTCAGCCAACATATGTCACAAACATCCCTGAAGACGCTCGTTTGGCATTTTATCTCACGTGCCGATACGATTCGTTTGAAACTCTTTCAATCTCGCAACTTCGTGTTCCAACATCATTCATTCTCAATCCAAGGGAACAAATTGATTGGAATACAAATGTAGAATAAACGTCACTTTTTTTGTTTTTGATTTATCGTTTTTCACTTCAGTTTTCTTCACCCATCTCAGGATCTCGAACCGCAGAATTGACTGGGCGGAATGTCGTTATTGCGACTCTATTAAACAAAAAAATAGAAATGGGCGAAAAACCTCAATGGTGATGAGACGAAACATAGAAAGAACTCTTCCAGTTGCAAGATGAAGGAGTGAGAAAAACATAAATCCGCAAACAACAAAAAAGGAAATAGCGGGGATGTGGGAATATGAGCGGTTGGGAAAAAAGAATAGGAACAGTATTCAAGGATTATGACGACAATCCGGAAGAGATGACGCAATTTGCTCAGATATATTGATGATTTGGAGGTGCGAAACTTGAAGTTGCCAATTCAGAAGATGAAGAGCAGTGCGTTCCAACGTATTCAAAAAGAATAAAGGAATTCCAAAGGAACGCGACCACTGATGATTTCTGATTGGATTGTCTGTTGAGCACTTGTGGGCGAGAAGGATGCAGACGAGCAAAAGGGAGAGCGTGTTGTTCCGAAGAAGCGTGAATCCTGGAAATTGCCAGAAACATGTGCACAAAGTTGTGAAGATGTGGATACCGTGATAAATCTCAACATCACGGATTCGGTATGTCGAGCACAGGACTCTGAAGATGTCATTCATATATTGCAGATAGAGTGAATAATCGAAAAGTGGCTGATGCTCTGCCCGGGAAAATAATTCGTTCGACATCAGGGACGCGCTCAGTTGACAGTCAGGCGTAGGAAGGAAGACAGACGGAAGTGAATAGATGAAAGTCGATGTAAAATTAGCACACAATTCACCCAAATGAACATGCGCTAATGGACTGTCTTCTATAGATGGATATTCGTACGTCAAGACTCGTGTTGTAGCATCAGTTTGGAGTTGATTAAATGGAATGTTCGATGGACCAGATTTCGGGAGGTTTAATTGGCTAACAGGAATGACACAATGAGAAATTGGCGTGGTAGATAGTGGGAAGATAGTGGTTGGTTCTGGGTTCATTCCAAAAGGTTGAAAGTGTTGTGTGAAAGGAAAGATGTTTGGTGGATGTCGTGAGCCCATAATTAAAAGTTACCCAATACACTCGAGTTCACGTCGGTATTCTCGAATGAAAGTTAATAACTTGCACGTAGTATAACACAGGGTTCCATCAAACTCAATACCGAGACCATGAATCGCCACATCTTTGCAGCTCGTTCATTCTCAAAGACACACTTTTCTCATTCACCAGAGGGTTGCCCGACAAACTTGTGGAATCGTCAATGAATTGTGAGAGGGCAATAAGAAAGAGCAAGTCAAAGGAAACACTCTCACTGTTTGCATGGTACGTTGAAGATGAGAACATGTTCAAAGTCGGAATGTCCACACAAGCAAGCAGAGAGACTAAAAACGAACGACATACAAACGGGACCAATGTGGATCAAATTAACGTTTATTGATTGCATCTATCATGGCTGGTGTTAAGATTCCGATGTGCTGCATCTTCTCGTTAACGATTGTTGCCACCTTCTGAACTGCTTCTTGGAATGGAAGTTTGTCAACGAGGAAGAATTTAACGAAAGAAAATAAAGTCGTGTCTCCTCGCCCAGTCCTGCATTCTGGTGTTTTCGGTCGGCCCCAGGCAGCCCAAGATGAGTCGATTGATTCGTGTGATCCAATCTGTTCTGGCCATCCCTGTTGTCGGGAAACCAGAAGACCATCGGCGCATGTCCCCACAACGCATTTTACACCAGCCTGTATCAAAAGTTTGCTTGATTCGGAGAGTTTTTCGTTTCCGGTGAGAAGAGAGCCCTCTTTCTCATCAATCTTCAAAACATCAATAGAAGATAGAAAATTTGTTTTCTTTTCCCAATCACCTTGACTGACAGATCCATTTTCTTGTAGCTTTCTCGTGAAACCTTGAACATCAAGAACAATGGGAGCATTGGCAACTTGGACGAGTTTCGGAATGAGTGATTCTGGAAATTCGCCGATTAGTGGTGTTACGATGATTGCCTGAAATTTATGTGAACCAATCCGCTTGACATCTTCTTCAGTGAACGACGACGATTGAGCTCTGACCATCTGGACACGATGATCTGGGTGTCCATCGGGATAAGTATTCTGGACGATGATAGATGTTTTGATGCATGGAAGTTGATTGATACCTCAAATGTCGTAGTTTCAGACGTTGGGTCGAGATTTTCAAACAGAGTCGTCATTGGATGAATACGGAATGATTCAAAAAGATGTTCATCTTGTGAATTGCACTGAGATGTGTTGTATTGGAAAAAATGGCAAGGATTGGAGAAATGCAAACTTTAGTAAAGACTGAGACTTTCTGGTTCAGAGCTTGGAGAGCAGCTCCTCCGTAAAATACTCCGCTTCCTCCAACGAAGTGTCCATCAACAAGATCACGGCACACATGTCCAACAATTCCTACTTCCATGCTCGACTTCTTTGAATGATGAACGACAAAAGCACAGTTGATCCTGGCTAAACACAAAACTAAGACGAATGCAAAAAAGGTGGGCCGCTCCGGGATTTGAACCCGGGACCTCTTGCACCCAAAGCAAGAATCATACCCCTAGACCAAGCGGCCGTCAAAATTCACGCTCAAATTCACTCTTTTGTCCTCAATTGTCCCAAACCACCATTTTTCTTTGTGATCGAAGCTAACTTCAACATCATGATGTTTAACCCATTCAACACAAAATATGTGCTGAGAAATAACAAATGCAGATGAAAAACTCAAGAGATAAACAGGAAATGTGCTTCAATACGATGGAATCACCATGTTCACTGGAAACTTCACAATCCAAAGCAATAATCAGTTTTCACTCAACTGGCATTCTCCATGTTTGACAGCGCATTGTTCATCACCGAATGTGCAACTTTTTCGAATTGTTCTGCGAACTTGCTTGTCGTGAATATCAACCCCATCTCGTCTGATGGGTCCAGCGGAAGTGTGATCAGTGTTGGGTGTGTGCAAATCATGGGTGGGATCTGTAGCGGAACCGACGCAGAATGTGGTGATGACCGGGTCTCACACGAGAATGAATATTGACTTTGAAGTGAAGTCAATGGCTGGGAGGGTGTTTCCATCAAGGATGACAGAGAGAGTGGCAGGAGAAGGTTGTCTCTGATGTGTTGCTGTGATTGTCGCATGATACCATCCATCTGTGGTGATTGTCCCAAACTCGCAGATGAAACAATCACATCATTCAGCTCGCGATGGACAGACGCAAAAATCCCTATCACGCTTAACGATGGGATTCGAATGGCGTAGGGGAAGAAGGGAAGGGTGAGGAAAAAGAGTGTCTGAATCAGTTCGGTTGTGATCATTTCTTTGTTGTCTGATGTGTCTCCTCCATCAAACAGCTCAATAGAGAGGTCTCGGTTTTCTGTTAAATTTCGTAAAATCCCATTCAGAATCAGAGGGATGCTGGCGGTAAGATGTTGTGGATGTTCAAAGTCCCAACAAATGTGAAGGAAGTTCCATTCTTTCGCTCCCTCTATCAGTGCTAAGCAGAGTGTTCTGAACGATGATAGTGAAACACCAGTGTTCAGACGGTAGAACAGAGATTTTGGAAGAACTGGAACGATGTCGACACTTGACTCTTCTTCGACGTCTTCCGGACGGCCTTCCAGCCATCCTTTCTGAAGGAAATCGTTTCTCACAGTCGAAAGGAAGAGGAGTTGAACGAATAGTGGGGTGGCTGTGAAATTCTCCAGAGAGAGCAAGAATGTTGTTAGGCTCTGATGAAATAGTTCATGTGGTGGATGCAGAGCTGTCCAGACAATCAGATAGATGCACTGCGATAGAATTGGTTCAGTATTTCTTCTGGATTCAGATTTAGCGATTATCTCAAACACTTCGGTGAAGAACGTTGAAACAAGGCCAGATGTCTGTTCATCGAGTTGAGGCACAAGTGTGAGTAAGATGGATGATACGAGAGAAAGAAGTGGGATGGTCTGTGGTGAGATCACACCAGAATCTTTTTCTTTCCATTCACACTTCACAAGCCTCTCCACAATTCTCCCTCCATCCAAATGTGTCGGAAATCGTCCTTTATAGCGATAACAGTAATGTCCCAGAATGAAATCACATTGGTCAAGTGATAGTGGGTTCAGTTCTCCATTGTTCAGGATTCTCTCTGCCTGGATTTCGAGCGAGTCCCACATACGCACGTCCTTTTCATGTACTTCTTCCGATGAGACGGGTAGGTGAGGGAGACAGCATTTCAGATACGACCAAGAGACAGCATCCATCTCTGCCAGTGTGATTGTGCCTCCCTTCGTTAAGAACGTGTCTTTCAGGACGAGGCAGCTGGCGTGGTCAAGCTTAGCTCCAAATCCATACGGGCTGCGCGTCGATCCCCACGTCAGAATGTGGAAGCAGGATGGATAAACTGGAGGAGTGAATAGTCGCTGAGGATTGGGCTCCGCGGGAAGAAAGACACCCAGAAGTTCTGCGATCGCGGGCTGATACTGCGGGATGAGTAAGAAGTTGGAAAACGTGTTGAGGTGTGTGCGAAGGCAATTCAAGAGGAGGGTGCTCAGCCTTGCGCATGTCAACATGATTCCAGCAATTTTGGGGAAGTGTTGGTCTTGGTGAGATTGTTGGAAAGCAGATAAGAAGTCTGTGATGAGGTGAGTCAATGAGGACGGTAAGAGACCCGAGTTGATGCATGAGGCGTAGTGTAGAATGACTCTGAAGGCGTTGATGGAATACGGCAGTCCTTCGTTTGATCCCAGTCGTTGTTTGAGAACTGATTCATACATAGAGACGAAAACTGTGTCCTGGCAATGGACAAACAGTGCTTTTCCAAGATTCGATCCAAGTGAATATGAATCGAATGACAAACACGTCTCAACAAATTGGGCAGAGAGGATGGTTTTCAAGGGGAGATGAACTGATGGCGTGATGGCTCTGAGACAGCAGCAATACATCGAGAGGGCTCGTTTGTGTTCGTCTCTAACTTCTTCAGAGTCTGATGCCTTATTCATCCCTGAAATGTCCGGGAGAATGTGTGATAAATACGAAACTAACTGAGGCGTGGTGGAGATGAGTTCGGAGAAGACACCGAAGTCGAATGAATCGATGGCTGATCTGGAACTTTCTTTGATGCTGCTAATTAGGGTCCCCAAAATAAGGGCAATCGTGGGATTGGCGGGGTTGAATTTGGTGACGGTTTGGATGGCTTGGATGATCAAAATGTGCATCGTCCGTAGAACTTCGGTCGGGTGTTCGATTGACAAGAACGTCTGCAAAAACGAGACTGAAGTTGTGTCGTCTGTTTTTGAAAGCTGTTCTACAAACCAAATGCTGATTTCTTTTGTTGTTAGACCACTTCGGACGAGTGAGAAGTTTGGTGAGTCGATGAGAAACCGTGGTCGTCCTTGATCATCGGCGAGTGAAACAGAACCATTCACTGTTGACAGGAACGACTCCAAGTGCGCCTGGACCCACGGAAGTAGCTTGTTCGATGGGGAGCTTGACACTACGGGAAGGAAGGTGTTGTAGAAGGCAGTGAGGTGAAGAAGCCCCTTTTCGATTTGATCGACTTCTGCTCGGACAGCTGAAAAGTGGCGTCTCTGAACCTCATAGGCTGACTCCGAGAGACTGACCTTCGTAAATGTTGAGGACGGTTCAATCTCTGTGTATGTAAGGGCAAGAGGGACTGTTGACGAGTTCGGAATGATGAAGCTATCGATGAATGTCGTTTCATCAAGCACCTCTGACGACGATTCTGTGACAAGCCTCCACTGTTCGTTGGGAAGACATGTTGCCAAACAATGTGGATGGGCAGATGTCGCTGGGAGGTTGAGAATCATGCTCGTCAGGCGGTATCTTCCTTCGCTCGCTGGTTCATTGGGACGGTTAACGCGAAGGGGGTGTGTTCCGTGTGGAAATGAGAAAGATTGTTCTGGAGTTGAGTCAGTCGTGTCTGGAATGGATGGAAGGATCAAGATCACATTTGCCAAACGCTGCTGATTGAGATTTGCGACTGCTTCTTCCACATTTCCCGAACACTCCACCAGCGAGATGACCTCTTCGAGGACGACCCCCTGTTCAAGAAGTGGTGCTGTGACAGTTTCGAGAAGATTCCGAATTTGCTGAACAACACTTTTTCTGTCGTTGTCAGAAGGCTCTGTCGAAGAATTGGCGGTTGGCTCGATCTCCGTCGAATAAGCGTGCTGAAGGATGATCGAGTTGAGAGATGATAGCTCGTGTTTGTTAATCTCTTCGACGGGAATGGAGAGGAAGGCCGCTGAAAAAGGAGGGAGACCAGCGAGGAATAAATGCGGGAGAAATGAGTTTTCGGATACTGAATGGCGAAGGGAGACGAATCCAGGGAGGGGCGAGAACGTGTGAACCAATGTTGAGTTCTGAACCGTTCTAAGAGCGTTTGGTTCAAGATGGAGTGTCAACACTGTCTGGCAGAATGATGGTGATCGGGAAACAAGTGACGAGGCGAGACGAGAGGCTTTCTGCTGCAACACTTCGGGAAAGGAAAACGTTCTGGTTTGATGGAATTGAGTTGAGAACAATCCGATCAATTGTGTGGCAAAGAGGCGGGATTGCTCTTCTGATTGGAAGAGATGATCTGTGTCGGGTGTGAGTGGTTGAATGAGCTTCAAGAGTGACATGATGAGATCCAGCAGATCCAACAAGATGGTTGTTTGCGTCAACTGCGATGTGTTCGAAAGTTTGGTTCGATCTTGAATTGATTGCATGATTGCTTTTTCTTCCGTTGCAATCAGGGGTTGGATCGAAGAAAGAAGATCCGAGATCAAAGCGTGTAAGAGTTGTGTATGTTCGTCCGTTAATGAATGTCCCTGTTGTTCAAAAATCTCAAAAATAGCGATGGCAGGTGAGACGATTCGAGCGAGGGTGGCGGAGTGTTGAAATGGAATGATTGTCGGGTGGAGGATCACACGAAGGAAGGAGACCAAACTGACAATAAAAAATGGAGGTGGTGAGAAGACAGGTGGTGGGGACCGAGGGAGCAGATTTGAGAGTGCCTGGAGGAAGAGTGCAAAGAAGTTCGAAAGCATTTGTTGGTGCTCTGAAATCTCAGGCTTGTCGACAGAAAAAGAAAGGGTGTCCTCTTCGATCCTGCTGAGGATGTGTTTCATTCCAAAGATGAAAGTGTTAGTGTCCAAGTATTCTGGATGAGAGCGAAGGCAAAAGATAAGGGTTGGGATTGTCTGACAATACAGGATCGGCGTCGATGACGGTTTTGTGGGAAAGGAGGAGAAGACTTTGTGGAGGAGTGGCACAATTAAGGGATCTTCAACATTATCAGCCAGTGCAAGCATCGACCTGACTTCGACTGTTTCGATTGACGGCCAATCGTTCTTTTCGAGAAGTGGTTCCATGACTGGTTTAGACGAGGTGAGGATAACTGTTGGGAAGCGATTGGTGGGTGTGATGGTGAAATGGCGTGCGAAGAGAGTGTTTGTGTCACCAATGTTTGGAAAGAGCTCAACGAGATATTGAGAGAGTGGCATGGATGGGATTGGGGGCTTGGATTGGAGAGGAGGCAGAGAACATGGTGGAAGGTGGAGTTGATTGTTGAGAATTTGATGGAAGTGTTGAACAGTGAAGGTGTCCGTCACATCAAATCGCAGAGTGTGCGGTGTGACAACAGAGATGAACGAATGAAGGTCTCTGTTTCTGTCGAGGGCCGCTTTTGGAATCGCCCATGGGAGCACCGCATCGAAGGAAAACGTCGCAAACGAAGATGGATGATAAGCATTTCCCACAAACAGCTTGATGAATCGATCAGTAACCTGGAAGAACTCTTTAGTGGTGATTGCTGGGGGTTGAATTTCATCATCAAGCATCCAGTCTTCAATGAAGTCCAGTGTTGTGTCAACAGGTTCGACATATCTCGGAATCTGGGTGATCTTCGGATGAGATTGCAGTGACACAGCAGATGAGAATCGCTGACGTGGGAGGACAGGATGTTCTTGTCCAGTGGTGAGCGTCATTGAAGACGATGTTTTGTCTGTCATTGCTTCTTGTGTTTCGATGGTCCGTTCTCGTCTTGTCTTTGCTGAAAGGTATCCTGCGAGGAGAGGCGAGTCGAGGACAGCTACTGGTGCTTCTTCAGGCTCGGCTAATGTGAGTGCCGGACTGCTCTGTGGTTGAGCGGGAGACTCCAGAAGTCGAAGTCGATCAACGTCCAGTGTGGCGTGGGATGGTTGGCTGACCTCGACTGATTCTGTGAATGAACCACTCACACTAAGTGGCTGGGTCTGTCCGAGAGTCACGGGAGGAGTTGGGTCTGAGATTTGAGTTGGTGAAGCTTGTGGTGCCGACTGTGGTGCCGACTGTGGTGCCGACTGTGGTGCCGACTGTGGTATCACCTGTGGCTGATGATTGGTTAGCTCTTCGTCCATGTCGTAAGGATCTTCGCTGACAGGTGATTGCACGTTTTGATAAAGGCTGCCTGTCTCTTCATCCATTCCATCTTTGTTGCTCATATCATCTGAATCCACCGAAAGATGAACACTGTCGCGGTCAGTGTCAACTGAGGCCAGTGTTCTGCCGCCCCTGCTGACCGGAGTGGAAACGCCAGAGATATCAAAGTCAATGTCTTCGTCCGGTTGAATTGGTCCGTCATCGATCGTGAGATTTCTGTATGCTTGATCGAAATCGGCTTCATTCCCCCCTGGACCACCCCCACTCAGTCGATCTGTCGCCAGAATCTCTTCACCTTCCTCACCTTTCGAGAATCGGTCGTACGCATTGCTGCTATCCGACGCTGCTGTTGGTTGATCTGCGTTATCATCGTCCATTCCGTACGGATCCTCGTCATCGTCGGTGGTGGTTGCGACTGGTTCGGGTGGTGGTGCTGTGTGAGGCGAAGGACTGACTGTGTTTTCATCCATACCATATGGATCGTCAGGTTCCGAAGTTATATATTCGGTTTCTGTGGGGCGAAGAAGAGTGGGTGATTGTTGAGAAAGAGGAGGTGATTGTTGAGGAAGAGTGGGTGATTGTTGAGGAAGAGGAGGTGATGGATAAGGAGGGTGAGGTGTGATTCTTTGTGTTAATTGCGGTGAGGGCTGAGCACTTGATTGAGGTTGTTGAGATGGAAGGGTTTTAGGTAAAGTCAGGTCGAGTGACTCAATTGCTCGCTTTTGGAGTGAGATAAATGGTTCTTTGACGTCAGAGGTTGGCAATTTGCTGATGGAGAGCATGAGAGTCTCGCAATCAACCTCCTGGTCAACATTTTCAAGATCAGGCTCGGTCAGAGTATCGGGGTTTGAATGGAGTTCATAGTGAAGGAATGATTGTGGCGTGATATATTGTGACAGGGGGGTGACGAGAGATGAAGTGAACTCTGAAGAGAGAAGATTAGTATTCAGTATAGAATGGATGAAGAGCGGAATAAATGATACTGCATGTGGTTGATCAATTTTGAGAAGTTTTTGGAGAAGATTAAAGCGAGTTTGTGCATGAAATGTTTCGGAGAAGGTGAGAGCTATTTCTCCACGCAATGAATGGTTAAATCCATGAGTAAGAGCATGCAAAACAAACAAGGAATGGTTTTTGAGGAATGTTTGCGAGGAGACATGGTGAATGAGAAAGAGAAGTTGCGTTTGAGACGGGTTGGCGCGAAGACAATAGCAGAAGAAGAGAGAAAAGTTATCCTGTTCGGCAGGCGAAAATATTGGGAGTGTACGGCAGATTGCCAAGAGTGACTGAGATATGACGAGATTGATATGATTCATTTTACGAGGAGGGTTCGTTGGTTGTGGAAATTGAAGTGGAAAAGAGTCCGATAGAGAGTCGATAATAAGATTGAGAAGGAAAGAAATGGCCTGAAGAGAGAGCTGGAGCAGTTTCTTCTGGTAACAGAATGAGGAGAAGGATGCGAGTCGAATGATGATTATTTGGAGTTTTTTCGTGTCTGTTGAACTGAGTTGAGATGATTCAGGAGTATCACCTGCTGGCATTGAATAGAATATATCGATTAAAGATTGAAGAATGAGTGGAAGTTTCGACACTTCGTGATGAGATAGGAAGTCGACGAATGACTGCTGATCTTCACTTGTGTTTGATGAAAAGAATCGTTCTAACACAACGGGAAGAGAATGATCAAGAATTTGATCGTCAGGCGAAACAGATGAAGAAGTCTCATCGGAGTCGGACATGACTACTAGATCACCCCACAAACAGTTTCTCACTTTTATTTCACCATAGAAAGCAATCGTTTGGATACTCAAAACAAGATGGATGGATTGACTTCATCGAATCATCTCACTCCACCTCTGACGATGGACAATCTCGACATAGTCTTATGTTTGTCATTCTCTCGCCTTCACAGTATGTAGCTCGCTTCCACAACCCGCCTTCTTCTGATTCTGAAAAAGTTAAAACACTGATGCAACAGATTACTCGTAGTTATCCCTCAATATCGAACCATCTTCTTCGAAATGCCATCAAAATTCGCCATCACGAAGCGTTTGACAGTCCAGACACAATCGTTCAGAATTTAATGTTATTAGAATGGATGATTGGACTTGGTTATGTTGACCTCAACTTTTGTCTGGAAAGGAATAAATACCTTCTCCCGTCTCTTCGATTCTACTTTTCCCGCCAAACCCCACCAATCATTTCAAGTCATGTTCTTTCACTCTTTCAAACTATTGCTGCACAATGTAGCTTGGCTTGGGCGGACGAACTTTTCCGGATCCGTGTTGTCCACGTCCTCTTCCAGCAGATTACTGAAGAAGAGAATTCTTCAACACTTCTCTTGATTATCGTCACTGTTACTGACGTTATAACTTCTATGCATCGCCATGCCAAATTTCAACCCGCTTTCAAGCGCAGGTGGGCCACACTCATCCTCCATTCTCTCTTATACATCTCTGACCTCTCCCCTGATGACGTTTATGGATTAATTTCAACAAGCCAAACAGATCAACGTATCGTCATGAAACTACAAGGATTTATCACTCGTTTTGCACCATTTTTTAAGGTGTAGAGTGTGTTCCACTTATTCTCCCTCTCTTGCAATGCCACACCATCCGTAATCCAAGAAGCACTCTCGAAGTTTCATTTGCATACTCCCGCAACCACAATTTCAGCGTTCGATGAAGGTGATGGCCTTTCAGCCGTCACACAAAGTTGGATTTCTCTCACAGTTGCTTTCATCACTACTCTATTTTGTCTTGCAATGCACACGATCCAAATTCTACATTTTTTTCAGTTTATATCATTTAAATCTTCCGATCACCAGAATTGAGACACACTTTTGAAATTTGGGCGGAAAGAGGGTAAAGAAAATGAAAACCACTCTGAAAATATCCGAACGAACTTTTTGCACGGAGGATGTCTCGTTACAGATGTTTGAACGGAAATTAACGCTTATTGAAAAAGATGTTTGATGAAAATTGTGGCGCTTATTTCGGACACCGGCTGTCCTGAGACTATTGAAGTCAAAAACATGCAATTGTGAAGTGAGATGTGTAGAAAATGTGAAGTGAGACGAGGATACAGAATAGCGAAGCGTAGAACTGCGTGAAGAAAGAGAAATTGAGTTTTGAATCAATCCATAATTCGTTCTTCCATCACAATTTTGGGATATAAAGGTATGATGCTTTTTCGACGAATATGAGTTTAATGATGACCAAAGCCACAGAATATCTCCAAAAGTTCAAGACTAACTTCTTCTGGACGACTCTTGCAACGTCAGCCGGCACCGACATCAAAGCCAGAATTGTCGAGCTCATGTTCCACAACAAGTACGGATTCTACATCCGCACGAAGAAAGGGACGAAGAAAGTGCAGGAACTGATAGACCACCCTCTTGTCACCCTCTCAATCTGTCCTCCAAACGATATGAGTGCTGTTGTCGCTCAAGCGTGGGTGGAGGTGATTGATGACAAGAAAGTGTGTTCTGAGATGTGGGACGAGAACATGAGAAACTACGGATACTCGGGGCCAGACGACGACCGTATCGTCATGTGCATCTTCCACATTACACACATCAAGCATGGCAAAGAAGAGTTTGCGGGTGAAGCGATCAACCAGGCTGCAGTTGACAAAGCGAATCAGACAGTTGCACAAGCTGCCCCATACGCAGGCCCGTTCCAAGACAAAGAAGCAGATGCGCTGATCAAGAAGGAGATTGGAGAGATGCAGCTCTGCCATCTCGTGACGAAACATGGCGCACACCAGTTCAACGACAGAATGATGGAAGTTCGTCGCTCAGATGAATTTGGGCTTCATTGCATCACAAATCCGCAGTCCGAGAAGTACAAAGAAATCACAGCGAACCCGAACATTGTTCTTCTGAGAGAGCTGCGTGCAACGATGGGCCAACTTGAGATCGTTGCTGAGGCTGTTCTTTGTACAGATCCAGAAATCAAAAAGAAGTTGTGGCACGCTGGTCTGCCCTCGTATGGAATCGAGTCTGTTGACTCTCCTCTCTACGGACTCATTCTTTTCAAACCAAAAACGGTGTTCCTTCACGACATCACAAATTCGACCCCACAAGAGTTCTACTATTCGCGATAGATTTGCGGAGAGATGTGAATCAACGTGGCATCGGATGCTGTTTCTTTTGTGTGTTCATACTGTTCGTATATTCTCACTCTTCACCACTTCCCCTCTGATGAGATCTGAACGGAAATATCCATTTCTCCAATTCAAAGTTAAACGTATGTGGAGAATCACAAAAAGGTGTGGAGAAATATCAGAGGGTGGAGCAAGAGATTATTACAGCTAAAAAAGTTCGGATGTCTGTCTGATTTGGTCGAGACGATCGACCCTCTCTCAACACTTTTCACACTCTCCTCTGGGTTATACGAACCCAATTACCCTAAATGAAACGAATGTCATGTCTTGTTGCATTTGTGTTCATAGGATTCTTCCATAATCTCACAGTACAACTTTTCATCGTCTTTCCATCTCTCGCTAAATACAGCTTTCTTGGATCGCTATCCCTATTTCTACTCACATTAGTCACTGGAATTCTATGTATCTTGTCGTATACCTGCTCAGTTTTTGGGAGTCCAGGATTTGTATCACAAGATCGTGTTTTTGATGAAAACGATATCTTTCATCCAAGAAACAATCGATTCTGTTCAAAATGCAAAGTCTTCAAACCATTACGAGCTCATCATTGCTCTCATTGTCGGAAATGTGTTGAACAGATGGATCACCATTGCTATTGGACGAATAATTGTGTAGGTCGAAGAAATCACAAACAGTTCATCCTCTTCCTCACATATACGGTCCTTCTCTCTCTAATGTCCTTTGTAATTGATCTACTCTGGACAATTCTGTATTTTGTGCCTCAGGTTCGTTATTTTCTCTCAAGAATCATTCTCTCAGATTCAAGCTCAAACAACCTTTTTATCAAAAGTCGCTCACTCCCTACAGATTGCTTATCTTTCTCCATCATTCGTTTATTGCCTTATTTTCTTGGTCGAGAGCGCTCGCATCCTCGGAAGCCAATTTGACATTATCGCGACCAACATCACGACCATCGAAGCTCTCAACCCCAAATCATACCTTGTACGATCCTTGGCCAGACAAGGCATCGAACAACACAAGTTTGATCGCGGAAGTTGGTTACAGAACGTGAAGTGGTTTATGGGCGACAAAATCCTGCTCTGGTGGATCCCCCTTAACCTGTCCATGCCGACCTCCCTCTTCCCCATCCACACCACCCCCTCCGACGTCGAGTCATCTGATTCTCAGTCTTCCAACTCGACTCAACAAGACCTGCGTGATGTGTCTCGTCTCCCACTCGATCTCGAACTGGAGGATGAAGTGGAAAGCGATGCACTTGCTGCCCAAGTGATGTGGTTGGAGAAGGAGCGAACTCGAATGGGGATCTCTTTCGACAACGAGCGTGTCGCCAGCGACTCTTCAGGACAGTCCAAAGGCCATCGTTCTCAGCGAACACGGACCAACCGGAAACGACGAAGACAGCTGGAGGTTCAGAGGCGAGCCATGGCTGACTCCAGCAGCAGTGGTACATGAGACGATCCCAAACATGTCGAGGGACAGATCAAAAACAGTCGAGGCCAGATCAATCGGTCTCTGGACAAGTCAGGACGATGTGGAAGGGCATTTTGATGGAGTCTGTGAACACGACTGCATCTCAACATCCATGCATGACACTTTGAGAGGATTGATTCAACTCTGTTGGAATGTTCAGGCCATTCAAGACCTAAAGAGACTAGAATCATCGGACACTCACCTTTCTTTACTCTGATTGCACTTCGCGACGTTCATACAAATCGTTTAGTGCACAAAGACTAAACCGGGAAGTCGTCATTCGTGAATCTTTTTTCACTTTTCGTTTTCCCTCATACTTCTTTCGGCGGAGAAAATTATGTTGAATATGGAAAAAAATCATTTCGAAACGTCGTAGAAAACATCGAGCATATTGATATCACGCCTTTGGACAGACTTTTTGCTTGGAGCGTGAAGAGGGTTTCTTGGCGTGATATAAGCGATGATCGAGGTTTCCAACGAATAAAACAACTGACAAATTATGATGAGATAATTTTTGAGGCAGAGTGAACAGTGTCTAGCTTGAAAAAGTATCCATTTTGCCTGATTTTGAATGGTGTCATGTCGATTTGAAAGAGGTGTGGCCCATTGCCATTGGCTGTCAGTATCATTTGTTGGTGTTCCTGTTTGGTGACGTAGATGTACATATGAGAAGAAATATCTTCTGGGATTGATTGAATTCTGAGGGTGAAGGATATGATTGCATTATGGTGTTCTGTTCCGATTGTATCGTTAAATGGTGGTGAGGGATTTTCGAATTGAATGTCGAGAGTA
Organism: Blattamonas nauphoetae; assembly: GCA_033064195.1. Classification (NCBI taxonomy): domain Eukaryota; phylum Preaxostyla; order Oxymonadida; genus Blattamonas; species Blattamonas nauphoetae. Next base: position 200,489 of record JARBJD010000065.1, on the reverse strand, counting down.
AATGTGTGGTATTGCCAGAACATATTGAAGAGATGGTTGCATTGAGTTATGAAGAATGGACCCGTTCTGGAAAAGAGTTGATCAAGAGTTTGAACCTGTGAATCATCAATTTGTGTTGTGCTAGTGCTGAGTAAGAATGTGAGATGAGTGTTCTCTTCCGAGACGAGTGATGCGATCACGAATCGAGGTGTATCGATCTTGAACAATTGAACGAGAGGTTCACCAGTATGTTGAATCGAAATCGGTATGATCTGTCCATCAAGTATCTGAACATCGCCGTGTATTTGGTTGGGAGAATGAAATCGAGTTTCGAAAGTGAATTGAAAATGGTGTCCATAATCCTGGATAAACTGTTTTTCTGCAAAAATTCGATCAATATTCACTTGATGAAGAAAGTGCTTGATGGAAAACGGACAGAAGCATTGCGATGAGTGGTGCATTTCTTAGAGCACAAACATGGGCAGGATCTGATCTTTGTAGGAATACAAGATGTTGAAACGGATTTTTACTCTTCAAAAACAGTTAAAATTGTATCTGGAAGCTATTGCGAAGAGACTGGCCCGATCGATCAGGAAAATTGAGACTTTGTCATTCTTGGGCCCCTTCATCAGATATGCAGATATCTGTTTCGGAATATTCGGAACATGTCTATACATCTATCATGAATCGCCACCAGAGAAACCGATTCAGTCTGTTCCGTCCACACCATTTCACCTCGTTCAGTCGAAATGTCTGCGATTGTGGGTCATCAATTTTCTAAATCATCAATTGCAATGACCCTCGTAATAAAAGTCATTCACTCAAAATCAGTTGATATCAGACGATTCCTGGTACCCGACAACATCACCTACGAAGAACTGTCACGCAAGATCTCAGAACTGTTCGAAATCCAGGACCTCACTCAGGTTGTGTTTCGATATGTTGACGACGAACGAGACATGGTTATTTTGAACAGCGAAGAAGCATTGAAAGCAGCGAAAGAAGTTGCAGGGGAGAAGAAATCGCTGAAAGTGTTTGTGATGCCGAACAGACCAAGACAGGAAGGAGATGAGAAGGAATGCTCAGAAGGGAAGGGACCAGAATGTAGACGCGGTGGAAAGAAGATGTGGAAACGGATGAAGATGATGAGACGATATGGGATGATGAAGTTGCCAGAAGAAGGAAAGGAATGTGAGTTCAGAAGAGGAGGGCCACCACCATTCGGTCCACCACCCTTCCACGGAGGCCCACACTGCCACGGTGGACCTCCTCCCTTCTGCGGACCACACGGGCGCAGAGGACCATCGCCATTCTGTGGGCCACATGGACATGGAGGATGTGGAGGACATGGAGGAAGACCACACGGCCCTCCGTTCTGTCATGGTCCACCAATGCACCACGGCCCACCTGATCATTTTGGGCCACCAATGGACTGTGGAGAGTTTGAAGGAAGAGGACGAGGCAGACACTGCGGCGGGAGAGGAGGACACTGTGGCAGGAGAGGAGGACACTGCAAGAGAAGCGGATCCGAAGGAAGAAGCGGATCAGAAGGAAGAATGTCCCCGCACTTTGATGGTCATCGTGGACGACACGGACATCACTACGGGCCACCTCGTGGAATGCCTTATGGCCGACATGGCGACTTTGGATTCGGGATGAGAGGACCAGCTCCGTGGATGTTCAGACGCGGTGGATTCGGTGATTATCCAAGCGGATCTGAATCACAGACAGACTCGCAGACAGGATTCCAGTAACTCCCAGACAATAAAGTGCAAATTCTTGTTTTTCTCCATTTCATTTTATCAAAACAAAATCACGTTTCGGCATGTATGTACCCTGTAGGGGATCGGAACCCTGTAGGGGATTGGAACTCTGTAGGGGGTGAAGTGGAAGCCTGTAGGGGATGAAAGGAACCCTGTAGGGGATTTTGGAACTTTGTAGGGGATGGCTTAACTTGATTTTCTCGACTCACTCCGCTCTCTGAAGTGAACAGAAAACAAAAACGAGATTCATACTCCCGTGATTATCTGTCACTCCGGCTTCCGGTTCTTGGGTCTTGCCAAATTGAGGTAAGGTTAGATCGTCGGTGTTTTGCGAATTTAGGTTAATGATGAAGGGAAACAAGTTACGAAAATGAGATAGGAGAAACAAGGGACAGTATTTGAAGTGAAAGCTGTTGTGAGGTCTGAATTTGGTGATGATCGGAGTGAATTATGGGTTCGCAAGCCACAGTTCTCACCAACTATAGCTGAACACCGATCACTAAATCATTGATTCAATTTGAGAAGTTCTGAACTGCAGTTTTGTGAAGTGGAGAAAAACTGAAATGGAGTTAAATAAATGTATTGTCTGATCGCACCCTTTATTCCTTGTTACAAGACCCAAGAACCGGAAGTCGGAGTGACAGATGTTCTTTTGCATCACACTCTGAAGTGCACTCTTTTCAACAGTTTTATGACACGTATTTTGTTTCTTTTGATATCTTACCCTCAATATTCCACTCCATATTACAATACAATCATGGTTGGTCGTGATCCTTGATCTAGACCACAACAACATTGTTGGCTGTCTTCACCTCAAATGGACACTATGGTCACTAATTCATATGCATTTCAGATATATTCACTCCTTACCTCCGTTTACTCTATATCTTCGACTAATTAACAAGGTTGATCGTGAAATCGGTTTGAGATCAAAAGTCATCGAGAAAATACTCAATTTCCTCCGAACAATTATTCCCAGTAAACTCTCCAAAGATGCCACACCAACTGAAGTTTTCCATTTTTGATAATCCCCCCTCTCATACCATCTCCATCGCAAATAGTCGGTCGATCCCCTACAGGGTTCCTTTCCCCTACAGGGTTCATACATGCCCACGTTTCTTTCATAATCACCGAAGTGAGAAGACAAGGAGTCTCCATTTGAGCTCCTGGAAGTGGCTGGAATATCTCAATTTACAGAACACGAGAAACGAAAAAGTCTCCCTTTTTCATTCTTCTCGATCACTTCAGACATCTTCCCGTCAATCGATATCTCCCACGCTCGTACTCGTTCTCTGATAATGTCACGGCCATTGTTGTTCGGCGTCTGTGGATGGTTGTCTGTCCCAGCGATCGTCCTGAGGATGCCAGCCTGCGATTCTCACGCTGGCACAAGTAGATCATCCGAGATTACGGACAGCAAGCGCGTGTTGGGAATGTGAACGCAAAAGAGAAGCGGACGCAGCATGAACACAGATCGATCGCCCAACAAACGCCGCGTTAGATGGCCGTGTGCGTATCTGGTCGGTTTATGTTGGAGAAATGAAGTGCGAATCGACTTCCAGAGATATCTGAAAGGAACTAAAACAATGAAACAAGAAGAATGGTAAACTCTTCAAATAATTGATGAATGAGAGATACGATGTGGGAAATTGAATCTGAAAGCAATGGACCTTCGAATTTCGCGAGAAATGTCGGTGTGGCAGTTGTGGGTGGGAGAGATGGTGGTGACAATTGATCGATGATCGTCTCGATCTGTGTATTTGAAAGTAATGTGCATCCACAAGGAGATGAATGTGGAAACGGTACATCTTTCGGTGTGATGATGAATGGAAGTTCAGAACTACTCAAATGAAGATATGAGAAGAGTATACTGTTCCCAGTTCGTGTCCAGAAGTGTACTCAGAATCATCCTCATATTTGTTTCGCCAATCAAACTGTAGTAATTGTGAATAGTAGAAATCTCTGTCTTTTGAAGTCCTAACAAATTTATAGAGAGAGATATGACAAACCTAATATTACAGCTCGGTTAATGAGATGTTCGGCTTCTTGAGAGAGGATCAATCGGTAATCCCAACTTTTATCGTCACCTTCTGATGGATATTTTGAGAATGTGATCGAGTAAACGGGTGTGTAAAGGTAAAAAGTGATCGATGATTCTGAAGATGTAAAGTTGTGGAAAACTGATTGGAGGGCATCCACAAATAGGTTTCCAGCTTGATGACGAGAGTCATTCGATAAATGGCTGAATTTGGATGACTGTTGACTTGGATTGACGCGTGAAGATTGTCGGACTCCTGAAGATTGATGTGATGTCGAAGGAAAGATGTTGCATTGCAAAGTGGACGAAAATTGCTCGAGAACTTCATAGAACGGGGTATTTTGGTGGCATTGACGCAGAAAACTAACGTGGTTATCATTTGGTCCCAGTTGAAAGAGTGGCGAACAATCCATTGGAGATATCAACGTAAAGCCAAATGAGAGCAGAGGTAATCTTGGTAAATGAGATCAATAGACAATTTGGAATGATGACAAAAGAGAAACTTGGGATGCTGACTGTCCATGATGAGATAAACAGGTTTTTTATTTTGGGGGCACAATCACGTTCTACACTTCAAGGCAAATTAGTGTGTCCCTTGAAGTGTGAAGGACTGACGTGGATTGGAGAGGAATATAGATGAGGCGATACCATGAATTGACGAAGGAATCGAATCATCCGTTCTTCTGAAATGAAGATAAACAGTTGTGAAATGATAAATAAAAAACAAAACATTGTATTGGGTATTTTGTCACTATTGGAACTGATGGGACGATAACCACTGTTGGATGAGGTCAACGTTTGAGTTGAAGTCGTCGAGTGTATTACTCTGCAGTTCCAGAATGATTGAAGGTGAATAAGATTCTTCAGCTTGTTCTTTGCATATATTGAAAATTTCAGCTTGGATATTCTCCTGAACTTTCTCCTGTGAGTATTGTCTGGAAATATGGAATTATCTGGATATTGAGAATACTAACCGCGATGAAAGTCGATCAAAGAGCTGCTCGGTTGAAGATCTCAAGAGAATTACCAATCCAAACCACCGTTCTGGAAAAGGTCTTGCGTCGTGATGCTCAACAATGCATCGACCTTGTTCCATGAGTGGCTCCATTTCATCCATAATCTATGCAAGATATGAAAAACAGAGTACAAATACCATGTTTTCTGCTTCGTCATCAAGATCATAACATTGCATCTGCTCGTTCCACAGGTCTTGAAGGACAGGGATGTTTCTCGCGAACGATCCGAAGTGAAGATAATTCAAGTGCAATTGTTCGGAAAGTCTTTGACACAAAGTTGTTTTTCCAGTTCCAGGAGTTCCGGTAACCAGAATGTTCATGAAAAGATTTATGTTTTGGTGTGATCGTATTGAAAAAAGTGGATGAATGAATGTCCCACACATAAAACAAGTTGAATTGAATAATTGAGCAATTAGGAGCTTAAAATGGTAACTTTTTGATCTGTACGAGTAATTTCTCCGAACAAAGAGAAGGAGAAGTCTACGTCCTCTTGTCAAAGCATCCTCCTTCGACCTCAACGCGAGTGCCCACAATCTCCAGCAGCTCAGAATCGGGATCCACAGCAGCTTCTCGAATGGCATGTCGACTCGTGTCTCTCCGCTCTCCTCGAAACATACTCGCAGTCGTGGTTCTCGTGTTGCTCTGTGTTTTGCCACACTTACAGAGAAGAAGTATTCGATATTGACTCGCCTGTCGTCGAAGACGGGTTGAACGATGATGACGAACCTGTCTCACTGTCTCCGGGGATCCTCACATCGTCGATGCGAAGGGCTGTCACACTCCCTCCGCCCATCCGCCTCCCCGCCAAGATCCTTCCAAGTGACCGAATCATACTGGCAGTTGTCGAGGTGGATGTGTCCAAATCTGTCGACAGCATTGACAATGCTCTGTCATCACCGAGAAGGGGAGTGATAGTTTGAGGGATTGGGGTGAGCGGGACAGACTGAGTGATGAGGTGTGGGATCTTCGGGGTGTTTGTAGAAGTCTGTGAAGAATTAAGAGGAGTACCGTCTTGGACGATCAGAGATGACGTCAACTCACGTGTGATTGCTAGTGGAGTGCTAATGATTGACGAAAAGAGACTGTCTGAGGATGGCTCCGGAGGAACAACCTAGTTCAGTGATCGGATGTTTTCTTTGAGCTGAGCAGACATTTCGAGGTTGGTCCATTCAGTCCAACGATTCTCTGTGTCGTTGACGAGTCAATGGAAGGGGAGAGGACGAGTGCTCATCTTCAGATACGGCATGCGTGTCGATTTCTTGGGTTTGATGACTTGAGGAATCTTTGAACGAAAGGGAACAAAGTTTATGAACATCGGATCTGCTCTGAAAGGATCACGGTAGCTCGTCGAACTGAGCGGATGAAAAGAGAAGTCATTGACAGTGGAGAGGGGGCGAGACGGTCCCGACGATGTCACAGACGATTGTTAGAGTGACGTTTCCGACGAATCATTTGAAGTCGCAGATGTATTGGAATCTGCAGTTGTCGTCTGTGGTGCAGATTCGAAGGGGAACAGATAAACGAACGGGCGGAGAGGGTATGAGCAGAGGAGGTTGGTGAAGGGTGTGAAGAAGAGGTCGTCACGAAGGACGAAACTTAAATCGACATTCACTTGCTCCATCACGTTGTTGGGGAGACCTTTGCGGACATGATAAGGAAGGAGATTGGCCCAATCAGAGGCTGTGCTCTCCGAACAGAAGTTTGCAAAGCGGAGGAGAAGAGTGATGTCAGCGAGTGAGGAGACTCGAACACTGTCAACGTCTGTCTGGAAAACAGATTGGATTGGCTGCTTAAATTTGGCAATGAAATCGACAAGTGTTTGGTGGTGAGAGATTTTCGAGACAAAAGCGAGGAGGAAAGAATTGACGTAGGCTGTCACAATTTCTTGGGCGAGTGTGGAGAATTGATTTTCTCGAAGTCCTTGCTGGATTTGGGAGTTAAATGAGCTCAGATTTCGACTGGTTTGTGGAGTTTTTATGGGACTGACAGTTGAAGAGGCGGAAGGCGTGCTTTTCAAATCTTGATTGTTGTGTCCTCCCAAAGAAGTTTGGATTGTTTGAATCGTGATATTTTGTTTTGGAAGAGTGTGCAAGTATTGATGGAGAGATTTAAGAATTAGGAAGAGTGAATTATGAACTTGTGGATATGATAGAGTTATCATCCGAGTTGTGAACGTCGATACGGCGTAAGTGAGAGCAATAACGCTCCTGCAATGTTGGAACATAGCGCGATACGAACAATACAGAGTCAAGATAGTTTCTGAAGGTTGGCAAAGGGCTGTTTATTTGTGGGAACTTCTTCTCAATAACAGGCTGGAGTTTCAAGTCACTTAATGGAAGTTTCTGAGTTGTATCATATATGATTGAATGTACTTTCTGGAGTTGAATCTCCTCAATCTCAGATTCAACTTTGTAGATGACTCGATCAAAAAGCTTGCTGAAAAGAGGTTCAACAACCGCAGGGTTGTGAACGACAAGATCAATAGACGCTGGCTCTTGAAACTGCTTGGTTGAGGGTCGCATTTACCATGTCATGTTCAAATCATTCCAGGTTGGTTGATCAAACCCCTGATTTTGTTTTTAATTCAAAATGTCAAATACGATCATCACTATCGAACTAAAGAACATTGTGCCACGATCAAGACCGGACCTCGTGAAAGATTTTGACCGTCTTCACATTAAAATTGACAACGAACACTTTGATAATCCTTCCTTTGAAAACATTCGGAATATCTACGAAAGTGTCTGGTACTTCACGGTTTTTATGAAATCATTCATATATTAGCTGTTGGTGGCGTTCACTGGATATCACCATAGGTCGGGACAACAAGATGACATGCAGAATCCATTCGAAGATGAGAAAGCGCAACGTTTTCAAACAGCCAAACTTCTAAAACGAATGTATCTCTCAAATAACTCTATGTTCTTTTTTCTTAGAGTGATGATGTTTCGCTCCCTCGGACTCGTCGAGTTCTCCCTCATGGACCTTCTAACAACTCCAGACAAAAAAACATTTCTTAAATGGATGTCTCTTTGCATGGATTATGCCTTTTATGCGGACGCAAAGAAAGAAGCCATTGAAGAGAAAACCGAATCATACGTCTGTTTCTCATATCAATCACTCCTCCAAGCGTACAGCTTTCGAAAGGAACTCAGAATTAAAACAAAAGAAAGAAGAGCAAGAAATACTTCTTGCTCAGCTTCAGTTTGTCAGTGTATTCTTGATTCTCTCAGGCGACGAAAAGATGAGGAGGCACCAATAATCGCAGAAACAGAAGCCAAATTTAACGAATATCGGATAGAAGCAGAAATGCTCAATCGGAATATCATCGAGCTAGCTGAACAAAGAAAGAAACTCAAAGAAGAATATCTCAAGCTTCAAGATACATCTGTGTGTTTTCTTTTCTTTCACTCCCATTCAGAATAAGCAACAAATCGAAATCCAAACACTTGAAACCAAGAAGAAAAATCTTGAGATGAAAGTAGCTCCTTCTCCAGAGAGACTTCAAGAGCGAATTATCGAGCTCACAGAAGAAATGGAAAAAAGCAGACAAATTCAAAAAGAAGGGAATGACGAAGCGATTGCACTCCAAGAAAATATTAAAGAATTGCACAGAAGCATGAAAGTTGATTTTTTGTTTCCTTATGCCCTCAGACTCTGAAAGAAATCGAGACAGAAATGGAGAATGCCCTTGTTGAAAAGGGCATCTGCAAACAATATCGGAAAGAAACAAAGGGTGCTCAACGCCGAAGAAATGTGAGCTTTTATTTCTTCTAACTTTCCAGGAATTGGGAAACGAGTCGAAGACACTTGAGTTAGACATCAATCTCAAGCAGCAGCAATTCAACTCTCTTGAACAGGATTTAAAACGTCTCGAACAACAATATGTGTGGACGCTTTTTGTTAATCATTTGACGATGTCTGCTCAGAATGAAAAAGTGCAGAGCCTGAACGAAGAGATTTCTTTAATTCAAAACAAACTCTCCCAACTCGCGGACAGGAAAGTGGCAGTGAACGGTGTGAAAGATGAAATATCATTCTTGGAAAAAGAGGTCTGTTTTCTATCGCTATATATTTGTTAGTTCCAAGAAAAGGAAGAATCGCATTCAAGAGAAATCGCTGAAGCACGTGAAGCCCAATCTCGTCTTATTGAAGCTCTCAGACGCCTGAAAGAACGGATATATGCAGCTTTTCAGACGCCAGGAGTTCCCTGAGTTGTTTTGTCATATCATCCAGGAATATTGGCAGCGATCGCACAGGTCGGTGCAGTTGTTCTTAACATTTCATTTTATGTCTCATCTCTCTATTTTTGTCACACCTGGTCGAATTTTCTCTCCTCCTCAACCAATATTCAGTTCGTTTCTGTCGTTAGTTGTCGCGCAATCTTCTCCTTCTCAACTTTCCTCATCTGTCCACGTTCTCCTCCATCCTATTCAACCAATCTCCGACATCCGCGTTCTCTCCAATCTTCACCATGTTCGCTGACGAGAATATCTCCTCTCCTCCCAACTCGTCAGGCATTTCCTTCTTCATCTTGCGACGAGTACAGAGAACAATCACAAACAAAAGAGCGATCAACAACACCAGAGCCACATTTGATGGAAATGATCAAGGGAAGAATCCACATTTTGTGAATCGAAATCTACACCTTTCTTTCGTCCGACTCGCTCATTATCACCACAATTGACTTCGTCGTTCGAAATGCTCCTCCAAACACCAGGCGAGCTCGCCACTCCATTTCCGATTCGATAGTGTTCATCTCCGCATCTGTCAATGTCACCACAAGCGGTATTTCTGTCCAGTCCATCGTGTTGGATTCAGAGAGAGCGAATTGGATAGTGGAGTGTTCTTTCTTCTCCCAAATCGAGAACACTTCCAACCACAATCCACAAAGAATCAGAAACTCTCCCTTCACACTTCATCAAAACTCCTTCTGAGCTTTCTCTCGTTCAGCTGTCTTCTCGTTTGGCGACAGAATCGGATCTGAATTCCCTGAATCAGACACAAACACAATCAGAGGATTCGGACGAGGCTGTGTTTGGAGTGTCAGATCAGTCGACGAGCCACCACTTGGAGAGCTGAATCTCACTTCGATTCCATCGTCGAAGCCATCAAGCGAGACCACGAATGTCTCACCAACAGGAAGATCTGTCCCTTCCACAATCAGATGGAATGTCGTGTTCGACGTTGCCGCGAACGAGAAATCAACTTTGGTGAGTGTTGGAGGAGCTGGGACACGAATGATGAAAGTTGAGTCTCCTTCTGTCTTTGGTGTTTTCGACGATCGTCAGAGTGAACGGCGTCGACGATGGCGAAGAGAGTGAAGAGTCAATCGGGGCAGTCGAGACGGAGAAAGTGAATGGAGAGATCGAGATGGGTGTGATTTGGTCATCGCCTGCTTTGATCCCGATCAGTGTTGAGGCAGGAGGAGTGTGGACAGAGATTCCAGATGAGAGAACGATGTCAGATGTGTCGGCGACATTTGTCATGGAAAGGATGTCTTCACTTCGAATAGTCAATTTCAGAATCCATTCCGTCTCAGGCACAAAGTCCTCTCCAGAAACAATCACTTTGAAGTGCTCATTTGTTTCTGAGTTCAGTTCAGTCATCGTCGATGAAACAATCCCAGGCACAGGAACTGTGAACTCCACTCCCGAATTCACAAACACTTCTGAATCTGCTGAAATTTGGTCAATCTCGTATCTCTCACCAAATCGAAGAGAAGTCGATGTTTCTTCTTTCCCTGCCCCAAACTCAACTGTCAGTCCCGACGCTGAATCTCGAACAATCAATGTCGAGCTGATCTCAATGCTTCCTCGCGCCACTGTCATCGATGACAGCGACAATGGGAAATTCACTCCTTTCACTGTCACCGAAGCTGTCGGCTGTTCTCCATTCAGAACTACTCCCTCTGCTCCCACGTCCCGCTCCCTCGCAGCAGCCCTTCCACAACACTCTGAGGCCGCAGTGTCAGTGTCAGATACGGAATCAGATCGTTCCACTACTCCACGAACCACATCGATGACAGATCCAGTCCAATCTCCATCTCCACCAACACCATCACACGCACACGAGTCTCCCGGACCCGCGACTCCACCAACACCGAAAACATTAGACCAACCGACTTCGCAGGATCCGAAGTACTCCCAAACGACGATTCGTCGATCGAGTCTGTCAGATCGGCAAAGACAGTCAGATCGGTTGGAGACGAGAAATGACTGAACGAGCGGAATGACAATGTTCAGCGTGTCCTTCACTCCCGTCACACGGTCCAACTCCCCATATCACAAATCCGCTGTCGAACCCTCATCTGCAAATAGAATGCCTCTTCCCTCCTCACTCGACGCTGTCGGGAATGTGAGAGTGATCCTGTGGGAGAGAGGAGGAGTGACGGAGGGAACGGAGACGACGAGATGGCCGTTTTGTGAATTGTCGGATGATTCTGCCGCGATGACAGCGATCTTCCGATCCTTCGAAGCGGACGAGAGAGAAAGACTGGTCAGGCGAGCGAGATAACCACGCATCAGCCTACGTCTCTTTGTCAATCCCATCCGTTCTGATCGAGGTCCACTCAGATACCAACCTGGCCATCTTTGAATCACTCTTCACCTCGATCACCTCCTCCCACCTCGCTACAACAACTGATCATCATCGCTTGAAGGAAAATATCCAGCGAAGGCATTATAAATTGTAACGAGTGAAGAAAATGAAACCTTGAGTGAGGGGGAAACACTTTCATTCTCAGCGTGCATCAGCTTCATGAAGAATTTCGAGTATAATCGTGATTTTGAATTAATTGAATTAGAGTCAATCTAAGGGGATAAAACTTTGAAAAAGAGAGAAAGAAAGAAACTATGAGTAAGGAATTCACCTCTCAATTGAGCTATCTTCTCTCAATCAATGTGGTGTCCGATCAAGAACAGGACTATGGGCCAGATCGTTGGATCCTCACACACACCTTTCACTTTGACATTCCTCATTACAAAACAATGTTTCACGATAAAACAAATAGTTTCGAAAAAAGAGTTTCCAAATAATTGTACAAAGGGGGATTTGAACCGATGAGCACTAGTCGTCCATTTAGCAATTGTACCATTTCCATTGGCAAAGCCCGTTCTTTCAACCATCTTCCTCACTGCACTTGATGTGATATATGGGTAATTTTGTCCCACGTGTCCGATCACAGCACTTATGGGGATTCTCCAATCAGAGAGTCACAAAGAAAGAGAAGAAACGGTTTCGGAAGGGGGAAGGCAGCGGAGGAAAGCAGGAGAGGCGAGAAGTGCGAGGTCGGGGTGAAGGAGAACAGCAGAGTCGAGTGGGAAGTGTTGGAGGGTGACGGATGGCGATGGAGAGTGAAAGATGATGGTGGTGGATGGTTGTGGAGTGGAGAGGTGGAGATGAGGGTCTGGTTGATGGAAGAGAAGACAGTTGAAAAATGACAAGAAATCAAGTGAAAAAAGAAAATGTCATGAAAAGTAATTGTTGTGTCGAAAATCCACGCTAAGTCAAGAATTCTCGATCTGTGAAGAATAAAATACTTGTGATCCAACTGAGAAAAAAACCAAATTATTGACACTTGTTGGGGTCATTTCTCCACGACCAGACGTCCGGTTTGGACCGAAGAAAAAGCATTTTTATCGTATATACATCGATCAAAGACACTCGACAAAAAAGTAAAAAAAAAGTCCCATATTATTTTAACTGGGCGAAAAATAGCGTTTTTTCACATCGTCCCAGATTCCCACAATGTTTTGTTCGAATTTTTTGTCAAAAAATACATTTCACCAAAAAACGATTCTACAATAACTTTCATCGAAATTAGTTCACAGGTTGTGAAGATATTTCCGAAATACATTTTTTTCTTGGGCAAGTAGGGGTATTTTTAGGTTTTCTCGGAATTGCGCTAGGATATAATTCAAAAATTTAAGTATTTTCTTAGTTTGACCAATTGTAATTTATCCTTGATAGATCGTTAATAATTGATTTTCGTGCTTTATTGACGCTTCTTGAAGAGTTTCAAAATTGAAGAAGATGAGACTGAACAGACGAACTCAACTCTTTCTTATCCTGCCGCTCCACTTCCTCTTTCTCAAACACCTTCCTCTCCCTTTTATCCACACCCCTCTTCTTTGTAAAACGTAATAGATAAGAAAAGGAAGAAGAATCAACGCAAACTGGGGCCCTGGTCAGGGAGGTATCTGTAAGGAAAAAACATGGTATTCCTTGAGACCGGTGAGAATGACCCAAAAAAGACTGTCCGTATAAACAATCCGTCGAAAATGAATGGAAAGACGAACTGTCAAAAATGTGTCACACCTGTGGAAGGAACGAACGGTATTGCTTTCATTCCCATTCAATTGAGGGTAAAGCGAAGTTAAAAAAGCAACACGGTCAACCGAGGAGCGGATTGGTTCAGTGGGATGATTGGAAACAAAACTCGAAAGGACTCCGAGTTCGGAGTCGCAGCAGTTTTTTCCATGCTGCTCTGAAAAGAAACAGCAATGAATTTTCGTCCCTGAAAACAGGGGATTTTGTGAAGACAGAAAGTAATCAAGAACATACTGGTTCCTGAAATGAAAACCAATATCAGTTAAAACAGTGATGTGTTTCTTGGAAATGGATGAATCAAGAGTCAATAATTTTGAAAGACGTTCTTGAACAAAACGGTGATCATAAGAAAGAACAGGTGAAATAAAGTTGTGAGGTGTTTTAAGAGAACTGAATTCGTTGAGGAGAAACAAGGAATACACAAATGAGAGACTTGTGTCTGAGAATAAAAATCGTGTCCGATTTGGTCGTTTGCAAGGGGTAAACGCCAATTTTCTTTAAATCCATCACAATAAATAAAGAGTTCTCGTCGATGTGTGATGTGCAGTAATTGGATGAATTTCTTTGTTTTTTTTCTGCTATTTTTTTGTGATTTTCTATTGTTTCTAATTCTTTTTTTTTATTTTTCTGTGAGTTTTTGGTTTGTTAATTGTGTTTTTGCAGATACTTCCCTCGCTCACAAGTTGAGCAAAGGTCAGTTCGTGTTGTTGCTTTTTTTGTAAATTTGTGTTTTATATAATGAAGAGTTTGACATTTTGGTTTTGCCTTCTTGGACCAATTCCTGGTGAAGGTCTTTCTTCGCTGATGATAGTAGTCTTGGCTCGACTTTTGGAGCGTTCTGAGAGAAGCAGGTTTAGATGGAGGTGATCATCGTTGGGTTGTTGAAGAATGATGAGTCAATTGTGGAGCGAGAAGGAAATCGTTATCGTCTTCGTCGAGTGAGACGAGGACAGACGGTTCTATCGAGAACACAAGCGAGCAATGTGAAAGGAAAATGCAAACTACTCTTCTTCTGCTTCTTGGTGAGCTTTGACTGTGATTCGCAACTTGGCGATGTCTTGTCAAAAATCGCTTTCATCAATTCTTGATCGTCCTGACTATTGATTTGCTGTAAAGAAAGGAAAGAGAAAAGGAGAGGTAACCTGTTTTGAGGCTGGTCTTTTGCGGGTTGGTGCTCTCGGTCTTCCATTTATTGTGTCGAAGCAGGAGTGTGCATAATAGAAGCCTCCCTCTTCGACACGGAAGCCGAAGGTTCGTGTTTCGTGGAGACTACACACGTGCAAAACAAACTGCATCAACCTAACTTTGTCATCATTATTCCTCATTTCGTTGTACAAATGAGACAATGATGACAATAATGAAGTGAATTTTGCTAAAGTGAGAAAGAATGAGAGAAAAGAGATACAAACTGTTCTAATGAGCTTGAATGATTTCCTTTACGTCCCTCAGGTCATGCCTGCTATCCAGTGATCGAATAAGAGGTGCTGCTGGATAGTCGCTATGAACTGAGACACGACAGTCATGAAGCTTCTAAAATTGATGTAACCAGATGGGTCAGAATTTTTGACATCATTCAAAAGTCCGAAGACCAACATTCAAAAAAATGCTATTCACCGCTCTTGTCGCAGCTTGATCAAAGATCTCGAAAAGATTCTTCAATCATGTCATCCACCAATTCTAGAGAAAGGTTGATTCATTTCTCAACCATGAGAGGAGAATAGTTTTGAATGTTGGTCTTCGGACTTTTGAAGGATGTCAAAAATTCTGACCCAGTTCTTCTTCCTCCTCAATTGAAAAATATACATTCTTTTTTTCTTGTTTTTAGGACGGGGTCGAAAGATCCGTGCATTGTGAACCGCTTCCTGCGAACATCCAACGATCAAGGCTTCCAATCGTTGGGTCAATGGATTGAAGATGCTGTCACCAAGCTGTTGTTTCAACCAGAGACTTCTTTCGCGAGGTTGCGATTGGCCAATCCGCTCCTCAATCCCGGCAACAATTTCTTCGGCCCTTGCTTCAGGCACCACAGTGGCAAGTAGTATACTGCATCTTTCCTTTGTCCACGTCATTTTTTGTTTTGAAAATTTAGTCACGAAGGATATACATTCGTGAAGTATGATCTCCCCTTTGAAATTTCTGTGATTCCCAATTCCCAGATATCAGAGTGACTGATAGTGGCGTCACCAATTAGTTCCATGTCAACCATTTGTGCTTTTTTCTGGAATTATCACTTTTTGTCAAACTAAGAAAAAAATAAAAAATTAGAGTTTTCCTCCCACTGGATCCCGAGAAAACCTCAAAATACGTTATACAGGGAAACGCCACACATTTTCCAAACTGTTGACGATCATTTTTCCATAACCAGACATCCGTTTGAGACCGAAGAAAAAGCATGATTTTCGCAAACATTTCGATAAAAGACACTCAAAAAATTAAAAAATTTGTTCCCATGAAATTTTTCTGGGCGAAAAACAGCCTTTTTTCATATCTTCCCAGATACCCATAATTTTAATTCCAAATTTTTACAAAATGTTCATTTCACCAAGCAAACGTGTCTGTGGAAAATTTCTTCCAAATCGGTTCACAGGTTGTGAAGTTATGACGAAAACAAATGAAAACAGTGGTTGAAAAGAGCGATTGTGAGGATTTTTTGGGATCCAGTGGGAGGAAAATTCAAAAATTGTATTTTTTCTTAGTTTGACCAAAAGTGATAAATCCAGAAAAAAGCACTAATTGTTGACGTGGAACTAATTGGAGACGCCACTATTATCACACGAGGTGATGTACCAGATGGGTCGAAATTATTCGCATTCAAGAAAAGTTCGATCGAATTTCTCCTAACCCCTTTCGATCAAAGTGTTTTTTGTTGAATAAGGGAAATTTGAGCATACTCAGCCACAATTTCACACCAGATTGAATCAGAGAATGGTTGAAGGCATCTTGTTTTTCCATGAAACATCATCTCGTCCGCATTTATGAAGAAAAGAGGATGGATGTTTTGGAGGAATTGAGCCATTGTTATGAATCTTCAGGGTATTCACACAAGTTTTTACATCACACTTCTTCTCAGTGGACGAAACACATTCAGAATTCGCTGGTATAAAAGGATGAATTCTTCAAAGCAAGTTTAATTTAATTCTTTCATTAAAATAATCAAATATCTATTTCATATTTTACAGTTTGGACATGCTTTTTCACATGACCAATATAAAAAAAAACTGGGGATGATCAACCTCACTGTCTTCCATTCTCCTTATGTCACCTTCTCGACCATCTTTACGTGATTCTTAAGACATTTGAGTAGGTCTTCAACCACATTTCCAAAACCATTTCGATCGCCCCACATCAACATTTCTTTGCTTGATCTCATTCGAAGTGTCCTTCGATTGTCAATTTCATGACAACCACTGTTTGGGCCGCTCAGACCCACCTCCTTTTACGTTGTGCCTCAGTTGAGCTCATTTCGCAAACTAATCATTTTCTCGCTTGGTACTCAGATAGAGATAACACAGTTTCTATACTCAGTGCATCAAAGAGCCTTACAGATATTTCCTCACTCGATATTGGACTTTTGTCACCAACCACCCTCTCATTGTTCGTTCTCGATGCTGTGCCAAATCATCCGTTTCTCTCAATCATTGAACAACATCCCGACTTCCAACCTCACGAAGACGATTTTCCGTATAATCTGGAATCGTTTACTGAACATCAAGCATCACCAACATTTGTTGTTATAGGAACAAACAGTGGTCTTCTAATTGCACTCATTTCCGACTCCACCCCCAATATTTCACCGTTTTTGGATCCATTTTCCCCATCACTCAAACCATATAGCACTTTTTGTGCTGCTGGACACCCGATTTTAGCCAATTCAGTTTGTCCAAGAGGAGAACGAATGGCCTTCCTCACTCCAACCTGTATTATCGTGAATTCGATGTCATCACTCTCAACAATCACCACAATCTCCCTCAAATCGTCTTCTCCCTTGCTTGAAATGGTTTTTTGCCCTTGGTCAACAGAACTTCTTCTCGCAACCACTTCGTCCACTGTCAGTTGTTTCGACCTCTCTATTGGAGCTCTCATTGGCGAATCAGAAGTTCTCACTGGAAAAGGCACCCTCTCTCGCCTCTCAGCCTTCGGAGGAGCCCGTCCCACTGTTCTTGTTGGAACAACAGACGGTCGTCTCTTCTGTCTCGATGTCCAAGACGTCATTGTGAAACAGCAACAGCGTCTCACCTTCCACATCTCTCTGAAAGTGGATACAAAAGACATTCTAAGAAAAGGAAACGAGACAGATTCGCTTGTCCACGATATTATTGTTTCTGACCCGTCATCAGCTGTTTCAAATCGACCTCAAACACAATCTTCGTTCATCCCACAGACTGCACCAGCAACGCGGAGTTCTGCGTTCTCCACCTTCCCTATCCCATCAACAACATCTTCCGATTCAATCCTCTCTCTCCATTTTGTCACCATAGCCACATCACAAACACCACTCATCATAATCTGCTCCTCCCAGCGT
Organism: Blattamonas nauphoetae; assembly: GCA_033064195.1. Lineage (NCBI taxonomy): Eukaryota > Preaxostyla > Oxymonadida > Blattamonas > Blattamonas nauphoetae. The sequence continues at coordinate 182,840 of JARBJD010000065.1, read as the reverse complement.
CTCTTCGTCTTGAATCCCCATTCACATCAAACAACCCTTCTCCGCACGTTCACAACAACAGACTCGTCTGGACAAACAACACCCATGACGCTTCAACAATGTGTCCCACTGACTGGATTGAGATCATCGGAAGATCCAACTTTTTGTGCAGTCTCCGCTGATTCATCACTTGTTAGCTTTTCACTTCACCCATCTTCACAACAAACATCATCTCACCCGTCTTTCCAAATCCCACAAAACACTCTTTCATCTCCATATTTTCAGTCCATGTCGTCATTTTATGCTTCTCTCCCAGAAACGTCCCATCTTCATTCCTCATCCTCTCTCCGTTCAGATCTTATTGCCGAATGGAAAGAAAGAAACGCAACGAGATCCTTCGAATCCCAACCAACGAAACCACATCGACTCGGGACCATCCTTGTCACAACCACAAACCGCCCGATCATCGACAAAAGAACACCCACCCTCGAAGACAAGCCGATAATGTTCCACAACAAAATCAAATCGTCGGGTTATGGGCAAGATATCCGAGCCAAAGCCAAAGCCAAAGCGAAGGCGAAAGCGCTGAAGAAGAACCAGCCTCCGAAAAAGGCTTCGGACAGCCCAACAAATGTTCCAGACAGGCCCGACTTTGTCTATCCCGTCACGGCTTCAACGCCGTCTGCACCGCCAAGCAGGATCATCGAGACTGGGCGAGGGGGATTGGGACGACTCGTCTGGGCACCGAGCGGACGACAGCTTGCTGTTGTTGGGACAGACAACGCTGTCAGTGTGGTCAAGCCTTTCCAAGGGACGACAACGAAGGCCCCAACCATTGTCTTCACAAACGAGAAGCAGATTCTGGATTTGGGATGGAATTTGACAGGATCACATGCGATCACAGCTGATGGAGATTCGGTGAAAGTTTTGCGGACAGTTGGTGGGAGCGACACAGAATTTGTGTCGACTGGGATGGTACTGGAGATGCGATACGAACGAGAGAGCAAACACGAACATCCCACAGAAATGACAACTGGCCCCAAATCGAATCAGACAACTCGTCTTTTCATGACAAAAGTGACTGTCCCCAAATCAAAGCAAACAGTCGGAAACACTCCCCCTCGTTCAAACTCTCCAAGTTCCTCTGGCAACAACAGAATGACCAACGTTACCAGTGCCTGCTTTGCTCTTCGTGACACGACCATTCTCTCGTCCTCTGGATCCTCTCTGCTCTGTCATTCGTACGTGTTGGGTGATGACCCCGCCTTTCAAGACCACTCAGGGACCGATCTGAGTACGCAGAAGCAAGGCGAGCACAGACTCCTCTTCTCCCTCAAACACCCAAGCACCAGCTTAACCGCAATCTCTTCTCCGAACGGATTCTTCTCCCCACTTTGCATCACAGCTGGGTCAGATCGGAGTATCAACGTGATTGACCTTCCGACAGAGAGACTGATCCACACTTTCGCCAATTCTCACACTCGACCAGCCTCTCATCTTGTCACCCCAAGCCTCTCACCCTTCTCCGTCTGCTCTGTCCACTTTCCAGACATCTTCATGTCCGCAGCACTGGACGGGATCAAGATTTGGGATCTTCGCGTGCTCCAACCGATCCTCACTCTCCAAACCAATTCTCAAATCAAAGCCGCTTCAGTCACGTCATCATCCTTCTCACCCTGCGGACGATTCATCACCACAGGCGGTGCAGACAGCAGATTATATGTGTACGACTTTCGAGGAAGTCGAGAGGCTGCACTTGTGTCGCACACGGATATTGTTAGTGGGACAGGATGGAGTCCATGCCGGGTGTGCCTTGCTTCTTCATCTCTCGATGGGACGATCCGATTGTGGGGACTGGCAAAGGAGGAATTATATCCACAGGCACCACAACGATCAAGAGGAAACCCTCCTCCGAATCAGAGAGTCCAGCAGAAGAAGAAAGAGGCTATGCCAATAAACTAAACAATCTAGGATGATGGACTTCTCTCGTCCTTTTCTTCATTCATTTTTCTTATTTTCTCTTTGTTTGATTGAATCATTATGTGTCATCAGTCTTTTATAGCATTTCATTCATTTTTTGGTTTTAGACAGCTTACAGCTTTCACCAACATTGATCAACCCTTGCCACTTTTTTTCGACTCCAGACGGCGAGGATATGACCATTCGCCAGCGGGGACCAAACACTCGATTAGGTCTGATTCCTATACCTTCATTCTGCCTTTATTGACTCATGATACATTTTTATATCCACCGACTCAATCGATTCATTTCTTGACATGCAATTTCTGTTGTAGATGCCCAAGCTCACCCTGGAGGGATCCTCTGTGTCGCACTTTCCCCTCTTTCTGGTTTAATTGCTTCTGGAGGTGATGATAAAAAGACATGTGTGTGGACTCTCAAGAGCATGCAGAAGAAAGGCAAACCAACCGTCGTATGATTCTTTTCAGATGTTCTATCCTATCATGATTCGTTTTTCGCTTTAGAAATTGTCAGGACATGCATCTGGTGTCACTTGCGTTGCATTTGGTCCAGATGATCGACTCATCGCGTCTGGTAACTTTGGAGGTGGACTACGTGTCTGGGATTTTCAAGATGAGCAACAACAAAGTATATCAACGCCTTCCTTCATATTCTTCCTTTAGGTGTCAAAGTATTCCCAGCAGGCCACCACCAGACCTGTGGATGTGTAAGCTTCTCTACAGATGGTCGCTTTCTCTGTACTGGAAGTCATGACACCTCTGCAAAGATATGGGATATTCAAACCAGACAATGTCTTCACACATACAAAGTTCATAATGGAGTTGTGAACAATGTTTCAATGAGTCCAGATGGAAAGTATTTATTCACAGCTGGAGGTGATAATACTGTTTCACTCATCGATCTACAACAAGAAAAATCAATAAAAACCTTCCAACACAACGGTTTTATTCTGATTTTTTCAATCACACCTCTTTCCCTCACTCAGGACCAGCAACATGTCTCTCACTTCATCCCACAAAAACAATTCTTGCTACTGGAAGTGCTGACAGGACTGCAAAGGTTTATGATCTCAGAAACTTCCAACAGTTGTGTGATATTAAACAGGAGAAGACGATTCGACAACTTCAATTTGCAGGGAATGACGGTGCAGTCTTATGCATTTCCTCCGAAGATGCAATTAGGTTTTGCACATGGGAAGATCCATATGGTCGGGGTATGGGCGGAAAGACCTTGGATCGACTCAATATTCCTTCAGGAAAGGTTGGAGCATTCCAAGTCTTCGACGAAGAAATCTGCACCGTTTCTGCAAAAGATACGACCCTTACCTTTTCTGCCGTCGGAAATGAACATATTGAACCCTGGAAAAGTTCTCAAAGTGAACACAAACACAAATCTGGCATTTCAGTCCAAGGAAAGTATTCTGATTGGTCGACAGGCAACGAAGACGATGATTACGAAGAGTCAAGCGACGATGATGGAACACTGAATGTCAAATTCATGAACCAAACATACGTTCAAATCGATCAAGCTGAATTGGAGCAAGAATTACGAAAATTGAAGATGAAGGAGGAACAGAAAAAGCTATCCGAAGAAAAAGAGGATCACGACAAGACCGAAGAAAAAGAAGACAACGACAAGAGCGAAGAGCCGAAAGGGGAGAACGAGTCGACGAGTTCATCCGATGAGTTCGAAGATACTGCTTTAAACGTGAAGGTGAACAAGGAGGATGACAGCGATGACATCGAATACACGAAAGAGTGGGAAGACGACGATGACGAGAAGAACGACGACAAACTGGTCACACCAAAATCAGACAAAAAGGTCGATCCGAAGACTGACGAGAAGGAAGGAAAGCCTCGAGAGCGAGATACTCCCAGTCCTGCGGAAGAATCCGACCCAATTCCTCAAGGGACCAGACGAGCATTCGTCCTCCCGAAGAAGAAAGAGCAAAAACCACCCTCCACAGCAAGATCACAAGGCACAGTGTGTTCCTCATTGCTTATCACTTTCTCAGCCGACCAATTCACCTGTCCCATCACACGCACCAGCAACAGCACCATCGCAGTCTCCTCAAACACAACAAGAGACTCCGAAATTGATTCCTGTCAACACACCAGACCTCTCACCAATCGACTTCAACCAACGAGCGATGACGAAACAGGACCTTATCGCTCTGGCGCAGGAACTCAACGTGAAGATCCCATCCAACGCATTCGACACTCCTCTCAACCAAATTCGGTTTGAGAAGAAGTTGATGAAAATCTTTGACAAACAATCAACGGACCAGCCAGCCCAACTCTCCTCGACAATCCAGAAACGAGAAAGCAGAGAGAACGCACTCGCTCAGATGGAGAATCTGTGGGAGAACCAACTGAAAGAGGCCAAAAAGGGCGAGCTTCGAGACAAAGGTCCAACTCCAAGCGAGCCCAAAGTTCAAAAAAAGGTCAAACCACAACGGGTCAAATCGGAACCCAAATTTTCAAATCTTCCTCCTCCCCAATTCCCGAAAGCACGCCCAGAATCCCCCAATCCATCGCCCATCCAACCAAAGAAAGTCCCGCAAACAGCACCGAAACGAGCCGACCGAGCCGAACAGGAACAACCACAACAGCCCGAAGTTGTCTTTGTCCCCAACATCGAAAGTGTTGGAGTGAAGGGCCTCATCAACCAAGTCAAACGAGGGCAGACCGAACTCGAACGAGACCGAACGCGTGGACTGGATGACTTGTTCGTCATTGACTCAATCACTTCGTCACATAAAAGTGTATACGACACACTCTGCCATCGAAACGAGAACGTCACGTCTCTCGTATCAGTCTATCGAAGCAGTAAAATGAAAGGGATCATCGGAGTGCTGGATTATGACCCGGAATTCAAGTCAGACAGGCCAGAAAACTCCTTCTGCAAAGACAATGCAGCCATCGTCTCGTTCTTCAAAGTGTTTCTTTCGAAGAAATCGGGTTTTGGTGGAATCATCTCATTTTCAGACATGTCTCGCCTGCTCCCGAACATCAACACTCTCTTGCGATGTCCAAACCCAAATGAGGTTTCAACTGGAGCAGAAATGCTGAAGAGTCTGTTGGAGACATTCGAGAACAAGCTCAAAAAAGATGAATCAAACGATGATGAAGAACAGTTTGCTCATTCTCTCTCTGACTCATCTATTCTTCACATTTCATTCTCAGGGAGCTCCATAATACGATACACGATGAATTGGCTGATACTTATGCAACCATTGAGGCCATTCAACCGGATTTCAGCACAAATAAAGACATCAGAACACTCCTCACATCGGTTCACGATACCCTTTCGTCTATCCTCAATTACTGAACTAGTACCCCTTGCAATGTCATCATTTCACTCTTGTTTTTTGTTTTAATTCACTCTTTTATTCCTATTTCTTGTTTTTATCTCCTTTTTCCAACGATCATCATTTTGCCAGTTTTTCCGTTTTATACGTCCACAATCATCGAGAAAAAGGAGAAAGAAGTGACCGAATGAACGAATAACAGAATGAAGAAACAGAACTTCACTTAAAATCAAATCTCACCTCGTTCCAACCAGATCCTTGACGCCCAAAGTCAGCCCTTCCACCAGTGTGATTCCGACGTGTCCGACTGTCTGAATCACTTTCATCATCTGAATTAGAGTCATAATTCTCGCTGTATCCCTTTCCCTTTTTGGCAGTCAACGAAACACTCATTCCACCGCCTTTCTTTTGATGGATGTCCATCTCAACGTCCTCATCATCATCAACGCCAAGGAGATCAGCCGATGTTAATACACCAATCTTCATGAGTTCCAGTTCAACGGTTTTCTTCGACATCACTCGTCCTCCGAATGGGGCTGCTGTAACCCATGTTTTGATAATCGTTTTATTGCGATAGACAAGGACAGTGGGGCAGTTCTGATCAGGATAATCATGAATAGCATGCTGTGCTTTTATTCGGACAAATTTAATGTGACCATGAATTGGAGCCATTTGGTTGAATATCGTTTCAAGTTTCTCACAATCACGGTTTCTGTGGGTTTGAGAACAAAAAGTACAGACCCATCACATGTGAGTAACACAACAACATCATCTGTCACACTCGCTTCAGAAACCTCACCAACGTAATCAGGCTCTGTAATCATGAACAAGCGACCAAACTTGAAGCGTGCTTTTTCCTCCTTAAGTTGTTGTTTACGTTGTTCTCTAAAAGTTAAAAGTATGATATCAGATACAAAATTCGCAGAAAGTGTGAGAAGTTGAGATAGGAAACCTGTATCGTTCGAGAAATCGTCTTTCATCGTCCTCATCATCTTCCATTTCCTGCCGTGATTTAGTATCCTTATCACCCATTGGTTTGAAATATTCCACAGAAGGATCAATGTTTGATTCGGGAGGGAGAGGAGTATCTGAGATATCACATTTGCAGAGAAATAAATCGACGAATGAATTAGTGCTGACCATCTTCGATAATTCCACGCTTTACAATTTGATCATGGAATTCAGTTGTTGTAACACCATCTGAACGGACGTTTGATGTGAGATCGATGTATGGGAGGTCTGTCATTTGATCGCACCACAACACATTTCTCAACATGCAAAGAACAATTGTTTCCTCTATATTTTATTAAAGATTCACTCTTTTTGTGCTCTGAATTCATGATAAAGTTACGAATCATTTCATCAAGACTCATTTCTCACCATTCTTTTTTCTTTAATTCTGGACCGAGGTTTTTGAGCGAGCTACAAAGAGATTCGTTATGTTTCCCATTGGTTCATTCTCATCATACGCCTCTCCACTCGATGAGCCAATTCTCAAAACACTCCCTTCCCCAAATGGAACAATCTTAGCAGTTCTCACTCCATCATCCATTTCTCTTTGGAATGCAGGAAAATCAACATTCTTACAGGGGACATTGAAAAGAGATCACAAAGATCTTGAAGATCTTGGAGAATATATCACCATAACTTGGAATACGGACTCAACCATGATGGCCGCACTTGTTTGACTTCCTATCTCTGTACTAAAGTGATATCCTCATTCCAACTCTCTTCATCTTCTTCTATCATTCTTAGACAAACAAAGGCTACATTGATCAATATGAAATCCTCGTTTCTGTTGCACCACGTATCTTTTCATCAATTTTCATGATCAATCATTTAATCTCAACACATAAACTTTAGCCCCATCAAATAAAGCTCAACCACTTACATCTGCATTCTTCAAACAACGCTACGAACATTATGGGATTCAACACGCAGGAACTATCAAAACTGAACCCGCAAATTCTTTGACCACTTCTTCGAATGGGATCCTTGTTAGTCGCCCCACAAACAATGTCATTGATTTTATTCCATGGGGCAGCAAGACAATATACCGGTCATATGACATTACCTTCTGTCTTCATCAGTCAGGAGCGAGCAATAATCTCCAAGGTCTCCAATCGATTTCTGCTTCTTCAATCATGAATACACTTGCTGTCCTAACACAATACCAAAGAATTTTCTTGCTTCCACTTGATGCTTTTGACAATAACACTGGAGGTACGGTTGAAACAGAGCTCCGGATTAAAAAACTGAAATGCATCGCCATCCCTCTATGCACCTCCGTCGAGATGAAACATATCTCAACTATGACACCAGATACTGACCTTAAGGAGAACACTCTTCATTGGATTCAACGACACACTTCTGTTGCTTTCTGTCATTCCCTCAACAGAATCGTAGTGGGAACTCATTGCGGTTGCCTCGAACAGTTCCATGTGCCTGAATGGATGCGATTTGTGCTATGGTTTGGTGACATGGATGATCAAACACAATATCCACCGATTGTCCCGAACAGCGAGCATCCCGAAACCATCATCCTCCACCAACTCCTTCCTTTCTATCAGGTCCTCACACATCAATCCCTCTACATAACCCTTCCTTGGCATCTCTGTTCAATCACTACACAGCAGTTAGATGCCGAGGCCTCTCCACAGAAGGTCCTCTCACCCATCACCACCCTTCTCTTCGCAAATCGATCATCCAAAACATCAGCCATAAAAATTGATCCTCCCATACCTCTTTTAGCCGAACCAAATATTCCACTCCCACAAACAGCTTCAGATTCCAAGGTTGAAACACCATCACTCCAAAATATGCTGGGATCAGCAGATACAGCCAACCTCTACTACATTCTTCCATCCCAAAAATCTCGAACCACAGTGGCTGTGAATCCGTCAAATGTTGTTGTTCTGGCCATGACAGAAAACGGAACTATTAACGGATGGGATTCTGATGGGACATCGTGTTTCTTCAATCTTCATTCTCCCCTCCCACCCAACACCGAAGAGCCCACTTCATCTCCATCGACATCCCCTGTCCCTATCCATTCTCTTTGTTATTCGCCTCTTTCTCTCTCCCTGTTCATCACATACACACTCACCAAACCATTCTTCTACAAACAACAGTGTCTGTCTCTGTCTCAAACCCCATCCACAGCTGTCCCTTCATACATTCTGTATTCCCCAACGTCTCTCCTTCGCTTGAACTACTCTCTTAATCCATCAGGCCACTATTACACCATCGACACCATCAAAGCCCTCGAAAAAGCGCAAGAGAACGATACCTCTCAACTTGCCATTCAAAACCATCAAGAAACCAACCTCCCACTCGACATTCCCTATCCCAACTCCAACATCAGGTCATTCTCTTACCCACAACCCATTTCTCAGTTCTCGCTTCCTCGTCTTGTCGCCCAATCTCCACTCTGCTCAGCGGTCGTTGTGTGTGGACGAAAAGGAGTTGGTCTCCTTCTCATTGCTCGACCGCCTTCCACACCTCCTCCACACACAAACAAGCTCTTCCCACACGGGGTCTCTTCAGACCTCTCTCAGTGGATGACCTTCACATACATGAAGGAGGAGAAGATCTCCATCGCCACTTTTCTGAATGAGAACTCTTTCGTGGTTGTGTCGGAGTTGGAAGGGCAGTGGTTCCTCCGCCTCTTCTGCACTGCCATCGTCTTCCAGAGTTTTCAACAATTCCTCGTTGATCAATCTTCCCAATCCAAACTTGCCACCGTTCCTGAATGTGTCCAGTTCACAAAAGAAGTCGAAACCGTCAAAGTTCCTCTCCCGCAAGCTGTATCGTCAATCGATGCTTGTTCAGATGGCATCCATTTTGTCCTCCGATCAGAAAGCGGTCTGACGCAGACGTATGAACTGCGAAACCAACACAATCCGCACACCAACGAGTTCTTTGGATACTCCCTCCACAGCATGTTCCACAACCCAACCCTTCCAAACCCCAACAAGTTCCGCGACTGTGTGCTGGGCGAATGGGATTCCAAGAAAGACCTCCACAAACAAGACCTGAATCGGCTCCTCGCCTCATCACAACAAGCCCAGTTCGTCCCAAGTCCAGTGAAGTCATCAATCTCCACCACGACTGAAGATTCAGAGGGGCAGCGTCTGACTCAATTGGAACGAGCAGCCCGAAGCCATTGCCATATCCCGATTGTAAAAACCATCCCACTCGATCCAAGCTACACTCCCACCAAACGACTTCAGCAGGACGTTCAAACTCCTCAAAAATCCGGCCAACCACCCCAACCAGTCACACACTCACTGGTGACAGAGTATTCCCTCCATCCGCACCTTTTTGTTATCTGTCGGGTGGATGGCTCAGTCTCTCTCTTCGACGCTCTCATCCAGAAAGAGTTCCTTCTCTCCCACTTTTCCTCGACGGTCGTTGCTCACCGCAGATGGATCTGGGTCATCGAGCCAGGTGCTACTGGCGCTCTCTTCAGAACTGACGAAGGAGGAACCCGATGTCTTCTGAATGGGGTGACCGAATCCCTTGTGTCTGGTCGTGGGACATTTGGCATCGGAGGCATCAACGAGTCTGGAGAACTCATTGGTTTTGATTGCGCGTCATCTGTCGAACAGGAAGAATCAATGAAAGGGCATCTCTCAGTCCGATCTCGCCTTGTTGTTTGGAAGAAAGTCTTGTCTGATTTGATGACTGAGTCGCTCCTGCTTTTTGGACAAGATGAAGATGGCAAAGAGAGTCTCCCCAAACGACTGGAAAACGCAACCGATCACTGTTCAGAACTTTCCGCAGAATCAGGAATTGACCACCTTGAAATCAGAGAGAGACTGATTGTTCGCCTGACACAGTATCTCAACCGCAAGGCCATCCGAGTGAGTCCAACCGACATCCCCCTCCCATCACCCACAAGATCTCCAACCACCAGCAGCCCTCACAACTCACTAAACTCCATCGCATCAAACGCCTTCAGCGGGATCAGGGTTGGTGTGAGCACTGAACATACCCGAACCGAGCAACTCCACCCTTCCCAATCCGCTGGAGTCGTCGTCAGGAAACAAGCCACACCGCAAGCACTATTTTCATTCCTATGTTCATATGACGATTGGGATGCAGCGATTGTTTCGGCCATTCGAATGGTTGCTCCGTCGAAATGGGCCAGCTTCTTCGCTGCCCTCTCATCCTTCCTCTCACAGCACCATCTCCTCTCCCCTCTCACTTGTATCTCCCCTTCCAGTCTCATTCCAACACATTCATCCCTCAAAATCCCTGAAAACGACCCGTTTTACGATGAATTCTCACTCCACACCATCCACGAGATTGGAGTCGCACTGAACGGCGTCGATGCTTTGATTGTCTCCCTCCTCCAAAAACGAGATCTTTCCACAACAATGAACACCATTCGTATCTTCGAAGAATTAAACGGCTTCACAAAAGCTGCTATCCTCTCCACAAGTCTCATTATTGCCGGAATTGGGTGGAACCATAAAAAAGTTGTGGAAGGGTGCACTGCTTTTGTCGAGCGAGGCTGTGGCATCGAACTTGCTCTCAAAACTGAAAGGACACCAGATTTGGAAGAGAGGACAGAGAATGTATGGAAACTCACCAAAGAACTATCAGAAGGGAAATTCCCACACATTGACGACTCTGCAGAGGATCAGCGGAAAGAGGAAGAGAAACTGACATTTGTTGGAGCAAATGCACAATTCATGATTTTGAATATGTTAGAATGGATTTCTACCTCGTCGACTTCCCTCCCAAGCACATTCCTTTTATTGTCAGAACCTTTTGCTGAGAGTGCATTGCATTATTCGCAAAAGATTGGCTGGGAACTTCCGTCTTTGAAGAAACCCTAAAGCTTGCACTTATTTAAATTCATTCATTTCATCTCACATTCTTCATCGATTTATATTTGAAACTGTTCCGTTTTGATGAACCAGATTTTACTCAACTTGTCTGTGGTATTGGATCGAATTCATGTCTCTCTTTTTCGTGTTCTGTGCTGTTTCAGCGACTACAACTGATCGCCAACGCGTTTCAGTGGACCTCACATCAAATGTAGCCCCTGCTAACGATTTTGCAGAATTTTGTGAATTCTGCTCCTCACATTCTCAAGAACTTTCTTGGGGATTTTTCTCTGAGCTGAACAGATATCTCAAAGCTAGTGGTCCTAGCTCATCAATAAAGGAATTTATTACGATAATTTCTGAGAAATATCGCTTTGGCCAGTCATTCATTGAACAAGCTCACGTCTCACGGAAACTCCATACCTATCTGCCCCTCATCCGATCTCATGCCGTACAAGGCGCTGAAACATGGAATAAAGTCACAAAAAGGCAAAATTTGCCGACATTACCCCCTGTTCCACCTTTTTTTGGAACCATCGTTTTCTCCAAGTCGGATGGGATTTTGGAGAATTCTACTGAGGCTATATTGGATGGTGTAACCTCAGCGAACACGTTTTTTTCTGATAATATAGTCATTTCTGACAATTTTCAAGACTTGAAATCCCTCATATCCGCCAAAACCAAAAAAAACGAACAGAATCCAAAATCCACTCCAGCATCGACTCAGGACATATACATCTCAGAACACGTTAGATATTCTCAAACAAAGCAGACCAACCCACCAATAGTTATCATATATGCCGATATGTCGAAAGAAAGTTTGACCTTCATTGGTCAATTCGAGCAATTTCAAACGGAACAGGGCGATTTTACCCTGGTTATTCGTCATAACCAGGCTGTTGATACTGATGAGTTAGGATCTCCAGAAAAGTCTAATAAAATTCTGTTCGGCGGATTTGGAGTTAGTCTCCATTTCAATCGCGGAAAAGACACCATCAGTTCTCCATCAGGAATATACAAAGAATCTTTTCCTTCAAACTTCAACTTATATCCCTTTTCCTCTTCCATTCTTGGCATTAACATCACACAGATGTCATTGGCTCACCCTGAACTAATCGGGGACGAATCAAATTCATCGGCTTTGAAGCTATATATGAACCTTGCGTCCAAAACTTTGACTGATGCAAGAAAACAGCCTTTATCATTTGTTACTAATACGGCAGGACACTTAGTTTCATATATCATCAACAAGTCATCAACACCACTGAATGCCCTGACAGCCACTATTTCCGATTTTCCGATCCATCTTCCTCAGTTATTAAAGACAAGAACATCTAAAACCATCAAAGAAGATATTTCATACAACATTGATATGTTTACGAGCGATCACAGCCTTCTTCTGTGCAACGGACGCAAAATCGATCCTGATTCTCCTCTTCCCTCAATTATCTCTGTCCTCAGACAAGAATCCATTCAGATCAAGCGACTCTTGAGCTATGGACTTCCGTCTGAAGCAGCTATCTCGATCTCATCGGCCGGATTGATGCCAGCCTTAGTCTCATCCCGGCCGTTCCCACAAGTTTTTGGGGGAACATACGCATATTCAATGGATACTATCAGGATTGCCTGTCGTGTTCCGTCACTCAGTTTCTATCTTAACAACATTGAAACTCAGAAAGAATTTAAAGATTGGCCGAAGGACCCACGAAAGGCACTCATGGCCCAGAAGGGTGGTATCCCACACTTACGAAGGAATGCTCTTGTTCTCTCTGTTTGGGTCGATATTACGTCACGCGAAGGTGTTAGTGCAATTCTTCAGATCAATGAACTCCTCGCTCAAAAAGCCTTCGTTCGCTTTGCAGTTGTCCCTGTAATCCATCCTACTGGCCAGAAAACGTCGGAAGAATCCAAATCTCAATCAACATCTCCCTCAGACGAAGAACAAGTCCAAAATTGGTACATATGGCACTGTCTCGCCAGAACATCAACTGAAGCTTGCCAAATAATCGAATCAATCGCTCGACAAGGCGAATCGGTATCTCCAGCAACCGTCAAGAAAACACTCCAAAAGGCAGGACTCTTCCCCGCCCAGGAATGGAACGACATCATCCTTGGAAAAAACCAAACTGTCGACAATGAAAAACAGTCGATCGTCAAAACCATCCAACACACCAACATTCCTCTTCCGTGTGCTCTCTTCAACGGAATCCTTGGCCCATGCGATGATATTGTCAATCTTGTTCAGACTTACATTGAGCAAGAATTCGATTTGTACCGACTTCTTCTCTCAAATGGGTTTATGGAACTCAGATCGAAGAGCCCAACTTATCTTGCACCCATCATCCGATCGAACGAGATGGTGGAGACACTCTGGAACGCCACACGGACAACAAAAATCATCGAACACATGAGACAGTATGGTGTGGTGACCCAGACACATATCGTCTCACAAACAGAAGCCAAAATGGAAGAAGAATTGAGAGCAACGGGAGCTTTTGACGAAGAAGGACCGCGCGAGAAGATCGAGAGAGGGTTGCGGACGGGAGTCATGATCCAGCGGAAGAAGTTGGGGGGTGTGTCATGGGGCATTCTTGGCCGACAGCTGAGAGGCTTCGAGAGGTACAGTTTCATCACCTCGGAAGTCTTCTCACCTCAGACCATTGTTTCTGCTGTCCCTGTCAATCCACATGCTGCACAACGCTACACACGGAACACATCTTGGAATGAAGTGACTCCACCTCACCGTCACCCACAGCGAGGTATTGTGGTCTCTGGTGAAGGACAGAATCGTCAGGCCTTCTTCCTGAGTGAAGAGGATCATCTCACATTTTTGACGGTCCTTAATTTCTTCTCCAAACCAAGCAAGAAAACTCCAACTGGCGTGGATGTTCTTGGAGAGAAGGAACGGATGCTGAAAAACGAGACAGAGACAGTGGAAGAAAAGGAATTAGATCCAAACTCCATCAATTCCACTCTTCTCAAAGATACCATCCCACTCACCCACATTCTGTCAATCGATATCCAAAATCCAGTCCATCGTCAAACGGCCATCAACATCATTGACGGAATGAAGGCTGGAACATCACAGATCGCCTTCTTGTGGCAGAAAGAAACCTTCAAAACGAGGCTCATCGACAGGTGCGTTGGGAAACTTGACAAAAATCTTCAGCTCTGGTTCATTTCTGATGTTTTAAAAGGACCAGACTTAAATCTCAAGAATGTTGAATCATTCATGATGGATTGGATCGAAACACACATCTGGGAATATCGCCGTTCTCGTTCTCCCAAAGATACTGAGGAAGCCAACGATCGTGAGGTTTCATTCTTGAAAGCGAACGCAGAATTCACGACAAATGAATCAAACAATCAGACTTGGGATAGTGTATCACGATTGAATCAGATTCTTACGAACACTGGTCTCCTCGATGATTCGTCCATCCTTCTCATCACAAATGGCTTCGTTCGTTCTCTCAAGAGCACTCGCACATCTTTTGAGCAGCTTGGATTCCATTCAGCGAGGACAATCCGTCAGATCGCTGACACCAGATCTCTGAATGATCTCAAAACCTCAACACTTGTCTCATCAATCGACAACACCACATCAGCCATTTCCCCTGCCGAATTCGAAGCATTGGAGGCATCTGAGCTCATCCAAAGAGCCACTCCACTGTTTGATACTCTCGTCCACACTTCGGAGTCCATCATCGATTTCTCCTCTTTCAAAGACTTGATTTTTGATCCCAGTACTCCTCGCATGGATGGTCACGAGAGCATTCTCCCTTCGTTATTCATCGCCCATCTGTCTCTTATTCAGTCTATCCATTCATTTTCACATCCACGTGCCACTCCTGTCACTCGAGAGTTGCTCAATGTTGTCGAGCACAATAATGCATCTTTCACCGTCCCTGCACCATCTGGAAAGCCGACACTCTCCATCCTCAGTTCTTTCAACCCGCTTGACGTTAGCCAACGAAAGATTCCGTTCATCCTCTCAGTTATTAACACGCTTCACTTCAACGCTGAAATGAACGTGTTCCTAACACCGTATCTTCACTGCCCATCCGAATTGGAGAAGATTCTCTCATTTTACCGATTCCCAACACCATTCTCTGATGACCAAGCCTCATCCTTCACAAATCTCCCCATGTTCATCTCCAAAGAGAAGAAAGATGGACAAAAAGAGTTCCGAACTGTTGAATACAAACTGTCGCTAGATCCACCAAAAGGTTGGAGTATTTCCGAACTTTCTGCGTCGTGTGACCGTCAAAAGATTGTTCTGTCAAACGAAAAGCCAACGCAGGCATTCTCCTTCCATCTAGATTCTCTCACAGCGGTGTTACATATTGCTGACACTGCCAATCTCCCAGCATCGTTCACTCCAATCAAATATCGCTCGACTTCGTCCCGTTTCACACAAACAAGTCTGAACACGCAGTGGATCGAGCGTCTCACAGACAATAATGGGATCGCAACAGTCGGAGCTTCAATTGGATCACCAACGACGATCGTCTTTGATGATCTTGGAGATAAAGTGCATGTGTGGCTGTGGAAGGAGAGGATGAATCAGGACAAGGATCAGTTCAGCAATATTTGGAGTAAGGATGCATCAATCGGAAATATCCAGCAAGCGTCTGGATCCAACCAGATCACACTCACCCTCAGCCATCACACTTGGGATCAATCTTCGGTGAATGTGTTTCTTTCGATGCATTCGACCCTCTTCCGGAAATCACTCTTCAGCTACCAGTTTGACAAGCGAAAGGAGCGGATGAAGCTGCAACAAGGATCAAGTCTATCGAAGGCGATGCGAGCAATGCGAATCTCAACAACAGGCAAACTAGACCGAAACGAGAAAGACGTCGGAGATGAAGAACTCCTGAAAAACGACGTTGCAAACATTCTCGTTGCCCCAATCGGCAAGCACGAAGAATACAGAACCAAACTCTTCATACTCTCTGCCCAAAAGCAATCCCCTGTGCGAGTCTTCGTCTACAACCATCTTCTCTCGTCGACCTTCCACAACTTCCTGCAAACCTCACAGATTGACCATCGTGTCGTTGATTGCCACGAGTATCAACACATTGCGTGCCCCTTCCGCGACTCAATCATCGCTCATCAAGCAGCAGGTCTCATGATTTACACTGATGTCGTTCTTCCGACGTCGCTCCACGAAATTATCGTCCCGAACGGTGCATTTTATACAAAGACAGATTTGAACAAATTGAAAACGGAGATGAGAGAGACAAGGAAGACAGCTGGTGGAGATCTGTCGATTGGGGCTGTCCGGAGCTGTGTGGAGCGACCAGAAATGCATCGATATCAAGATTTTATGGTATTCTTCGCTTTTTTCTGATATTTTGTTCATCATTTTTCATCGAATAGACTGACGAGAACAGTGTCTTCCTCTCACCAACCCTTCTTTTCTTCAATCTGACTGACCTACGACTTGAAGAAACACAAAAGGAACTCAGGACGTTGTTTTCTCAGCTCTCAATCTCTTTCATTGACTCAAGCTCGACATCCACTCCCATCTGTTTCAACATCATCAACTCTCTCGCTGACAAAGTGAGTATAGCCATTCTGCGAAGAGAATGGAGTTGGAGTCGTGTGTGGTGCAAAGATGATGGACGAAAAGGGGCACTGATTTGGAGTGATGAAGTGTGTCCGGACAAGCAACGCTCAAAACTTGATGTGATCGGATGGTTGAAAGACAAAGACCAGGTTTGACCCCCTCTCTCTTATATTTCGTAGCAATTCAAATCGTTCATGGAAACGATTGAGACTGAGCAGTTGAAACCCCAACAGACACAATCTGGCCAACAGAAAGACCCACAATCGGAGGATCCTCCTCTCGCCTCAAAAGAGCGGGAGGAACTTTGACTCTCTCTTTACTCTTGTTTAACTCATTATATTCGACTTGAGATTGAATATTTTTTCAAAGGGGCGCCATAGGTACAGAAGAGAAGACGAGAACTGAGAGGGAAGGACGTCAAGAAAAAAAGGAAAAAAAGGAAGATTGACAATGGCTACTACTTAGCCTTTTCGATACGCTCAACCGCACTCTGAGCGTACTTCGCGGTTTGTGGACCGTCATCTTTCCATTGGTTCTTGACCTTCGTCAAGATCGGGGCGAGACCAAGACTTCCACATTCCTTCGCATAAACACTGTTTCCGCAGATGTTCATGAGACCAAGACACACCGTCTTGGCTGCAGGTTCAATGATTGTGCCGACTGCTTCCAAAACATCTTTGAATGCTGGAAGTCCACCGCTCTTAATGAAGAGGGCCAAGTTCTCTTCTAAAAAACGAGAAAAATGAGAATATGAAAAAAACGAGAAAGATGAGAATAAGAAAAAAAGAGAAGTATGAGAATTTGAAAAAAAGATGAAGAAACAAACCGCTCTTTGTGATGACGTTTGTTAGGGCACCACTACATGACTCAATGAGGACCTCGCCGGACTCTGGTTCATCTTCGTCCTCATCGTCTCGCTCGATATCTTTTTGGATCTTGGCCTCAATCTGATCAATCTTGATCAGCTGTGGGATTGCGTTGATCTTCGACAATTCCACCTTTCCTGTCGGAAGGGTAGCGAGTTTGCGCATTACCTCGCATCCATACGACAAGAAGTTATGTTCTGGTCCGATCGTCATCTTCTTCTTGCCAGGATCAGGTGATTCATAGTTTTGTCCATTTGAGATCAATTCCTGTCTCTTCACTCCAATTCTGAGGATGTTGGAGAGATGCTTGTAGACTGTTGGGTCCTTTGCCAGGTCCTCTCTGGCCGATGGGAGGACAAGGATGTTGCTGAAGAGTTGGAGGATGGACCGAATGCAGATTGATGCTGTCGGTGATGGGTTGAGAACTGGGAGGGCGAGAGTGGCTGGGGCTGGCGTTGTGTCGCGTTGGTTGAAGACGTCGAGATATTGGTAGATGACGTCCATGACACCCTCGTCGAGGAGTGGTTGGATGTTGTCCTCGACGAATGTGATGTTTCCGAGGACACTGCAGCACTTGCTCATCAAATTGTGGACAAAGGCAACATCTGGCTTGAAGGCTTCTTCTTGGGTCGGTTCCTCGTCGTTCAGTGTCATTCGTGGGAGTGGAGTGAGAGATTCTTGTGTTGGGTTCAGACATAGCTTCAAAATATTAATCACAGGAACAATTCCCTTTCCATCCACGAAATCACAACTGTTTTGATCATCATTCAGAACATTTGAGAGGCAGGCGATTGTGTTGAACACTAACCTGTCGATCTTTCCTGCTCTCTTTTTCAGAATGTCGACCAAAATGTCTGTTCCGTTCGCGTTTGCGATCTCAGCCTGGCAAGCATCTGAGATGGCGATATTCGCAATCACCTTCACACCGAGAATGGCGACTGCCTCATCAATCATCACATGAGACGACAGAAGTTGGAGGATCTTCTTGAGTGTCTCCTCTCCAGCGACCATCGTTCTGAAGTCTTCGCTTGCTGTGAGATTCACCATAATCTCCAAAGCCGTTCCGACGACAAGAGCATCGTTCATTGTGTAATGGTCACCCACATCCAGAATTGAATCGATGACGTCTTGATCAGCGATTGGCTCGGCGAATTCCTCAACAGCCGAGATTTCTCTCATCACACCCAACGCAGCTTTGCACAGTTTGGCGTCTTCCTTGTGCTCTTTAATGATAGCCACTGAGAAGTCGATGGCTCCGTCATTCACAAGACCAGAGATCGCAGCTTCGCAGGCACACATGTTTGTGAGAGCAGAGAGGACACGATCAACGACAATGGTTCCATCTGGCTTCTTGCTGAAGTCTTTTCCCATTTTGAGAAGGACCTTGTGTGTTCCTTGTTTCACCAGTTTCTCAGCTCCCTTCTCGTCAGAGCCAAGATTCTGAATGAGCGAAATCAGCGAGTTGCCAACGTGAGGATCAGTCTCAATCATTGCTGATGTGGCTGTGGCAACAGTCTGGAGGCAGTTTGGAACACTGTAGATGCACTCTCCGAGAACTTCATTGTTTGACAAGTTGAGAAGCATTCCAGCAACAGCAAGAACAGTTCTTGGGCTGATTGCCTTGCACTGCTCGACAATCTTGAAGCATGATGTGAGGAAGGCAGATGGTGTCTTCGGTGGCTTGCCTCCAACAACTCCGCATGGGTCCATAAACGCCTTTTTGTTCTCTTCTCCAGTCGACATGTTCCACAACACGTTGCAAGCCTTCTGACAAGCGTCGGCGTCCTTCTCGCCGTAGAAAGCAACACAATTTGCCAAAATTGCGATTCCCTTGTTGTCTCTGACAATTGGTCTGTTTGACTCTTTTCGAGTGAGACTCCAGATAATGTGGCCTCCTCTCTTCACAACATCAGCATTCGACTGATATTGGGATTCGATTAACTTGAGGATGAGTGGAATGGCGCCTAATTTGGCGATTCTGACACGGTTGTTGGCTCGGTGGGTGAGGATTAGCATTGCAGCGAGTTGTTTCTGTTGGAGATCATCGTCTTTGGTCTCCTTGATTCCTTCAACCAGAAGAGTGAGAAGCTCCTCGTCTTCAAGGGCGGGTGTATTGAGGCAGATTTCGAGTTTTCCGAAGGTTGTGACAAACGGAACCATCGCAACTTGAACTTTCACGTCTTCCTTACTCTTAAGAGCAACCTTCAGTGCCTCGATGATCTGAAGTGACTCCTCACTGGTCTCAGTGGCGTCTTCTCCTTCTTCAACGCTCAACATTTCGCAAACCTTGTTGCAGTTGTGAGTTGACATGAACTCGCCCAACTTGGAACGAGTGATCGCTCCGCTCTGACCAGTCCAGAAACGGCTGTCCATCGAGCAAGCTTCAGTCATGACAAAGTGGTAGCCAAGCGGCGTGATCTCACCAACAGCCTTCTCAATCAACATTTCATTGTTCATTTTGTTGAATGTGTAATGCTGCAGTGCGACGAGATCTTCGTGTTCTGTTTGTGTTCCGTCGATCAGAGTGAATCGATCCCCCTCCCCATTGAACGCTTCAGACAGATATTCGACATTGTCTGTCTGAACAGCGAAGAACAGCGGCATTCCAACACGCTCAGCGAATTGAAGAAGACCAACACGAGCAACAGTGACTTTCTTAGGAACCCCACAATCATTGAACTCCTTGGCGAATTGTGTGATGACACCCTGCGTCTTAGCGTAACACTTCATCGTGTTGAGCTCTTGTGGAGAAGTGATGGGTCCATGAACGATGTACTTGACTTTCTCCTGATTCTGCTCAAGTTCAAGAGATCTGTATGAGAAGGAGCCTTCCTTCTTCAAGACCATCTTGTCAACCTTTCCTTTGTGGGCCTGATGAGTGAAGATCTTCTTGGTTGCATCGTAGACATGCAGAATCATCTTTTCTGAGCGGTCATCGAACGTGAACGTGACCGACGAGTCAATTCCAAGTCCCTCCTTCGCTGCTTCTTCAGCTTGCTTGCGACGAAGTTCCTCTTCCTCCTGGCGAAGAAGCTCGCTTTCCTCATCATTTTCAAGGACTTCCTCAACCACTCCACCCGCAGTACGACGATTGGCAAGCAGATCATCATCTTCCGCATCTGTTTTGATAATCTTCGCTTTCTTCTCAACAAATCTCGGTCCAGACTCTTCAAACTGGAACTCGAACTCGACCGAGTCGTAGTCTTCCTGTTTCATCTCTTCAGGATCACAGACATTGATGAGGTTCTGTCCATTAGGTCCTTTGTGGATCATGTACAGAATCGGGAGATCAACCTCGTGAGTGTCGCCCTCCTTCCACGTTTCCTCGTCTTGAATATACGGCATCCACTGTCCTTCGAACTTTCCATCTTCACCACTCATTTTGCGCTTGGGGTCGTCTTCTTTTCGGATGAGCATCTTTCGACCTTGGTCAACGCGAATGCTTCTCTTTTCAGTCGCAATCTCTCCGTTCTCATCAGCTCCAGTTTCCAGACCCGAAGTCAGCTGTGTTTCACCTGAACCGTTCTTAAAGGAACGAAGGTTCTTGTTGACAGTGATGGTCAATTGGTCTCCATCCTTCAGCGCCCCCTCTCCAGGAACGTAGTCAATCAACTCACCTTCATACTTTCCTTCGTCGCCAGGAAGGGCTCTGAGGGGATCATCTTCCTTTCTGAGCAACATTTTCTTTCCGTTCTTGATTTCAATGACACGTTGTTCTGTTCCAGCATCACCGGGAGCAACAGCAGTCTGATTTGGATGTGACCTGTCATCCTTTCCGCTGCATCTGACCTGCTTCTGTCCGTTGGGTCCGATCATCACTGACACATCAATTGGGATCTGAACAGTGTGTTCTTCGCCCTCCTTCCAGTTCTCCTCGCCTGGGATGTAATCCATGTATTCTCCAATCTCATTCCCGTTCTCATCATACAACATTTTCTTTCCGTTGATGATCTTGATCTTCCTTTCTTGTGTCGCGACGTTTCCGTGTTTGACATCCGATCCGAACCCTCCCTGTGAGTTGTTTGGATCACGGACTTGCTTCTGTCCATTCGGTCCTGTTGTCACAACGAGATTTGTCGACAATTTGGCGGTGTATGTCTCTCCTTCCTTCCAGTTCTCCTCGCCCGGGATGTATCCCATATACTCCCCAACTTCATTTCCATTTTCATCCAGAAGCATCTTCTTCCCATTGACAATCTTGATTTGTCTGTTCTCAAACTCCTTTCCAGGCTCACCTGTCCCCTTCTTGACGGCCTTTCCCTTCGTTCCAAGGTTGTCCGTGTGAAGGTTCGCTTCCAGTCGAAGATGAGGCTTTCCATCGGGTCCGTCAGTTCTGACCAAATGTCCGAGTTTCACGTCGTACGTCTGACCCTCCTTGAACTCGTGCTCTCCAGTGATGTGATCAACGATTTCCCCTTCATACTTTCCTTCGTCACCTGGGAGAGATCTGAGAGGGTCGTCGTCTTTTCGGAGAAGCATCTTCTTCCCGTCTTTGATCTCAATCTTTCGAGTCTCACCGTTTTCGTCGTCGGCATTCGCATGATTCCTTGGATACACTTTGAACGCCCCATTCGGTCCTTGTTCGACACGATATCCCTCCTTGAGCATCACTTCATACTCTTCCCCTTCCTTCCAGTTCTCTTCGCCTGGAATATATCCAACATATTCCCCAATCACATTTCCGTCTTCATCAAGCAGCATTTTCTTTCCGTTGATGATCTTAACGACCTGCTTCTCTGTGTTCACATCTCCTCCTTTCTTCTCCGCCTCCTTCGATAGTCCAGCAACATGAATCTGTGTCTGGCCATTCGGTCCCTTGCCAATCCTCAGATTGATCGGGATATTGACTTCGACAATGTCTCCATCCTTCAAATCTTCTTGCCCTTCGATGTAGTCCATGTATTCCCCTTCATACTTTCCTTCGTCACCTGGGAGGGATCTGAGAGGATCATCATCTTTTCGGAGAAGCATCTTTCGTCCATCCTTGATCTCAATCTTTCGGACCTGTGTTGGGAGATCATTCTGCTCTTCCGCAAGACCTCCGAGAGCGTCTGATGGATCATAAATCATCGTGTTTCCATTTGGTCCTTTGCGATAGACCAATCCTTTGGAGAGTTTGACGTTGTACGTCTCTCCTTCCTTCATGTTCTCCTCGCCCGGGATGTATCCCTGATACTCACCAACAACATTTCCTTTTTCATCAACCAACATTTTCTTTCCGTTGATGATCTTGATCTGTCTGGTTTCTGTTCCAGTTGGGCCTGATCTCGGGACGTAGTGTTTGGTTCCGTCTGGAGCTGTTGTGATGATGTAGTCATCAGGGATGCTGACTGTCTGCTCCTCTCCTTCCTTCCATTTCTCCTCTCCAGGAATGAATCCCTTATATTCCCCGATCACGTTTCCTGCCTCGTCAAGAACCATCTTCTTCCCATTCACCAACTTGATCTTCATTTCCTTAGTTTCCTTGACTTCCTTATCATCCTTAGGCGCCTTGTTGTAGATCATTCGTTGTCCATTTGGTCCAATCAACACTTCATATCCCTTTGGAATCATAACTTTGTACTTTTTGCCTTCTTTCATCGCGTCTTCGCCAGGAAGATATGGAGTGTACTCCCCTTCGTACTTGCCCTCCTCTCCAGGGAGTCCGCGGAACGGATCTTTCTTCTTTCTGAGAAGCATCTTTCGACTTTTGTCGATTTTGATCGTTCTCTCCTTCATCTTCACTTCTCCTTCCTTTGATTTGTCACCAAACCCATCTCGGAAACTGGCTGGGTCTCGGAAGAGTTTCTCCCCATTCGGCCCTGTCGTCTCGATCATTCCAGCAGGAAGCATGACAGTGTATTCCTCCCCTTCTTTCATGTATTCCTGGCCGGGAATATAACCTTTGTATTCTCCGATTTCATTTCCATCCTCATCGACAATGTACTTCTTTCCGTCCCGAATTCGGATTTTGGACGCTTTCTTGTTTTCTCCCTCAAGATCTCCTTCCTCACCACTTCCTCCGCTTCGTACCTGCTTCTGTCCGTTCGGTCCCAAAGTCACGCGAAGATCAATGGGAACTTGGACCATGTGCTCCTCGCCATCCTTCCATTTCTCCTCGCCTGGTATGTAATCCATGTATTCACCAATCATCTTTCCATCTTTGTCAAAGATCATCTTCTTCCCATTCACAATCTTGATTTTTCTTTCTTGCGTGGCTGTGTCTTCTCCAGTCGTGCTGCGTCCGAGTCCTCCATCAGTATCTGCAGGATCATACACCTTTGTCTTTCCGTTTGGTCCTTTCAACACAACCAAGTTGACCGGAAGCATGACATCGTGGACTTCCCCATCTTTCCAGTTCTCCTCGCCTGGGATGTATCCCATGTACTCTCCGATTTCCTTTCCATTTTCATCCAGAAGCATCTTCTTGCCATCCACAACTTTGATTTTCCTCTTCTCTGTTTCCGAACCTGGCTCGCCTGATCCTTTCTTCACCGCCTTTCCTTTCGTGCCGGCGTTGTCAGGATGGAGTGATTCTGCACTGTACAGTTTGCGATCACCGTTTGGACCGACAGTTGGGATGAGTTGACCGATATTGACATTATACACTTTGCCTTCCTCGAAGTTCTCCTCATCAGGGATGTGATCAACGATTTCCCCTTCATACTTTCCTTCGTCACCTGGAAGAGATCTGAGAGGATCATCATCTTTTCGGAGAAGCATCTTCTTCCCGTCTTTGATTTCAATCTTACGAGCCTCACCGATTCCACTGGCAGCGCTCTGTGCGTGTCTCGGATACATTTTGGCTTGTCCGTTGGGTCCAGCTTCCATTCGATAATCATCCTTCAACAGAACGTCGTATTGTTCCCCTTCTTTCCAGTTCTCTTCGCCTGGAATGTAGCCCATGTATTCCCCAATCACGTTTCCGGCTTCGTCGAGAACCATCTTCTTTCCGTTGATGACTTTGATTGTTTTCTTCTCTAAAGCGACTTCATCACCGCTTTTCTTCTTTCCTCCAACTCCATCAGTAGTTGATTTGTCGTTTCCATGTCTCAGAACTGTCGTCCCATTCGGCCCTTTCATTGTGACGTAATTCTTTGGAATCTCAACTTGGAGTGTGTCACCATCCTTCCATTCCTCTTCGCCTGGAATGTACTCTGCATATTCTCCCTCATACAGCCCCTCATCACCAGGAAGTGACCTGAGAGGGTCGTCTTCCTTTCGGAGAAGCATTTTCTTCCCATTTTTGATTTCGATCGTCCTTTCCTCCTTTTCAGCCCCGTTCCAGTCGTTCTGAGCACCCATACCTCCGCGAGCGTCTGTCGGATCTTGGTATTGTGGGGCTTTGTTCGGGCCAAGTGTTTTGACGAGATTTGTGGAGAGGACCACATCGTATGTCTCTCCATCTTTCATGTGCTCCTCACCTGGAATGTATCCCATGTATTCACCGATTTCTTTGCCGTCTTCGTCAACGAGAATCTTCTTCCCGTCCTTAACTTTCACTTTGTATTGCTTTTTGTCATTGCCTGGCTCTCCTTGGTCGTGTTCAACAGCTGCTCCGACAACTCCGAGATTTGGATTAGATAATTCGGTTTGGGTGCGGAGAATACGGCGTCCTTCTGGTCCACTTGTTGTAACAAGATCAATAATCTTTGAGTTATAAGTTTTTCCTTCCTCAAAAGTTTGTTCTTGGTCCACACGACCAACAATTTCTCCGTTGAATTTATCTTCCTCCTTTTTGCTTTTTCCGTCATAATCTTCTTTGATAAGCATTTTCCGGCTTTTCACAATTTCGATTTGGCGAGGAGTGGCGTTTTCATGCGAGACATCGACAGCTTCACGGACTGATTTGATTTCCCTTTTTCCGAGAACACCTTCAGTTTTCAGACAATCATGCTTGAGGAGGATGTCATATTTCTTTCCTTCTTTCATTTTTTCTTCACCAGGGATTCTTCCCGTGTATTCAGCTTCAAACTGACCTTCTTCACCAGGTTTGCTGCGTTGGGGATCATCTTCCTTTCTAAGAAGCATTTTTCGTCCGTCATTGATTTCAATAGTTCTTTTCTCAGCTTTAGCAGTTGGCGAACTTTCGTCACCTCCAACTTCAGCGACTTCGACAGCATCGTGAAGGAACATATTGCCAGCTGGACCAATTGTTTTGATGAGAGCAACTGGAATTTGAACAGTATAGCTTTTTCCTTCTTCCATCTTTGCTTCGTCTTTCAAATATCCAGTATACTCTCCTTCATATTTCGCTTTTTCTCCATCGCGCTTCAGGATTGGATCATCAGGCTTCCTCTCCACCAAAACACTTCCATTCTTAACAGTGACTTTCCTAGTTTCTGTAGGGCCGGGATCTGTGTCTCCTTTGTATTGGTAGGCAGGGCGGAAGATCTTTGCCCCACCAGGACCGGTTGATTCAACATAGTTGCTTCGAATGTATGCGCCATATTCTTCACCTTCCTTCCAGTTGCCTTCTCCTGGAATGAATCCCTTGTATTCTCCCAAAACAGTACCATCTGGACCGATCATCATCTTCTTTCCGTTGAGGACTTTGATCTTAACTTTTTCCATTTTATGAGGGACATCCTTCTCATATTTGCTCATTAAAGCACCAATTTTGGTTGTAACAGCAGATGGAGCATATGTAGCTGGTTTTTGTGCTCCAGTTCTTTGTGAGGCTGGAATGGGAGATGGAGATTTTGGATGTTGTGCCTCTTCAGCTTCCTTCTCTTTCTTTCGTTTTTCGTAGATCATCCGTTGTACAGCCGACATTTTAGAGAGATCTGGTTCCGGTCCATTTAGATCGACTTTTGGTATGGGTGCAGGAAGTTTAACACTGAGAACAGTTGCATCTTTATCATCTTCATCTTCTTTGTCTTGTTTGCTTTCTTGTGCGGCTTTCTTTCGCTTGGCAAAAGCTTTCATTCCCTGACTTTGCTGTGTCTCTTCTTCATCGTCTCCTCCTCCCTTTTCTGTGATCTCCGTTTTTTGGGTAACACCAGCTTTTCCCTTTTTCGCGCGTGATGCACCTTCTTTTACGACCCGACGGACTCGCTTTCCGTCTGCTCCGACAACTTCTTCGAATTCCTCTCCATCATCTTCCTCCTCTTGTGGCTTGACCTGGACCCATTGACCGTTTTGTTTGACCCACTTGGCCTTGGCTTTTTTCACTGGTCCTCCAGGAAGAGGTCGCATTCCTGGTTTGTACCCAATATTTCCGGAGTCACTCTTTCCAGACCATATCGTTTGCATATGTTCTGGCAGTGACGTTAATGGATGACACTCATCATATTTCGCGAGATCACCGGCAGATGCTGATTGAAATTAGGTATCAACAGTGAAGAGATGGAATGAAAAGAACCTTTGAATCCCTTGTTGTCAAGCATATTTCTGGTCTTCATCTCAGCTAAACGGATTTTTAAAAAAATAAATAATTCAATGAGAAGAATATAAACGCCATACATTCAGCCGACTTGTAAAATTCGTTTGCGATGAAAGTGGCGAGTTTGATGTGAATTCCCGTACTTGCGAGACGAGAAAGGAACAGTAGACGCTTCCTTGTATAGATATAACGATCTCTGAAATCTTCTAGCGAGGTAGCGCACTTAGAAATCTGTTTCATGTATTCAATTGGCTCATCGAGTGAATCCCAGTCAAAGTTGACTGTCTGGACCCATCCTACAGAATGAAGAGAAAACATATCAAGTCAGGATAGAAAAAGAGACGATATTGTTCCGGACTGATTTCAGTCATGGTCTGCGAGAACAAATGGTTCGATCGAGAAAAGAAACATCAATAGACCTCAATAATCATTTTATGCTCAGAAAAAAACAATAGTTTTTTATGAATCTGCCTTAAGGGTAATTTCACTACGGATGGATGGACCAAAATACCACAAGATCTGTGTGATGTCCTTCTCAGAAACAGGCGAATGAGAGAACTGTACGAAAGTAAATTTGTTCCCGGTTCACAAAAATACTTCAAAATAGTGTGAATGAAGAAGTAAAATGTGAGATGGTTCAACAGGAGGAAGAACAGTGTGTGTAATTTTGGATGGCTGTGGGATGAGATGTTCTGAAAAAAGAGATGAGATCCAATATATTAGCCAAGGAAGCTTGATATCACAAAGAAGAGGAGTCCTATGCAGGCAAGGTAAGAGAGAAATGCCCATTCTGGAGACATGTTGTTGAACTCCTTTGGATTGAGGATTTGCATTCTCAAACTGATCGTGAAGAACAGAGGACCAGCGGTAGCAAAAATCGCAGAGATGAATGCATTGAATGGCTGTGTTGTGAAGACCAGGCCGTATCCAAACACTGCCACAACCATCACGCCGCAGAAGACGATAAACAAGTCCAATGTTTGAATAAGTCCGGGAGTGGACGTGCGGTATCGATTCCAAATGCCTTTAGATGTGTCCATTTCTTGGTTCGAGATGAGATCAAGCGACCCATCAAATCGAAAAATTCTAACTTATTGCGAAATGCTGATAATGCAATCTTGTGAATAATATAGATAAACACATTAAAAGTCAATAAATGTGTGAAAACAGAATAAAATTAGTTTCCAGTGAGATTCATGTTGAGAACTCTTCTGAGTTGATGGGCGAGTTCCTGGATCCCATCATAATGATTCTCAACAATCTCCTGAAGAGTGTCAGCAACATCAAACTCCACAATCTGCTTAGACGCCTTCCTGGCCAGTTCAGTTTGACAAAACTGTGGGTTTGTCAAACTCAACGAGATCTCGAGTAAAATTTTTGTATTTTCCGAATGAGCCATGCTTAGCCGTGTTCTTGGATTCCAAAGACTGAGTAGAACACCCTCTGTGATCAGAAGAGCCTGAATTCTGCTTCCAGAAGCCGCGAGACTTCTGAGACAGAAGAGAACCTCGGTGAGAGAGGATGAGTTCGAGAGACGAGAACATGTGACGAATGAGACGAGCATTCGGATTGATTCCACAGTCGAGTTGACATTGCAAGGATATAATGAGTTCAGGCAAATGAGGGATTGTTCTTCTTTGTCCGAGAGGAGGTTGGACAAAAGAAAGAACACTTTCGTTAATATCCGCTCAATGCACTCCTTCCTTTGCGCTGGAAAAATGCCAATCTCCACAGAACGCATCTGGGCCACGGCTCGTTCATAACCAGCACAGTCTGAGATGGATGGCTGCTTCAAACTTCTCTTTTTTGTGTATTCCAAGAGCATTGACCAACCATCGGGGACAGAGTTGGTGTGATGATGTTCGAGAAAGCCCAAAAGGTCACCGTCGGAAGCAATGTCGGTTTCAGCGTGAGTGTGAGGGTTTAAGAGAGAAAACATGAACGACAGGAGGGTTCCAAGTTGTGGAATGATTCCGGCTGAGAAAATGAGATCCTGTGATGGAGAAATACGAGAATTTGGATTAAAAAGATAGAATACGAATAAGGAAGAGGAAATAACAGACAATCACGTTCTCGTCGTTGTGTCCCACAATCTTCCCTAAAATCGACAATAATTTGGATAATATATGCCAATTTAGATCAAAGGAAGCATTTAGGCTGTTAATCACAGATATTTCGTCTTTGGATCCCTCTTCAGATAAATCACCATTCTTCCATTCTTCAATATGCTGCCAATGAAGGATTGCACTCAGCATAGCTCCTTGTTTGATGTTTGAGAGAACCAGCTTCTGATATTTCGAGATGAGATAGCTCATATACATCAGAATTCTCGTCGAGTCGATCCGAGATTCCCTCACCATAATTGATGTATCCTGCGATCGGATAAGATTTATCTGAAAGGATTCGTCGTAAGTGAACACTGTGGAGAATAGCCGGAGGTAGCTGAACAAGACACAATCCTCAGTGGAGAGGAGACACGGCAAGAAAGTTGTGGTGCAGCAACTATTCCATTGGGAAGAGTTTCGTCTGATAGCACATTCACGAAGGAGAAGAATGAGTTCTTCAGGATGTGGATAGCCGTCAGGAACGTCAACGATTGGAAAGAAACTTGAAGGAATCATGGTCACGTGACACTGGCTCATAATTGTGGTTAACAGATTTAATACAATTGGTATCAATCCGTTCTGAATTAAAAGTTCCGGAAGATCTGTCTCCTGTTGACAAAAGTCGAGCAATACTTCAATTGCCTACATGATCAGAGAATGATGACAGAAAAGATAGTCAGACTAATTGAGCAAGATATGGGTCTGTCGATGGTAAAAAGGGGATAATTGCCTTCGAAATATCATATAATGGTATTTTGTCATCGATATCATCTGCTAAACCTTAACAGATGAAGTGATGTGAATGAAAATGACAAACTGAGCTTTATTAGAAGGTGAAAGAGAGATATCTAGATCAGAAAATGTTAAAAAAGACGAAATACATGTGTTTTTGAGGTAAATGGTTTCTTAAACGCATTAATTAATTCATCAAGTCCATTTAGATTGATGAACACGGAACCACAGTTTTGTTGATCTAAAGGCAATTAAATACTCAGAAGACATACATAATAGTGATTTTATCTGATCAGCCGAATAATTAACCAAAATATCATCAGTTGTGGCAATATTGCTGATGAGCTTTTGGAGGTGGTCCTGATTGATCTGAGAGGAGATAAAGAAGGATCCCTGTTGGAAAAAGTGGAAAGTACTTCAACTTCTTGAGCATGATCAGGATTGCATGATGCATTTCGTTGATAGTCTCCCTGGTGTGCTATCTTCCGTCTGTTCTTCTTTCTGAGAACAATTGAACCTTCATCCTCTGAACAACTTCCTTCGTCATTCTCAAAATCTTTGTTTCGCGTGAAATCATGAATTTTGTGTTGGATATGAAAGGAATTTGGGACAGGATTAGGTGAAAACATTTGTCAAGGATAAATGGTGTCAATTCGTTAAGTACACAGGATAAAAGGGAGATTTGCCCTCGAAAGAAGTTTGTTGACTGTGCAGAAGTCTGAGAAGTTAAGCTAAGGCAAGTCAACTGATCAACCCAATCTGAGGCTCCACCCATCTTTCGAATTTAATCTTCGTCCAATCAGGCATGACAGACATCAGACGAGTACAAATTTGCCAAAAGAGCATTTTTGATGTTTAGCTTTCTTTTACCTTCAGATTTTCATCTAATCACCAAAACCTCAACATCCCAGTTGTTTGATTTGGTCAATAGAACTCAAAAACTCTTCAATGAAAATAAAATCACATTTGAGCAGCATCGCACGGAAATGACAGCACATAACGATACTCTCCATGGAATCAGGGACACGATCGATTCACAAATCAAAGAGCTTAATGTGCAGCTAAGCAGAATCCGACAATCCAAAAAATACTTCCAACAGTCATCTCTTTCACAACAGGATGAAAGTCTTCTTCAATCAATCCCTGAAAGCATGGAACAACTGGAGACAATTCTCTTGAATGATCTTGCTTCGCTTGTATGTCTTTAGAAATCAGTTTTGACCCCAATTTTCATCATACAATATGATTTTGAGGAAAGATATTTCCATTATTTTCATTTTTGTCGATTTAGCAACTTATTATTCAATAGTTCGTTTTTCTCTCTGATTTGTTGTTATCACACAATACATTTCAACCCTGCGTACACTTTCCAATTGTACAAAGTTATTTTTTTCCGTTTTCTTCTCAATTCTCTTTTTCTCCGATTCAAATCATCTTTCATTTTGACTTCTGTCCTCATGTAGGAATCGCTTACAGGCGTTGCAGTTCAGATGGCCGACTTTATTGCACAAACAACATTTGATGCACTCCAAAACAATCTTGTATTGAAGCATATTAGTTCCTTTTTGCCCAATCTTAGTCTTACACTTTGCCCATCTCCCTCTAAACCTTTCATCATCATTCTCCTCCATTTTTCTCTCTTTATGTGCTCTTTTTCCTGATCTTTCCGTCAGAAATCACTCAACGTTGACTCCCTTCAATTTTCCGATCTGATGAATCAATCTGGAACAGATAACGCTCAACAACACATGGTATGAATTGAATTCACATCCACTACGAAACATATCTATACCATCCATTCGTTCTCTTCCATCCTCCCTTTATTTATTCGTATTTCCCTCCATCAGATCCCAACCCTCAATAGACAGTCAACCCCCTCTCTCCAATCGTCAAAATCCTCCCTCGATTCCATTTCACATGCTGCTGATGATTTAATGCACGAACCACTCTCTTTTGTAGACTCACAGAAGCATGGGTACGATCCTGAAGAATCGTCAGGTCTGGAACACAGTCTCGGCCCATCCTCGTTTTCGTTCTCGCCAACTCATGTGATGACAATGCGAATCGATCCAAACAAAGATAAAACATCAATCGTAAGCGACCGGTTCTCAGCGAGGATCCAACAAGGAACGGATCCCGATCAGGATGTCTCAATGGATGAGCAGCCAGAACCAGTCTATCAGAAGAAGAGTGGAATTCAAACATGTTCTTTCGATGCAACTCGAGGTAAGATTGTTAGTGATGGGGAGAATGACGATGTCGCGTCAGAATCTGAATCTCTCTTCTCGCATCGGTCAACCAGTACTAATACGTCCTCGAAACACTCTACACATTCAGTTCATTCATCACCACCTTCTGAACCACCTCCTGAATCTAAACCATCCATCCAACCACCATTCCGTGTTCGCAATCCTTTCACGTCCCAGATCGTCGAACCATCACAAAGTGCCCAAAAACCTGAAACCAATGACCAACCTGAAAACACTCATGCAGATGATGCTGGTCAGGGAATCAAAAGATCACGACCAACATCACCTGAAGACGATGTACCGAAAAAGGAAAGACGATTCGAAGATGAATCATCCACAAGGTCGGAAAATGGTGATTTGGGCCTCAATGAAACCGCACAATCACCAAGCTCAGCTGATAGAGGAGAAAAACGGGCTAAATTTGAAGAAGATGATGAGAATGTGGAAGAAGAGGAAGAAGAAGAGGTAATGGTGTCACCAACACGACAATATCCACCGCTCAATTATTTCACACTCCTCTCTTCTCACACACCCACAATCCGCCAGAAAAGATTGAAGTCGAAAAAAAATGGAAAATCTTCGGAAGAAAACAAAGACAAGGAAACCGAAGAAGACGATGAAGCAGATTCTCTTGTTCTGAAGGTCAATTCCAATTATCTGTCATCATTCTCTCCAATTCGCGCCCACAAAAGTCCCATCACTTCTCAAACGTCAAATGACACCCTCTCGCCTGCGGGATCGCATGGAAAGCCAGCTATTCATTTTCAACTTCTTGTTCGGCCTCAACCACCAGCGAACCCAACAGCACCCCTCAGCTCACCTTCACAATCAAAAGAAAGCAAAGACAGACAAATGGGAGCGGCAAAACTCCATTTTCTCTCCAAAAGCCCAGCGAAACAAGAGCAAAAACCTCAGCTTAATGAAACTCAACGAAGTTCAAAGCCGAAGGACCGAACGAAGCAAAGTGTGTACGATCGCGTGTTTAACGACACCGAGACGAAGAAGGAAGGAGCAAAAACGGACAAAAAGAAGAATTTGAACACGACATACTCTTCTGTTTTCAACGAAATGAACGAAACGTTCTCGTCCATCCGCGAACGCCCAACTCGCACAGAGAAGAAGAATATTCTCCCAGCAACTTCCCAAACATCTGCCATAAAGTCGGAAATGCCGTCACCCCTTCGATCACCTCAGACTGTTCGGAATGACCAACTTCCGAGAACACCACCGCAAACCGCACAAAACAGACCTTCTACGTTCATCTTGCCTTCCTCACAATCAACATTGCGCACAGCGACTCTTCGTAAGGATGTGTTGGCTTTTTCTTCCATCAGCACACCACAACCCACAAGAGATGAGAAGCAGAAGATTCATTCCAGTACCCCGTTGTTCAATCGCACTTCAAACTTGTAGCCACTGACATTCTATCATTATTTCGAGTTTCTTTCCTGAACTTTTCTGAAACGTGAATTTCGTGGAGCTGAGATTGATCAGGCCCAAATCATCGAATCATTCTGTCAACTCAGAGATTCAAAGATATTCGGCATGACTGATCTATCACAACCAGTAAAACTCATTATTGTCGCAGCCGTTGGAATTCATCTTGTTATATTTGTGTGAAAATCTCAGTCACCTCTTCACATCTTTCATGTTCAAATTTCTCTCTTATTTCAGAGTGCAATTGGGTGTACTCTCCTTAAAAGCGATAAAAAGTCCGAAAAGAGAGATTAGCCTCTCTATTCACCTTTTCCAAAGGACTATCTTCACATCTCTGACCTCGCCGTTCTCGGACAAACTATTCCCGAATACGGTTGCATTCTGACTTTTTTCTTTCGGCATGTGCTATCCGCATTTCATGATTTTGATTTTTTACACATTCGCTGGTAATTTTCTCACCATGCAGTCCATCAGACTCCTTCATGAACCACCGCAGAAATCTCCTCGAAACGGAACTAACTTCTCTCTGAAGAAGAAAACCAAAGTATTGGGAGTTTCAAAGACTCCT
The DNA here is from genome assembly GCA_033064195.1 of Blattamonas nauphoetae. Taxonomy (NCBI): domain Eukaryota; phylum Preaxostyla; order Oxymonadida; genus Blattamonas; species Blattamonas nauphoetae. The sequence goes on along the minus strand of JARBJD010000065.1, from coordinate 148,841 downwards.
TAGCGATGTTACTTACCAGAAGATTCCACACAGAGAACATAAGAAGACTGTCAAAGACTCGGCGTGAATGTCTGGATTGTCGGTGAGGTTGAGTTAAACGTGGTTGGAGTGTCTGTTCGCGAAGGACCATTTTATGTCCATATTTGTCTCAAAATATCGATTCACCAGTCTGAGGCGCGATCTCCCCATCATAATAACAATTATGACTCGCACTTCATGTCAAAGGGGTTTGGGAGCAATTTCATTGAACTCTACCATTAAAAGTCCATCTAGTTCATGTCCTCGCCCGTTTGCCTTCATCTCTTCGATAATGATCGTGTTTTCAGGTGAATCCCTCGGATGAATTCATTCTCCGACAGGCTGTCCTAAATTTCTGGACTTCATCGCTTAATGCATCCAGAAAGTACTTTACATCACAGCAGTTCATTGTTCACCTTCGTGATGGTACTATTCCGTGCTTAATCGTTCGTGGGCTCATTTCACCTCATCATGTGATCACGTTCAAAAAACATCCAAAAAGGCAGCAGGATATCCTTGTAAACTTCATGATTTTCCAACAAGCTATTCGTGAACACATTGGTATTCTCCTCATTCATTATTCCGCTCCACAGATCCATCATTTGACTGTCAGTTCCCGGTGACGGATATTGAGGCTGGTAAATATGACATTAGATTAACTGATCTTCTATTCAAGCTTGGCATATTTTACTACGAGAATTTCACACCAGAACGATCCATCAAACAGTTTCAAGATCTATGGCTCCAGTCGCTCGCAGATGATATATCTATTTTCGCTGATCGAGACGCATATAAAGGAGCCGATTTATCAGTTGAATTTGAAGGTTTTTCAACAATATCCTCGTTTATTCTCTTATAGGACCACCAGACACATCGTTGATATGCCTAACGACTTTCAGACGCAGAACGAATGTTCCAACCCCCGAAATACCTCGAAAACAAGTTCTCACACAACCCCAATCCGATAATATCCTCCTTCTCCAAAAGCGTCCCACTGAAATTCCGCGCCCAAAGGGGAGCCTTTCATCATCATCAGACGACTTTGTTTTAACCTCCCATCCACTGAGCCCCGAACCAAAAGTCAATCGTGAGTCACTTTCTGCTGTCTCGTTCCCTAAGACGTCGGAAGTGCCATCATCGCCATCAACGAAGTCACAGAAAAGAAAAGCCAAAAGGTCAGCGTCAATGAAACAAACACTCGACCTATCCCCCTCAGATTCTTCAACTATGTCATCTGATTCACCAGCGAGTTTTGTGGGCAGTCCCCTTCATTTAGATGCCACTATTTCTGGATCGCCCCTTGTTTCATTCTCCTCGACGTTTACTGGGACAGGCACAAGTGAAAGCGACCTCTGCGAAACACGAGAGGTGGAAAGCACATATGAGAATACATTCCATTCCCTGACAGAACGATCGCTACCTCCATCAACACTTGCCTCAACGAGACAATCACACACACATGTGCCGATATCCACCAGCGTTACTTTATCCTCTCAGCTCACCGCTACCCAAAATGCAACGAAACAGTCGTCTGGAAGCCCAACAGGAAACGAGAGCAAGCGAAAACGCAACAAGTCCAAAAGTAAAACATCTACAACTGGACAATCTCCAAAGTCTCCAACCACACAATCGCCTTCAACTCATGAATCTGGAAATGAGCATTCTCCGACACGCCATTCTCCCCTTTCTCCAATCCCAGACGATCAATCAGATCTCTCCCTCAGCCTCGCACTGACACCCCCGCCTGATGAACATGACGTTCCACCCGCAAATTCAGACGCATATAACATTATTGTGGGGTTGGTTCCGCCAGAACAACCATCATCAATCTCTCACACAGTCAACAACCAAAATACCAACCTCTCGCCCCCGACCCTCAAGTCACCCTTATGCACCAGGACTAGCATCACTCTTATAGTCTTGATTCTCGTTACCTTCTCATTTGGGACAATCACCGCAGTTATTCTGCTCCGTCGTTCATCAAACAAAACATCCAACAATTTGGATGAAAAACCCACATTGGAGAATTCATACGTTGCTGGAATTCCATTTGACTGGTTTGATGACAGTGAATGTTCATCAGATGGAGGAAAATGCAAGAAACCGAGCGAGAGTGACGATGGGAAGGATGAAGGATTGATTTTCGACTGGGGAATGCTGAGCGAGAGCGAAAAGACGTTGTACACACCTCATTCCACTCGATGCATGCGTTATGATGCATTGGCTCTCGATTCAGATCTCGAAGAAGGAGAAACAGAAACAGAAGAACAAAAAGAACCCCTTCCTTCAAACGATCAGGACGACACACCAAACACACTTTCATCCATCCCATCAACTCCATCCGTTGACTCACCATCATCAAATCGCGCAAATCCACTGTCCTCCTTCCTTTCTCTCTCTTTCCTCGTTCCAGCCGAAAACACCCAAACTGATCCCACAGTGACCTTTCTCTTCCCATCCTCGATTGCTTTTGATGAGGATTTGGACGAAGAGCCAGTGCATTCGCTCGAAGGACCAGATGTCCATGTTCCTGATGGAAAAGAGTTGGACAAGAACATGCTAGCGGATCTGAATGAACGAAAGAGAAAGAATGAAGTGCCGAATCACGATACAAAACACTCTGTTCCTCTCTCTGCTCCACTTGATGGACAAAAAGGGAGTTACGGAAGGATCAAAGAACCACGGGTTACACCTCTGATGGGAGCCGTTGATGATGAGGAACAAGAGAATCGCGATCACACCAATCGTCAGAGCCTTCCATCAGATCAGAAATCCCAGTTTGCTCAATATCCGTTCACGTTCACATTCACGCGTTCTGATTCACAAGAGACGACCAGAATCTACCGCTCAGTTCCTCGTTCACGTCGGGAAACCCCTTAATATCTGAAATTCAACTCGACACGATCTTAATTTTTCCTGTTTTTTGCCACTCAAGTTATCGGATTGCTTTTCCGTATTAGTCAGAGGTTGATGTAATCAAGAATCAGGAAAACATATTATTGTGAATGGTCAACACTCGGAACGTAACGTATATAAAAAAAGTTAATAGGAATTGTAGTCTGCGTTGTTCGTTCCCTGGAGAAGAGGTTGTGTTTCGTCAGTTCCATATTTTCTTCTTCGTTGCAGGCGAAGTTGAACAGAAGACATCACAATGGACACAACAAACATAAAGTCAAGCAAGAATACTGATAGAATCGAAAGAGATGTCTAATGAATTGAAAGACAAACAGTATGTGATGATTATGCTCGAAGTACCCATAGAAAGGTTGTAAAGGAACAATATCCTCTCTGAAGGAAGAAACACAGTGAAAATATCCCAGTATTGGTCAATCACATCGACGAGCTGGGTTGAAGAGGTAAGAGTGATGAACAAACATGACAAACATAAGATGTTGCGATTATACTTGAGTAGTAGCGTTGATAGACCACAAGGAGTGTTGAACACACAGTGAGAATGCACACAAAGACTCCATCGATGGCAATCAAAATGGTGTGGAGGCAGATTCTGTTGAAACAACTTCCAAACAGCTTCAGGACCGCTGATACCAACAATACTCCACCGACAACAATAAGACCTATCATAATCTATCGAAAAATCACGACAGTTTCAGTGGAAAATGAAAAAACAAACTGGTCGATACACGCTGGATATTGCCATTCGCAAGAGAAGAATAACAGCCGAGGCAATGAGAACAGCTCCGAAAAGAGCGCTGATAATCGCGATTTGCGAGAGGGACGTGATAGCTATGAATTTCTTGCCTTTTAGAATATCTGAAGACAAAAGTTGATAATGAATAGGTGTGAGTGAACATACGTGTGAGACACAATGAAATCACCATGAAGCAGGCAAGACAGACACAGAAATCTGGAATCCACAATCCATGGAAGTAGGTACTGAGATTGAACTCATAGATGCATTCTGTCGTGGGATTCTCTGCACATGTCATCCAGTTCCAGACTTTTGCGTATTGCAAAAGTTTGTCTTTCGTGGGAAATTGAACAAATAACGTCAATTTGTTGTTGAAATTCGTGATTGCCATAACAATGGCAATGGGGAATGTGCAGACAGATAAAAGGGTGGAGATCCAGAGCAAAACAGAGCCACATCGGTTCTTTGGAGCAAGAAAAGCTAAACATCACTGTGAGGAGAGGGAGGAGATGACAGACATAAGATGATCCCGATTGCACCAATGAGGAGAGACACGATGCCAATCTGAGAAGACAAAATATTCGAGAAATAATCCTGAAAGTTCATACGATAAGGACTGTACGAGATGATTCAAAATGCTTGTAGAACACTGATCCAAGGATGACACTAGCGATTCCACCAAGCAACAGAAGAGTATGAGCTATGGCAATGATGATTCTCAGAGGACGTTTTGCTTTATGTGCCATGTTTAGATTCGAGTATCCAGATCTACGATTCTCTGGCCCATATTTGTCAGATTTGAACGTTTTCGCCACCTAATTCGCCTGTACCATTCAAAATCGTGTATTTCGAGATGTCAAGGAAAAATGACTGTTGCATTCTCAAAGATGGGTAAGTTTAGGACTGCAATTGAACTGAACAACGAGTCTACCTCTCAGTTCCTCGTTCACGTCGGGAAACCCCTTAATCTCCGAAATTCAACTCGACACGATGACAATTGACAGAACTTTCGTCCCTTCCTGCCCACAAGAAAAGCGTGTTCTCGAGTTTCGACAGTCATTGAGACGATGATGTTGTAGAGAAGAAGGATGGCAGGTTTGGTGATCATTCCTGATTCATGGTTAAGCATCTCAACCACTTTTGAGAGGAAAAAGATGAAGTTCGTTGGCTGACATTGATCTGACGAATCCAGAAGAAATGAGCGACCATTCGTTGTTGCACAAAGATTTCCAATGACACACATCGCAAGCACAGCATTTTCCTGGACGGTTGGATCGGATTGATCGGTTCCTGTGAGTGTAAGATACTCCGACACGATTGTCCGAGCAGATAAAGGAGTTAGAGGAGTCATGCCCTTGGCATCCTTTTCGCCAGGGATCCTGAGAATAGATCCTTGTCCACGCTCATTCAGAGCGAAGAGTCTGATGAAGTCGATCACAGGACCGTGGAGGGACTTGTTCCAGAGAAGCTTAAGGCGAGTGATGAGGGCGATGAGATTTTTCGGGATTGGAGCGGTTTGTGGGTTGGTGAGGAACTGAAGGGTTTCTTTGCTGTTGAGGAGTGTCTTATCGGTTTCTGTGATTAGAGAAGGATGCGGCATTGGTTCCTGTGTTGTCGGGTTTGGTACCAATGTGTTTTCACCATTTGGAAGTATTGCAGCATGTTTTCCACCATATTCATAGTTCCCCGACCAAGCCGGACTTGTTCATCAAGTCGGACAAAGGGTAGGTATGTCAAGGATACCTCCTTATTTGACTGTAAAGTTGATTGATAATCGCTTTACGGCTTCAACAAAGAGTTTGAGAACGATCAGACCATTCATTCAGTCACTCTGGAATACAGTCCTTTCCAAAAAGTTGATCAGGTGTTCCAAAAAGATGACTGATCGACTGGATACCCTCGCCCATAATACTCTTTCTCGTGTCAGGACCACTTTCTCCGTTAACCTCATATCTCTTTTTTGTGTGCATACATGGACAGATCGTGACTTGAAAGAGGGTATGTCTTCTTTGTGGAGGGAACAAAACACACTTTGTCGAGATTTTTTGTCGTTTGTTTTCCGTCATGTTTTTGCTCTCACTATTCGTCCTTATCTCTAACAGGGCAAGATAATTCATTAAAATGTGAAATTACTCGGCAGTTTGCTTTTTCATCGCTGTTAAATACATATTTTCAGATGAAGAGAACTCATCCATTCCAAAGCAAGAATTGGGTGCGTATGTCAATTCTTAGCTCTTTTCTCTTCGTCCTTCTTCATAGTCACGACTTCTGGACGCCACTTCAAATGTGTTTTCCAGTTCCGAATGCACTACCTGCCTGTAATGACCACAAGAACGCTGATCCCGATTCTCTCTCTTCAACAACTTAACGTTGACTTTCGCATGTTTTCTCTCTTATTTTAATCATGTTATTCAGGAATCACAAACAATACTTCCGAGAGAGGAAGCATTACAAGAATTTCTTCCCATACTTTGAAAAGCCGTCATTTCACTGCAAATATACATTTTTATGCTTGATTTCACTTGTCAAAATGTTTATTCCCTTCTATTATTCTCGTATTTCTTTTTTTTTCTCGGTTTCAATACATATTCATCTCATAACTTCCACTTCACTAAATTGTTGTTCGGATCTTTTGATGGACATGTGATGTTTTTTGGCACTTTGCATTTTTGTGACATCGACATTCGTTTATTCTCATTTTTGCTCTCAAAACTACTGTACAAATTTTTCTTACTCGTCATTTCACTTCGACTACTTTTTCCCATTTTCTGCAACTACCAGTGAACAAAACTGAAAATGAAGTGGACCAAACATCACTTCACTGAACAAAGAATTCGATTCCTTACATATCCTCTCGCCTTACTGCTCGAGGCCACTGAACCGCTCGACAACTTTCAATGCATCTGAAGACTTCATCAGGAGAGATCTGCGAAAATGCTTCACGAATCTGATCCAAAAAGTGATTCTCTCCTTGCCAGTCACGAATTTGTGCTTCCACTCTGTTTTTCCAGAAGCCAAAGACATTTTCGATGGGATTCAGGTCTGGACTGTAAGCGGCGTTGTACAGAATTCGTTGATTTGCCTCGAGAACGATGTTCTGAGTGGCCACATGGTGTATTCCGGCGTTGTCCAGGATAAGAACCCATCTACGTCGAGCTGTGTTGGTTTCAAGGAGTCTCCTGAGATATGCTTCGAAGACATCGGCAGTGATTGGACCTCGAATGAGCTCTGTGTGACCAACTCCATTGGGTGAGATTGACGTAATCGCGGTCAACGAAACGAAATTGGTCGGTCTTGCGACGAGTGGAGCCCTGCCAACTTCAGCCCATCCGTATCTCCGCACGCATTCGATGTTCCATAATGTTTCGTCCAAGAAGATTGGAAACCATCCGTCGCGGATGTGAGCCATCGCATTTTGGATGAAAGCCACGCGAGCATTCTTGTTTTCTTCTGTGTTGGCCGCTGGAGCTCTCACTCTGACACGTTTGAAGGAGAATAGAGGCATGTCTCGGTTTACTTCATTCCGCTGTGACAACATCCGAAAGACTGTTGTTGGGCTTGTCTGGTGACCTTGCGCGCTGAGATGTGCCGCCATCTCTCTGAGAGTTCGCTGTCCGTCCTCCTGGAGCAGCCGTCTAACTTCCTGATTGCGGAACCTGTCGTTCCTTCGATCCGGTCTGCCTCTTCGTGGAAGATTGTGAGTAATTGATTCGCCTCGGCGAAGTTGTCGAATGAAGCGAGTTGTTGTTGGGACAGTGAGCGTTACCCGTTGCGCATACCACGTGACTGATTTTGTCTCTCCATTCTCACGATACAGGAGCGTCAGTCGGACTCTCTTTCAGGTGTGGCTGGAGTGTATGGTCGATGGAGGATTGGTAGAAGTGGTACCAGAGGCGGAGGCGGAGGCGGAGGTGGAGGAGGAGGGGCCAACGCTTCGTACATGTCTACCTCAGCATGAAGGGCTTGCTGATTAATTTGTGGCGGCTCTGGTTGTGGCTGAATTTGGTACTGATGAAGTTGCGGAACGTAGTTTATTGCATTGTCTTGTTCTAATGGATTGCGCAGATCAAGATAAAGTGGATTTGGAAGAGCGTTTCCATCGTAGAAGTTCATGGAAGAGAACGATCGAAAATGGATGGATTGGCTTCGAGATAAAGAAGAAAAATTACTATGGGGACTCCAGAATTTTGACCGACTTTTGTGTTTACAGAAATTAGAATAAAATTGATAGTAGATGTATTGTATTGTCTAAATCGCGAAATGATAATTGACATTAATTGAAAAAATTTTGTGGGAGTGAAAAGGCAAAAAGTAGTCGAGGTGAAATGACGAGTAAGAAAAATTTGTACAGTAGTTTTGAGAGCAAAATGAGAATAAACGAATGTCGATGTCACAAAAATGCAAAGTGCCAAAAAACATCACATGTCCATCAAAAGATCCGAACAACAATTTAGTGAAGTGGAAGTTATGAGATGAATATGTATTGAAACCGAGAAAAAAAGAAATACGAGAATAATAGAAGGGAATAAACATTTTGACAAGTGAAATCAAGCATAAAAATGTATATTTGCAGTGAAATGACGGCTTTTCAAAGTATGGGAAGAAATTCTTGTAATGCTTCCTCTCTCGGAAGTATTGTTTGTGATTCCTGAATAACATGATTAAAATAAGAGAGAAAACATGCGAAAGTCAACGTTAAGTTGTTGAAGAGAGAGAATCGGGATCAGCGTTCTTGTGGTCATTACAGGCAGGTAGTGCATTCGGAACTGGAAAACACATTTGAAGTGGCGTCCAGAAGTCGTGACTATGAAGAAGGACGAAGAGAAAAGAGCTAAGAATTGACATACGCACCCAATTCTTGCTTTGGAATGGATGAGTTCTCTTCATCTGAAAATATGTATTTAACAGCGATGAAAAAGCAAACTGCCGAGTAATTTCACATTTTAATGAATTATCTTGCCCTGTTAGAGATAAGGACGAATAGTGAGAGCAAAAACATGACGGAAAACAAACGACAAAAAATCTCGACAAAGTGTGTTTTGTTCCCTCCACAAAGAAGACATACCCTCTTTCAAGTCACGATCTGTCCATGTATGCACACAAAAAAGAGATATGAGGTTAACGGAGAAAGTGGTCCTGACACGAGAAAGAGTATTATGGGCGAGGGTATCCAGTCGATCAGTCATCTTTTTGGAACACCTGATCAACTTTTTGGAAAGGACTGTACGGGAATCGGGAATCATGGAAAGATCAATGGGGAGATCTCACCTCAAAACCGCTTATCATTCATATTTTCTGTTCAAAAGCCAAAAAACATCTCATAAAAACGTTGAAATGGAAGACAAGTCGAGTTATGAGGCAGATTTCCTTCTTTTCTTCTCAATTCCAGCATTGCAAAGCTTTCTTCTTCTTTCACCAAGGCTTCCATCATCACAACACATGTTCAATTCCGCATAGTTGTATCCTCCACATTAGGCATGGGCAGTGGTCGGTCTGAAAGCATCGAGTCCAGTCCCTAAAAATAAAAGAGTCGGCGACTTTTTTGAAGTGCCCTTTAGTCGAGTGGTAGCACGGAAGCTTTTTGCTCCCCGGACCCAGGATCGAATCCCGACAGAGACACTTTATTATTCTTTTTTTCTTATTTTTGATTCACAACATCTCTATAATTAGTTCATCACATTTTTCACAAAATTACTGTGTGTGATGTCGTGGTTCAAGAGTCCCTGAGTCGGTCTGTCCTTCCCCAACATCGGACAAAAAGTCGGACTGTCCGACAGACCCCGACTCTTCCTTTTGGTTCTGACTGCTTTTCCAAGGGTTTAAAGAACAGAAAATTGTTGCTTTTTTTCTTCTCCACCTTTTATTCTCGCTTTCACTCAAGATCACGCTCACGATTGATTCTCGTCCCATCATCGGATCGGATCAAGGCACAATCATGGAAATAGTCTCAAAGATTCCACAAATTCTCGTTTTGAAGGATAATAAAGCTGTAGAAACAACCGACACGATCATATACGTAGACACGCGACAAATCGTACAAAACTGACGAAGAAATGGAAGTAAAGCAATTTACCAGCCATCATTTGCTGAAAAGTCTGATTGCTTCGATCCAATGTGTTGGTTGAAAGCAGCATGCTGGTAACGCAAGCATTGTAAATGTGGCCACAACTTCTGGACCAACGATACAGAACGAGCAGTATGGCGCTTCATTTCCCTTCAATTCATTTATTCCAATGTCTCTCGTCCTTTCTTTCCAGATCAATGGAGATAACAACTGCGAAGAATCGTACATGTTCGTCCAAGAGCCTTGCCAAGAAATCAAATCATATGAACATAAATTGACATGCCAGGAGGCTTTCACCTGCTTTGAACATTGTTTCTTTCATTTTATTTTTCTTAACTTCTTCTTTCACCTCTTGATATTGTCTCCCAGATCGTTCACACATACTGTTACTCCACACACTGCTATCGATCGATATCCTGTTGTTGCAAGGTGGCGTGATGATGTGGACTATGTTGCCGCAGGAATTTACTGCTTCCAACCATACTGTGTCACGGTAGAACCCAAACCACCAGCCAATCCTCTCATCTAACCTCTATTCTGTCTCCAATTCAATGATCTCGATTCAATTGGACTTTCAGGACGAAACTGCATGTTAAAAGGTTCAGGTCATTGAAAACAATCTGAACTGGCTGACCACAACATTTCACTTTAAAGAAACAGAAATTACCTTCAATGAAGATGTATGGACTGGTGGAGGAAACATGGGACTATGTACAGAGTCCTTTGTGAAAGGACTGGAAGTCGGAAACATGGTGTTCAATGTCTACAAGGCAGATCACGTGAAAAGAACAAAGTCTGACCTTCCATTGCGCATTGTTTATGTGGGTCACGGTCTGGATCGAATTCCGTTGCTGATCAACAGTTATCCAACTTCGAATGAAGACATGTCTGTTCGCTCAACATTGATGCAGTTAGATGGATGCTTCACAATCAATCACTCTCTTTTGACCATCATTGAACTAGCATACCAGCGATGGAACCCCACCGATCAGGCAGCCGAAATCATTGTAAAAAACTCCCAGAACACTGGTCAGAAGGAAGTTCAGATGAAGGCGAAGGGAGGTGAACAGCTCAGCTCTGATCTGACTGTTTACGATTTGGATCACACTCATTACCACGCACGGTGTGATTTCTGATCAACTTAAAGTAATCACAAAACATCTCAACCTCAAAAATCGCTATTCTGAGTTGACAGAGATTACGGAAACAATGACGAAGTCTCTCCTCTAAATACAACGCTGATTTCCTGTCCAACGCAAGAATCCACCTCAAAGAGTTGAATTGACCGAAAAAACCTGAAAAGGACACAGTCCACGATCTCGTTGTGCTCGACCAGACTTTCTTCTACCCAACATCAGGTGGCCAAGACCACGACAATGGAAAGCTCACCCTTTTCTTAGCGAAGCCTGAAGGAAGTCGATTCGAAGGCTCCTTCGCTGAAATCCTCGCCGATCGCAGAGCAGCCGTGTTTGATGTGGTCGACGTTGGGAAGGCTGGGCATTGTGTCACACACCAGATCGTCCCTGCCCTAACCGAGCAGCATATCCAGTTCATCGAGAGGAGCACGAACAGCTGACATACGAGCCACAAGTCAGACGGTCCTCGCGTGTGGCAGGCCTCAGCCAAAAAGACAGTCGTGCAGGCCCATCTGGACATCACCCACTTCGCTGCTCTGAAGGAAGAGGAAGTGGAGCAGATCGAAGACTACGCCAACAAGCTGGTCACAGAGGAGCTGATGATCCGGAAGACACACATGAAGAAGGAGGATGCAGAGAGGCAGCACGGCTTCTCTCTCTACCAGGGCGGCGTTGTCCCTGGCCTCGACGTGCGTGTTGTGTCGATGCTCAAGCCAGCTCCAAAGACAAGACATCAGAACGACCATCTCGCAGCCTTCCACTCTGCCTGCCCGACTGTCCACGATGTACCAGAGGACGATGTAGTGGTGGGGGACGTCAAGGCGTGCTGTGGATTGCATCTGAATAATTCTGCCCAAGTCAGGTCCATTCGCATCCTCTGCTCGAACTGTGGACTGTACTGGTTGAGATGTGTTGTTTCATTTGTTTCTCGAAGCGTCCAGCACCTTTTCTACGTTTTCATGTGCCAACCCACCATTACCTATTCTTTTTATCATTCCCCACACACATCTATCTTTACCATTCTTGTTTTTAGTTAAACTAGTCAATCATAAGGAATCAACAAAACAAGTTGTGAGAAAAGGGGCAGATCATCAAAAAAAAGCAGTCGGTCGGTCGACGAGCAGTCGGACCGACCGCTGCCCATGCCTACTCCACATCATCATTTTAACATTTTTAACAATTGATACGTCCAATATTTTGGTTTGAAGTGTGATCTCCCCATTGATCTGTCCGTGATTCCTGATTACCGTATTCCGGAGTGACAGTTGTATTTGTTCACTTCCCTCATCCATTTTTGCTATTCTCACACAATAGCCAATCGAGCAAAGAGGTGAAGTGATTAAATAACATTTGGAACTATTTAGATGTATGTTCAGTTCATCCCCCCATCGAGGATGAGAATGGATCCATCGAAGAAGAAGTTGACGACGGAGAGTTTTGTGGGTGCCAATTGATTGTTTTCAGCCTCTCGCAACCAATTGAAGCGGATTCAGACGACTTGTATCATTTTTGCTTGGAATGGAGAATGTGAATGAGATTCTGTTTGCCTCATCTCGGATCTACTGTGAAAAAAGTGAGGAAACCTTAAAATTGCAATCATAAGGCAGTTTGAGGAACACACCATCATTCCAAGATCCAAGTAGTTGGGATGAATGCCATTGGAGATCTTGTTGAGCATGCCATTCCGGAAGTGAACAGATTCCATCTTATTGAGAGGAATGAGAGATACAAACATCCAAATTATGATGTTAAGAGGACGGACGAAGGACAAAATCTTGAGGACAGAGGACAGGGGTCCTGTCCTCCTCGGAAAATCAGCTTTGTTTTCCTCCATTTCATCTGAATTCACCTTCTCTCTGTTCTTCAAACACTCTTTGTCTCTATTCGGACCTGTTCAATGCCAGAGAATGCTTCAAAATGTCTGAAAAGAAGTTTCTTCACCCCGCACTTTTTTCATGGAATTTTCTGACTATATAGCAGACTTGATCCTTCAATATTCGATCATATCCATCGTATGACATTAAAAAGGGCGTTAATATGTGTGAAAATCAGTTTGGTGGTGAATCACGAGCCGTAGGGGCTCTGTCTCCTAAACTCCTAATTAGGAGTTTAGAGGACGATCGGCCCAAGAGAGGACAAAGAGGAGGACAAATCGGACAAGCACCTTATATTCACACTGGAACTTTCTCTCAATTAGTTCATCCAACTTCTGCACTTATCTCAAAAGAGGACAAATCGGACAAATCGGACATGTGGGCAAGAATCTGGATGATGTCAAAACTTGGGTCTGATCAGAATGAATACCGAATATCGCGTAACACGTAAAACAAGTCAAGCTCGTGCCAGACAGATCATCAATAGAGCGAAAGAACTCGATCATCTGAACCCGGAGGCCCTACTCAAGTTTACGATTGAACACACATCAGAAGGAAAGAAAGTGGAAGATGCCCTTCGTCGCAAACATCTTGGTTTATTTCTGTCATTTCTAACTTCTTATTCTCTTCAAGTAGAATCCTTCGACAGCCTAATGAAACAACTTCGTCTCGCATTCTTATCAATGTCCAAGCACTCCAAAGTTCTCCTGCTCACTGCTCTTCTGCAAGTCTTCACCTTTGAAGACTTCAAAAAATACCGATTTGGTATAGATCAAAACACTCTACGCCATCCATATCGTTTGAAGCGCCTGAATTTATACCCACCAGAAAGATCACCAATCCAAAACCAATCCAGACATTCAATTCCCGTGGAAACACAGATACTGGTCCACACATTCCTTCACAAACATTCAGTGGAATCGTGTACAGCACAAACAAAAAAAACAAAACCTGAATTCGTTGGAAGAAGCGGTCCGACAAGAACAATCAAGGGACCATGACAATCTCCCCAAAAATTCAATACAGACAGATATAAATGGAAATGGTCGGCTCGAACTCTCAATGATTCTCAAAAACCTACATCAGTTGTACTGTCAAGAACATCCAGCAAATCGAATCTCGAAATCGTCATTTCGCCGATTTTGCAAGCATCTCTCAAAACCAAGAAGGAGGACGGATATATGCAATCGTTGCGGAAGACTGGATCAACTGAAGCGGCAGGAATCATCACTTCACAGTCAAGGAAGAGAACTCTTGCAAGGAGAGAAAAGAGAGAAACAAATTCTCGAAGACCACAAGGAACAAGCGAGAATAACAAGAGACTCGTATCATTCTCAAGTGGAACAACTCCAAAGGGACAAGGACTGCTCGTCTTTGATTTCAAAGAAAATTGGCGCCTGTGCGTCTCCCCCTGAACAACATTCCAAAGATTTTTATAAGAAACAGCAAATATCCCATCTTGGTTTTGCACTGTTCACAAAACAAGATGATCAAACCCACCAAATTCGATATTTCCACTTCCTCTCGAAAACACTAAATCATGACACACAACATGTCATCCATTGCTTCAGAGATCTCCTTCTCATGTCTGACTTTCGTTCTCTCACCCACCTATATCTTTGGTCCGATACTGGCCCTCATTTTCGTTCCGGCTCTTTTCTCCATTTTGTTTTCTTTTGGATTACAGGCCTATCTACCCCAATGCACGGTATCAGTCGCCTTTTTTTGCGAGGGGCATGGGAAGTGCGTCTGCGACGGAGCCTTCGGAGTCCTCGCAAGCTGTCTCCGATCATCCAAAATTGACAACTCAATTACGACAGTTCAACAACTTATCGACTTTTTCGTTCACAGATCAAACTGAAACATATTCCGCCTTCACACAGTTTCCATTTGGTGGAATTGAGTCAACAGAACTCTTTGAGACGTACACCCTCCCACGCATCAAAGATTTTCTGAATTTTAAAGTCGAAAATGGCTGTGTATACGCTTCGCCATTTGCATGTCTTCCTCTCAACCTGTGGACAATTGTCCAATTTGTGAAGCCAAAATCTACGCCTCCAAGAGTGATCAGATCATATCCGGAACAGACTCCCGTCTCAGAATGTCCGACAAAACACGATACGCTATGTCGTGTCGAGCGACGTAATGCTCTCCTCCTAGCCATGAAGACGGACACATCCAGTGAGTCGATATCTCCTGAAGAGATCAACTCAATTCTGAGCAAAATCACCAAATTTAAGAGGCCGCAAAGACGGACAGAGAATGAATCAGAATCTGATGATGAAGTACTACTGAATCGACCATATGGTACACGGACTCCAAGCACTCGATTGGTCAAGAAGCTGGGCAACCATTCTGTCACGAATCTACCTTATCAATAACATGTTTTGACACGTTTCCCTCATGTTTCTGTTTCTCTATTTTTATTCGAAATGTTGTCAGAATATGAGTAAAATTTGAGAGAAGTCATCTCAGGCAGTTTTGACTTCGCTCAGACTCTCACCCATGTCCGATTTGTCCCGATCCTCTTCCCCACGATGAGTTGTCTTCGTCATCTCTTTTCTTTCAGGACCTCTCATTCCGCAATTTGACTTCCGTTCTACATTCAACCCTTCTATTGTCGGGTTCTAAATCAATTTTGTCTGTGTTGAATCCAAATCGCTCAGGAAATCAGGGCTTGTTTTGGTGAATCCTGACTGTCGTTTGACGAGAGAGGCCTGCGGAGTGTTGAAGAAATCGTTGGTTTCCGAGACAGGCGCTGGTGTTTCGCCGCTGGTGAGTTGAGACAGGAAGGCGGACGACGACGAATCAGATGGCGAAGAAGGAGGACTTGGCGAGCTCGAAGCTTCGAGGGAGGGAGACGGTGGTGAAGTGGCGACTTGGCCGAAATTGGAGGAGTTGGTGCGATCGAGTTTGAAGGAGTGTGTGTGTCGCCTTCTTCTTTCGATTCGGATGGAGTTTGATCCTGGCTTTGGTGAGAAAGACTGCTAATTTGGATTGATGATGATGAGTTTTGTGAAAGTGAATCTTGTGTTTCTTCCGCTGGTTCCTTCACCATTGCTGGTTCCGTCGCTGGAACTGCCTGTTCATCGTGTGTGCCGTCAATCTCCTCATCCTTCCCCAACACTTCTGGGATCTCCAGGATCATATCTCTCGTTTGAATCCCTTCAGCTGTCGTAGAGTTCGTAAACCTCAAAACAGGCAGGTTGACCTCCTCAAATTGGAGCGACAGTCTGTTCTGAACCACTCGAGGCGACGCCACTGCCGATTCGTGTGCGTGCTCCGTCGATCTGCGGAGGGAAGGAGGTGTGGTTGTTTAGTCTCTGATTTGAATCGGTTCAGAAACCCTCCTTCTTTCTGGTTCGGTCGACAGCAGCCCTTCGTTGTGCATCGAAATCATGGAATCTGGTGTCATTGGTTCTGATCCACTCTCCTCCATGGGATATTTGTCAACTTGATACTTCGGCACTCTCCGCCAGAGATGGTCGTCGTTGGACGGTGTGCGACTTGGGTTGTAGCGACGACGAACGATCTTCCCTTCGTATTCAATCATCGCGGGAGGGGTGCGTTGGGATGGCGAAAGCGAGGGTGACGAAGAGAGACGAGTGCGCGGGGTGGTTGGGGTGTGGAGGCGATGGCATGAACAGCTTCTTCTGTTCCTGTCTCATTGGCGAGTGTTGCACTTGTGAAGCTCTCGAAGTGGGTGAGAGGCGGCCTGTGCATAGAGATTTGAGGAGTCGGGCGAGGCGTGAGTTTGGATGTTGAAGAGGCATTCTCTTTCAAGAAAATCGCATTGTCGGAAGGTACAACATCGAATTCTCCATCATTTCTTCATTCAGATCCGAAGAATCCTGCTGTTCTGTCCCGAAATTGTCCTCCTGTGACGAAAAGGCTTTCTGAATCTGTGTTGACAAAGAAGGAGTATCTTGCTTTTCCACTTCTTGATTCCGGCGGCCAGAGAAATGTTGGAAAACCGGGTCAAAACGAGGAGGGAATGAATTCACCTGTTCAAAGTTGGTGTGATTGTGAAGTGGAGCATCAAATGGAACTGGCATGGATCTGATTGAGTCGTTTGAACACGGGAGCACCAGCATTGAAGAATGAGTCTGTTCATTGGCCAAACTGCTCCAGACCAGAGTAGCTTCACTTTCTCTTTCCCATTCATCACATCGATCCATTTCAGCTGAGAGCCTTTCAATCTGGGTTCCAAATCCAATCCCTGGCTTCATCACCTTTTCACCAACTGAGATTTCTGGAGACCCATAGCGCTTCACACCGCGTCGAATCGGTGAATATCGAGTCAGTGGATGTTTTTGTCTTAACTTTGAGATGAGTGAAGTGAGCTGATCTTCTGAGAGAGTCTCTGGCCCATTTGTTGAGTGAAGGAAGAGGGCCTCCAAGGTTTTGTTCGAGAGAGACATTCGGAATGAAGTCTTTATCCGGTTCTTTCGGCTGAATCCTCTCTCAGCAGCAACTGAAGTAGGAGAAAGGATGAAACACATGTGAGAAAAAAGGGTGATGCGTGGAAACGAACCAACGTCGTTCATACTCGAGAAATGAAGTGCCCTCTGGAGGCCTCTTTCGAGAGAAAGACCTGGATTCTCTTGACAGACTAGAACATAACGATCAAATTCAGCATCGAGAGAAATTGTTTGAAAAGTGGGAAAATGTCCGGAGAGGAGATCCGATAGCTGTTTGAATGCGCTCCTCGACATCATTAGTTCGTCTACGTCGGTCCAAGAAAATAAGTCCACCAACAACCTCCACTCTCCTTGTTTTGTCTCGGCCCGCAACTCTTTCTCCAAATCAGCTGCCATCCTCAATCCATTACTCACAATTTCCAGATCCTGTAGAGATGCATCAAACAGTGTTCGATTCGAAATTGACTCGAGGAGAAGAGATGGTGAGCCAATTTCAGAGAGTTCCAGGATAGTTTGATTGAGCTTCTGCTGAAGCGTAAAAACTGTGAGCCTTTCCGACTGCACAGCAAGTGTCAGATTGTTTAGAGGTGTTAAAATTCGTTCGAGAATGATAAATTGTGACAGTAGAGAACTTGACCAAGCCGACTTCAAGGATAGATCCTTTTTGCGTGATGAAGCAAAAGACTGGATGACTTTTCTCATGGAAGAAAAGACAGCGATAGCGTGGGTGAGAGACCGATACACCGACGTCCACCGGATTCGATGGACAATCGGGATAGTTGTGAGATGGGAATGTTGGTGTCTCTGCAGTGCCTCCAATCGTTTCCTCCTGTTCCCACTCTTTCTTAGCCACGCTGCACCACGTTGGAGCTCTTTGATCGCTTGCTTAAATTGAGAATTGTGGGTGAATTGTTGGACTCTGTTGATGAGGATTTGCACACGATGGGCAAAACAGTGAACGTGCAAGCCACAGAACCCAACCCTCTTAAGTCTTCCCAGCAATCCATTTTGGAGACCTACCATCGAACTGGCCCCGTCTGTCGAAAGCCCAATGCATTGTGAGACGTCGAGATTGTGCTTCGATAGAACATTCTGAATCGAGATTTGCATTTCCTCTCCTGATGAGGTTTCCAATGCAGGAAGTGCGAGGATTTGTGATTGTGGCGTGAAATCCAAATCAAGGAACGTTAGTAAAATAATGAGATGGGTTTGACCCAGTAAATCTGTGGTAGTGTCGAGAACAAGACAAAACTTTGGAAATGATGAATTCAGATTGTTTGATCTGAAGCCGAAGGTCTTTGAAAGAATTGCTAAGCCTTTCCGAAACGATCGATGAGATCTATATGTGCCTACTGATTCCGATGGCACACCCGAGGCTCGATCTAGAAGTTCAATTAGTGACGAATACAGTTGGATCGGTTGATTGTTTTTGACTATCCAATGCACGGCACGAAATAGATTTTGGAGTAGAATTTCAGAGAGTTGAGGAAGCGGGAGCGACCGCTTGTTTGGAACATTCGTGGGCACATCATCGTTTTCTGCTGCTTGATGTCTTCTAGACGAGATATGTTTCGTTAAATTGTTGAATTTTAGCGTCGAGGAAGGATGATTGATGAAAGCTTTCTGTGTTTTGAAGATGTTTTTGTAGTAGTTCGAACAGAGAGTACAAATAATTCCTGAATCTTCCACAATCCGAAAGACGGAGTCAGAATTGCCGAATTCGATCTGAAACCTCTGTATGATAGGCATGGGCGGTGGTCGGTCTGAAAACATCGAGTCCAGTCCCTAAAAACAAAACAGTCGGCGACTTTTTTGAAGTGCCCTTTAGTCGAGCGGTAGCACCGCAGCTTTTTGTTCCCCGGACCCAGGATCGAATCCCGCCCGGGACACTTTATTGTTGCCTTTTTCTCATTTTTGATTCACAACATCTCTATAATTAGTTCATCACATTTTTCACGAAATTACTGTTTCTGGGGTCGTGGTTCAAGAGTCCCTGAGTCGGTCTGTCTTTCCCCAACATCGGACAAAAAGTCGGCCTGACCGACCGACTCCGACTCCTTCTTTTTACTCGAACACCTTTCCATAGATTTAGATAATTGTTAAATAGTGTTTTATTTCTTTTCAATACATATCAATCGTTCTCTTGCAGGATCTCACTCTTGAACCCAGCTGTCCCACAGCCGACTTGGATCAAGACATGATAACCACCAGTATCAACGATCCTTCCTTAATCTTCTCCTGAGTATTTTTTTCTTGATTTTTCTACATTATTTCTCTCTTCAGGATTCTTGAACCACATTTCCACAGATGAAGACAAATGTCCCCTCCATCGACTATCTCACACTTGAAGTGCCTCTCCCACATGAGTCTGTTCTCACCTTCATTAATACTCCGCCTTCCTTTGCGTTCCTTTCCATCTCCTTACAATACATGACACCCTTTTCTCGATTCATGCCTTTTCCTCTTTTCTGATATGTGATTTGTTGCAGCACTCACTGGACACGAATCCGACAAGGCTTCCAAGCATGTGAGAATCAGAAGGTGGTCATGATCACACGCTCCATGTGAGATCCTGTGCCTTGGACTTTCGTCCAACATCCCCGACGAGAATAAAAAGATTGTTCGTCGATGGATTGCAACCGCGCCACATTTCCAGGAAGGGAAGTATAGTTCCATGCGCATCGGAGTGCAAAAGGGCGCATCCCGACAGCGTCACATTCAACCCGTCCTCCCCCACCACTCCCCTCTTTCTGACCACTCGAATCCCAACCAAGTCCACTCTTTCGTCGGCCTCGTCTCATCCAATGGAAAAAAGCGTGTATGTGGGGGTGTGTATGGATGAACAAGAGAAGTGCGAAATGAAGTGCAAGGGAGATCGGATGTGTCTTCTGTCCTGCTTCCAAAAGCAGCGTCCCTGCATCCACAGTTGCATTCAGGGAGCTCACGAGGTTTGTTCACAATTTTTCTTCATTATTTTCTGCCATTCCTCCGACTCTGCCTCCGCCATCTGTGATCCAAATATTATCTTCATCCAGCTCTCCTCTTCCCTCAAATCATCCCCGTCGATCAGTTCTTCCCTGTGCGATGGGATCTGTTCCTCACAATACCGTCTCTGCTCGAACCAATGTGACCAAAAACCGGATGCCCAAATGAAGACAGAAGACGAGCCAAAAACTGAAAATGAACCCGAACTGGAACAAACCAAAACTTAGAAAGAGAAAGACGAAGAAAGAGCCATTTGCGATGTTTAATGCTTCGACGAGAAGATGGAATGTGTCCTACGCTGTCCCATTCTCTCAAACGAGGTCTGACACACTCCTCTCCCTTTCTATTCCATTTTTCTTCATATTTCAACCATATTCGCCTCTTTTCTCCCCTTTTCATTTTCTCCATTTTTTCTGACCAACCAGAACATCACCCAATGCGAACTGCTCTGCCAAACTAACTTCGAACACGGACTACACCAAATCCAACCAGACGACCTGTGCTCTCTTTAAACTCTCATCGACACTCGTCGCTCGTGTTTCTCGCTTTGCAAACCATCATTCTTTGCATCTTCACTGTAAACACTCGATACACCCTCACTCGCGCCATGTGTCGCAGCATTCGATTCATGTCTGTCAGTTTTCGACGAAAATGGAACTGATTGCATCACAGACTGTCTTCAACGAGGAGAATTGTGCGTCGCTCGCTCCATCCTCTCATAGCTGTCCTCCTGCCAACAGAATTGCCGCTCATCGCTTCTCAACTGCGTCGAACTCTGCTCATCCCAACAGGCACCTCTCCCAAACTCTCCGAACACTCGCCCGTCGTTCTCCATGCACAACACTGAGCGGTGTGTGGATCAGTGTTATCAGAAAAGCGAAGGATGCGTGTTGGATTGCGGGAAGAGCGAAATGACAGAATGTGAACGAACCTGCATAACGAAACTGACGCAATGCACAGCGGGAGATAGTGGAGAAGACAACGAGAAAAATGGAGAGAAGAAGGAGGAAAAGAGAGGAGATGGGATGTCAATCATGTTTTCGCAGTTCAAAATTGGACACGAAGCGAAAGCGACGAAGGGATGTGTTTTGGCAGCAGGCGTGTTTGATGTGCAGTCAACAACGAAAGGGCACTTCTCTCTCGCTGCATCTACAACGGCTCGGCAGCACGCCCAAACTGTGTTCACCATCCTTCGTCGTCTTCAGGTCGATCCACTCGGAGTTATCGTAGTCGAAGCCGGTCTCTCCCTCCCTCACCAGCAGCCGCTCCATCTCACCACACTCCTTCACACCCACGTTCTGCGCAGTGAACGACGGAATGCAAGCCGACGGGCGGTTCGAGCTGAAAGGGGCGTTGTGCGTGGACATTCTGTGGGAGAGACGCTGCCTGAACATTGTGTCTGGAGTGATGGGACTGCCGCTGCCGTCTGTGTCGGTGAAGAAGGACAGGGTGGAGGAGAAGATGAAGGGCTTCTTTGAGATCGGAGCACTGTCAGCGAAGATCTCGACGCAGCGGGCGCTGAAGAAGATGCTGCGGAAGACGAATGATATTCTGTTTGCCTTTGCGCTACCGTCCCCACAACTGAAGAAGAAGTCGAATGTGAGTCTGTTTGGGCAATTGAAGCTGCGAGTGAGAAGGAAGAAGATCGATGAGAAGAAAGAGGACGGGGAAGGAGTGAAGGGAGGGGAGAGTGCAGAGCGGATGGAGGGAGTGGATGGGGAGATCGATGACTCAGACACAGACAGCGGAGAGCAGTCTGGGAGGGAGAATGCGTTCGCCACAGTGGAACTGCGAAGAGGGGAGAGGGAAGAAGAGAAAGAGAAGGACGAACGAGAAGAAAAGAGTGAGATAATGCGGATAGTTTCACAGTTCACTCCACTCTCTTTCATATGTGTTTGTTCTGTTTCAGTCCAGTATCTTTCAATAACATGATCATCACCATTTCACAACAATTCACTTAGAAACAAAGGAAATTGAAGAAAAGTGTGAAAAAACTATCTCAGCGACAAGATCATCGATTTTGGAGGAAAAGGGCACGATCGCAAAAAAAGCAGTCGGTCGGTCGACGAGCAGTCGGACCGACCGCTGCCCATCCCTACTGTATGAGGGCTGATTGTTTACCAATTTGATCCATATGACTAACTTCCAAGATTAGAGAAAAAAGAACTGGTACTTTGATTTAATGTTGGGTTCGATCAAAACCTCTCGTTCTCCCTTTCTGCCGAACACGTAGTCTGCGGCTCCCTATGATAGCCTACTCTAAATTAGACAACCATTTTCTCAGTTTTTGATAGCTATTTTCGAACATGGCTCCCATTTTGGAAAGCAGGACTTTGGGTACAGGAAGTACAGGGTGGCCCAGAAGTAGTCTAACCCTATGGGTCGATCACTTCTCGTCGAACAAATTCCGTTGACACCAATCGTCTTTCTCCTCACTACAATGCTTCTTAATTTCACTTCTTTTCTTTTCACCACTGTTTCGTTGATCAACAATCCTTGTCCGCTCAAGAAAGGAGTGTTCAAAAAACGGAGTCAGTCCCGTTTCATGAGATCCATCGAGACTACAGTCGAGGAAGCACTTGTGAAATGAAAAGAAGGGAAATTTTGAAGCATAGGAAAGAAGAGAAAGACGATTGGGGTCAATTGCGCAAGATCGAAGAAAAGTGATCGACCCATACGGTTAGACTACTTCTGGGCCACCCTGTATGAGAGCAACATCACAGCACAATCAAAAGTGATGATGAACTTCTGTGGGGCAAACTTGAGCAGGGTGTATGATTAGAGGGAGTCAGATTCCATTCACACCTTCACATTCAGTTTCATTTCATTGATTGTTCCCATCTCACGAAACAACGCATTTCTCTTCTGTTTTTTCATCCCATTCTCAATACATCGTCCACACAAAAGCGTAAATGAAGTGAGTTGTCCAACTAATCTCCACTTTCTGTGAACATTTAGAAATTAACAACGAAAAACGTATCATTTCATTTGAATTGTTCCATTTCTTTCAAAACAAAGTGTTAAGATTCCGCGAAGAGATGTCGAGTGAATAGTGTATCTATGTTTCTGGGTTCTGTTCATGGTTTGGTTTTGTGAGTGGGAAACCGACACTCAAACGAACATAAATCAACAATCTGACCCAGCGCAATTCCCAGAAACGTTGGACATCTCCTCCTCTGCATCAATCTGATATTCCATCAGAGTTCCTGTCGATTCTCTCGAATCCTCCGAACATTTCATTTCTCCTCCATTTCGTCCTCATCCGTCTTCCTCTCCCTCTTTCTCTTCTTCTTCTCCGCCCTTTTCTTCTCCTTCTCAATCAATCGTCTCTCCACAACGTCATACTCTGTTCTGAACACTTGCTCAAAATCACTTCTGAAGAGCAGCCCACAATACACTCCTTGCTCGACGACGATGCAGAAATCCAAAGCGAGCATGACGAACACGCCTTGTGCCTTGTT
Source organism: Blattamonas nauphoetae (assembly GCA_033064195.1). Classification (NCBI taxonomy): domain Eukaryota; phylum Preaxostyla; order Oxymonadida; genus Blattamonas; species Blattamonas nauphoetae. The sequence continues at coordinate 125,233 of JARBJD010000065.1, read as the reverse complement.
CAGTGTTGTCTCCACAGACAGTTCAAACGGAGCGCGGTCAATCAGGACCCACTGGTCGTTCATTTCGATCACTGCACAGCCTTCGTCTTTCTCTTCGTTTTTCTTCTTCTGGCGGATCATTGCTTTCCACGCTTCTTCGTCGTCGGCGATCGATTCCATCTTCGCCAGAATGTGTTGAGATATTGCATGTGTCTCTCGGAATGTTCGATGAGAGGCGAAGTGCTTCTGTTGTAAAAGAATGTCACTCGACGAAATCTTTGGTGATTGTGCGTCCGAATTCGAACTCGAACATGAATCAGAATCTTTTGAGTGTTTGTTCATGGGAGAGTCTGTGTGGTGGATGATTGGTTGGATGATTTCGGGGTTGGCAGGGGCCGTGACGTCGAGAGTGAAGCGAGTCACAAACGAGCGAGGGAGGGAATGAGGTGGTTGATGGTCTTCAGAGGTTGTTTGAGGAGATGACAGTTTTGGGAGCGTTGGCATTGGACTTAACAGATTCTCATCTTTCTGTTGATCACAATCCTCTTCATCAACGACCACATCCTTCTTCAGAGCATCTTTATTCTCTTCGCCTTGACAGAAGAATGAGTTGACTCTCGAAACAGCGGGATTGACGAAGCCATGGAACATGAGCGGCTTTGGCAAGATTCGAGAAATGTCAACAGATTCTGTTTGGCCATTCCAATCCCAACACAACACCTCCTCTCCTTGATTTCCACTCAGACTCAGATTCGAGTGTTGAGAGAGTGACATGGGTGAGGTTGATTTGATGCGGAAGTCTGGATGGTGCGGAAGATGAGCTGTGTCTCCTGGTATTCCATGTCTTTGCTTGCTCAGAAACATGTTCGATGGAGACGCTAAACGAGAAGGCGGATGGGATCCAGCGAGGACAGAAGATGGAGTGAACAGAGTTGGCTCGAATTGTTGGATGTGGGAATGCAGGAACCGATCTTTCCGATCTCGCCCATGTTCTCCTGTTTCTCTCACTCGTTCTTTCGCTCGCTGTCGATTCCTCTTCAGCGTGTGTTGGGCTTCTACAAACCGTTTTTTGTCAGACACGCCTTCTCTTCCTTTCACAAACTCTGACGAGATCATCGGAGGAACGTCCAGCGACGCCAAAATAGCTCGTTCGAGAATTGTTCGATTTCCGAGAAGATGTTGGATTGATTGGATCGTCACTGCTCCGATCAGAACAGGATCCGATTTGGATCGGATTAGAGGGATGCAACTCGCTTTCATCAGTCTCGCCCCTTTTTCAGCTGCTCTGATCTCTCTCAATGTGGGTCGTGGTGTAAGAAAAATCGTGTTGGGTTTCATGAGATCTCGCACAGTCCTGATGTACGGAAGGCAGGAATCAGGAAGGATCGATTTGATTCCAGGGATCTTTTTGAAGTTCCGGACCATGTCGAAAAGACTTCCGCCAAAGAATTTGGAGATGTAGTGACCACAAAGAGCGCCAATCACACAGGCGAGTCCAATGTTCGGCATGCAAGTCGATTCCATGACAAGAAGAGCGGTGGAGATGGTCTGCGTTGTCCCCGCCAGAAATGCACACGCACCAACCGCCGCATAAATCTCAGGATCACGAAAATTGAGCGGAGAGATGGAGTGAAGACCTTCGCCGATGATTCTTCCGATGAGAGCTCCTGTCACCAACGACGGCATCGCTATGCCCGCTGGAATAGCAGTTTGCATGCAGAATGGCATGTTGAAGAATTTGATTGCAAAAATCAAACCCAATGTTCCAAATAAATTGATTTTCCCGCCAAATGAAGACAGATATTCCGACGGAAGCGTCGTGCTCATTAAGTCCATATAAATCCTTGTGCCGCTCTTTCCTGCGACATTGAACACATAATATGGAATATGAAGAGCTGCATTCACCGCTGCGACGACAAAACCGATCAGAAGACGACGCCAGACGTTGGACCACCATTTGGACAATCTGCGCGTCCATCGTTCTCGTTTCTCCTTTTTGGGAGTATCCTTTCCCAGCTCGTTCTTGAATTGGATTTTTTCTGTTCGAGTCATTCCTTGTTTGAGGGGTTTCAATTGGAGAGGTTCGAACTTTGTTGTTGTGTTGGTTGTTTCCTCTTTGATATCAACTTGACTATTCTCCCTCCATTGAAGAGTCTCAGAGTTTACTAAGTCTCGTAAGTTTCTAAGACTCTGTTTTCGACGAAGAACGGGAGGAGTTTTTCGATCGAGATCTTCCTCACTCCGCATGATTGTCTGAGACTTGATTCCACTAAATGATGCAACATTTTGCTTTGGAAAGTCAAGTGACGTTACAACTGACTCTTTTCCGACACTTTCTAACCATCGAAACAGCGTGGCGACCAATTTTGCAATTCGAATGAAAAGTGCAGCGACTCCTCCGCAAATCAGAGCAACAACAATGAACAACGGAAGTTCATATATATGTGGGAACAAAGGTGATGCAGGCTGTGTGCCAAGAGGCGTATAGTTCAAGTACCAGAACGATCGAAATATGATGCCAGCGAGGCCTGCAGCAAGAAAGGTCCGTCCATACTGTCGGGGCATGAAAGCCGATGATGTAAGTTCAATTGAAAACAAGACTCCTCCAATTGGCGAATAGAGTGTGGTTGCATAACCAACAGCGAGAGCAAAAATGAGGCATGATCGTTTAAGAGATTCCGTTTCAAGGAATGTCCTGAAAAATGGGATTTTTTCCATCATTAGGTAAGCAAAGATGATTCCAGCTGAGCTCATTGGACCGCCTCGACCAATGAACAGACCAGCTGCAAGCGCAAAGATTGAACCGATAATCTTGGCGAGCATAGTCTTAACAGTCAGAAACTGTGGAAAAGGAACGCCTGACATAATAGCAATGACCTCTGGAATTCCAGATCCTGAGCCTGCTTGTGGTGAGAGAGCAGCTGTGATAAACACTGCGAGAACACAGAAAAATGTGTTGTATCCGATATGGGCGATAAGTAAACCAGTGTGAGTACTTGGGAGGGAGATGAACCACTGTTTTAGTTTCGAAAAGGGGACAGCAGTCATCCAATCTTGAAAGAATGAAAGAACAGAAATAACAATCGCGAGAATCACCTCAAAAAGGATCAGCTGGAAGAGTGGATGATGGCGAAAGAGTTTATATATTCTCAGAAACTTCGACGGTCTGTGATTCTTCTGGCGAGATGTGATGAATGAGTATTGGGCTTTCTGTGCGACTGTCTCCGGATTGAACTTCTGAGAAGGGACTGTCATAGAATTTGGTGCTTGTTGCATGGCCACTGTATAATACAGACTCCATTTATTGTTGTCAATCGCATCTTGCTTCCGTCTTGTTTTGGTCCTGAGCGAAAACTCAGCATACTGCTCTGGAATAAACGAGGACAGTACAGGAATATCAAGACACATTGAGCCAACAGAATATTCTTTGGTGCTCTTTGATTTTGACATTTCGTTAATTTGAAGCTGCGCGATGTTGGAGTGATGAAAGGTTCAATGTCAACTCAAGAAACAATGAGATTCTCTGATGTTTGTTCGAGGTAGTTCCTTAACAAATGAGAGGGATCAGATGCGAATAGACATTGATCGTCCCAATCAATCGTGTTGTCCTTTCAAACCAAACCAAACATTAAATGTCACGACCCAATCCCCATTTTCCATTTGGGTATTTTTTGTCCTTCTGATGATTTTTTCTCTTGATTCTTCCTTTCAGAAAGAAACGCCAGAGTTGGATTCAACCAAGAATTGGTTCTCATGAAAATCGTGTATACAGTGTGATAGCGACCAGAACGACAATCGAACCAAAGCACAATGACGAAAATGCTCCACCTATTTCCTCTAATCAGCACGTTTCAGGACAGCTTCAAAAGCCACTGAACGCGGGAAATCCACTCGGAAACCAGAGTTCTACTCAAAAACAGAGATCTGAACTGAACAAGACACCCCAATTACCTTCTGATTGTGAAGAGAAAGGGGAGTGTATGCTTGTGGATTCACAGGAACGAGACAGAAATTTTGGAGCCTTCAGTCAGACGCCAGCTCAGCAGCCACTGCTTCCTCAACAACATTTCCTTCCTCCACAACCTTCTCCTCGTCCATTCACTCCGCAAAATTATGTGACACCATCTCCATCCTCGACACCACAGAATTCACTTTTCTCGCAACCAAATTCAAATGCGTCTTCGTCATTACTTTCAAATTCAATGTCATCAAAGTCTACCTTCTCCCTTGTTTATACTGAGATGGATGATATGGATATTGATCAGGAGGATGAAGGAATGATTGACCCAAACAGTTTCATCTGTTCTGAGGAAAATCGGATTGGAAAAGGAGGATCTGCACCAGTGTATCATGTACACTCGAACAAAACAAAGAAAGATTATGCATTAAAACTTATTGAGATTCCCGACGACGAGGTATTTTCATTCTTTATTTCATCTTGTTCAGATGAGACGCCAAATGGCTGAAGATGAGATCCGAATCCTGCTGAAACTGCGAGGAAGGCCTGGAATTATCCAACTGTACAACGACCCAAGGCCAATTGTCAGCTCAAGTTCAGTTCGACTTGTGATGGAACTTGGACAACAAGACCTTTCGAAGGAGATGATAGCGTGGAAATACAAAGCACTTGATAAAATGGGAAAAGAACGAAATGAGGCTAACTACAGGCAAGTTTTTGGTTCTATAGCGAGTGTGATTGACGAAGCCTGGAAAAAGCATTCCCAGATCTTTCCAATTGTGCCGAAAGAGCGAATCAAGACACTATAGAGAGAGATGCTTGAGGCTATCAGGGAAATTCACCATTTTGAAGATGGAATTATCCATGGTGATCTCAAACCAGCGAACTTCTTGTTCGTTCAAGGCCATCTCAAATTAATCGATTTTGGAATTGCACAAGCGATTGACGACAACCAAACACATGTTCAACAACTTTTGGGCATCGGAACTCCTAATTACATTTCCCCAGAGGCAGCTGGTCGCGGATGTCAACCTGGCTTTCGTATGTGATTTGAGATTGTTCATGTTTGTCCTAGCTGCGATAAAGCGGAAAGCATCGGATGTTTGGTCATTAGGGATGATTTTGTACGAGATGGTCTACGGTGTGACAGCACTTACACATGTCGTCAATTCAAAAGAAGATCCATCGAAAAAACTTCGGTATCCATTCCTATTTTTGAACTCTCCTAGGACCCTCATATCAGACGAACCAATACTAATTCCGTTTGTTCCATGTGATTTGACACAGTTCCAAAACACGATATTTCAGTGCTTGCAGAGAGATGAACGGAGGTATGTGTCTCTTTCTCATCACTATTCCACAACACAGACGGCCCTCGGTTGATGAACTGTTGAGTTCTGAGTTGTTTCCGGATTTCAAGAGTGCTTCCACAATCACACAATCGCATCGATGAATGCCCATTCGACAACCCTGATTGGAAGAGGACGTTGCTTGGAACAATCATTTGGGGTGAACTAAATGATAAAGCATTCTGATTCACTGATTTGATGTGAACCTGGACAGTTCGAAGTGTCTTCCCGTTTCACTGCTACATCTCACACACACACCTCAGTTCACTGAAGATATCGCCCAAAATGAATGAAAGATGAGAGGAAAATGTATGCGTGTTCGTAAATTTCAGGGATTTTCAGTGGATACGATAGAAGATATGAGAGATTTCATTCAAAGGGTCGATCGACATGCATGGGAGTTAGAGAGAGCGTGAGTTGAGTGAGTTCTTCGAAGATTGATGAGAAGTGGTGATTATTGAGTTTGGACTGGAAATGGAAGGAGTGGAGAATGACGGAGTGACTAGCAAAAAGGGATTGGCTGGACGTTTTGGCGTCATCTTCGGAGACTCAAGAATGGCGACATTTCGATGTGTGGAGAAGTGGATCGGGAGGTTGAGAGCTGCCTGGATATGGTGGTTTGGTGAATCGTTCATTGTGAGTGCGTGGTGGAGTTTCAGTGTGGAATCCAGACGTCTCCTCAATGTATCCCCTCGGCTGGGCCTTCGCTGTCACATCTGGTCCCAGCTTCTCTTTATCCCCCACCACACAACCCCTCACCCAGAACAAACCCATCAGCTCAGCCACTTCCTCTGGCCAAGAAGTCACCATCTGCCCTCCTTCCTTCGTACAAGATGACACAATCACCATCGAACTCGCTCCTTCCGCCAGTGTCACCGACAAACACGCAGAACGGCTTTTAATCTGGTCCGTCGTCTGCGTTCCAAATTAACCCAAATTTTGACATCGGGCGGTCGATTTTCGATCCAGACGAAGGGAACGATGTCCTGCTCGACTCGGATTTCTCTCCGTTGTCGTCGAACATCCCAAACATCCCAACCACAACCATCCCAAGCTTGTCGTACGATTCACCGTACAACCTCCCCTTCCCGACACATGTTCCATACGATCAATCAGTTCTCTTTCTTCAGCCAGTGAAAGTTTCACAGTCGAGACTTCTGGACCAGATTGATGGGCCGAGCTCGCTGGCATCGTCGCTGGGTCTCGGTGGTTCAAGTCAAGGAAGCCACCCAACGTCGCTTTTTGGTATTCAGCCACCACTTTCGTCGAACTCGTCGTTTTCGGCCATCACGTCGCCATTCAGTGGGTCACCCCACTCTCTGCAACCATTCCCGTCACAGTTTCCGTCTGCGCGCTTCTCTTCGAGCTCACCTGGGTCGTTGTCGCAGTCCCTTCCCTCAGGGTCAGACGACGACGGCCCGCACTCGCTGACGATCTTTGGGAATGGTGGACTGGTGGAAAGGACGAGGACATGCCGCTGTGAGTTGTGACAATCGCAGACGGTGCTGTCGTGTTCCTGCATGAAATAGTCGTTGGAGCCTCTCTTCATCTTTTGGGTGATCATTGGTCTTCTTCCTCAACATGGACACTCTTTTGTCAATCCATCGTTTTTCTCCTTCGCAATTCTTCCTTCGTTTTGGTATTCCACGAATGGTGACTGTGGTGTTGGTTTTTTGTTTCATACAACAAATTTTTCGGAAATCAGAAGAGATTGGATGACCAAAACCGGTGGTGACTCAAAGATGCAAAGTTGTGGTTCAGATCATCTCTCCATTCTTCCCTTCACTTTTTTCTTTCTTTTATCCACCACCCCAATGTCCACTCCTTTGTGTCTTTCCTCTTGCCGCCCACATGTGCTCATCAAGCTCCCACAACATCAAAGAAAGAGTTCAAAGCAGATCTGGCGCAACTCGTTGAGATTCAATCAAAATGCACAACATCATCCGTCTGCTCCCCATTATCCGAAAGTGGACTCCTCCTGGTCGCCGAGGCTGACCGGATTGTTTTCGTCGAATCGGAAAGAGATCGAAAGTTGTGTTCGTGAAATGAACGAGGCAATCGAAAGTTTGACATTGTTTCTCCTTCACCCCAAAAGAATCAGATTATCGGACAGCCGTTTCCCGACTCTTTTCAAAACAATCTGCTCTGATTCGAGCCATCCATGTCCTCGATCCAAAACTCTCTCCCACTTTCAATGTTTGCCTTCATCATCTTGACTGTTCCTCAGGAACCACTTCTTTCCCTCATTGAATCACTTTGTCTGCCTGTTTCCTTTTCATCTCTTCAGTTGCGACGACATTCCCTCCGAATGACCTTGTTCCACTCAAATTCCTGAAATCGTTTTCTCCCTTCGTCGCCTCGGATTATGTTCACAAAGAACGATCTCTTCAAACGAAAGTCTGTTCCCCACTCTTTTCACTTGTCAAGGCCTGGTCATGCCTGGCACTCTTCATCGACATGAATCACACACCCCACTTTTCGTTACCACAAGGACAATCCCTCATCCAGAAACTCCACGATGATGCACTCGCAGCCCTCCAACAACTCGCTGGAACTGCAAAGCGGAGAGTGTCAGTGGATCAGAATCGAATGTTGTTCTCGCTCGAATCGTCCAACGATCTGGGCAGTTCCATTCTTTCGTTCCTCTCTTTCTCACTCAAGCTCACCCTCCCTTCATCTCAGCTGATCTCTGTTCTCGCATGTTTCCTTTCCGTTGACTCACCGTCGCTTCTCCTCGCCACTCTCGGTGCGATCACTTCTTTCCTCTCCTCGCATGCCTCAACTCGTTCGATGTTCTTCGCGCTTGAGATTGCGTTCAGAACGACCAAGAAAGGCGATGAACACAAGTTTCCGATTCTGAATGCGCTGTTCGAGTTGGCGTATGTTCATGAACACGACACCTCTCTCCACAATGCGATTCTGTCGCTCTTCCAGTTCTGTCCCATCAACTCTCTCCTTCCTATCTTCACTCCTCTCACATCGACTCTCCTTGCTTCCACTCCCTCCACTCCTCTTCCCTCGTCTGTCCAATCGAAACTCCGAACACTGCTTGTTGCTTGGTGGACGGCAGAGAAGCCCACAGTTCGTGAGAAACCATGTTATTATTATATGATCGAAGGATTCCGCCAGATCCCTCCAGATGTTCGGCTTCGAGTCTTCCCTGTCGACGAGTTCTTCGCTTGTGTTGATGTGATATCAATCCCGATTGAACACACCGTCTTCCACTCGACATGGATTCATCAAGTTGTTGGATTGACTGATCGAGCCATCACTCGTCGAATCGTCTCAACACTCGTCAAAACAATTCAACACGCGAAAACGATGCCCAATCCCAACCCTTCCACTCTCTCCTTTTTTTCCATCCCAAACTGCCTCTTCCATGGTGTGATGAAATCTCGATTCGATCCCACCCCATCTCTCATCGGAGAACTGTTCGCAATGCATCTGATGCGAGATCTTCAGGAAACAACCCATGTTCTCACGCGCGAGCCATTTCTATACGAAAACTTCCGAGGAACGAAGCAGCTGCATCTCATCGCCGAAGGGTTTGCTGATCTTGTGGAAGCTGAGCTTCAGTGCCCAAGCCGTGTCGTGAGCTATTACACCTGCCCCTTGCTGGCTCATGATGTGCTTGTCTATTCGGGTGGGAACGTGGTATGCAATAGAACTCTGACCAATGTTTTCTATTGGACTGTTTCGACATTTTTCTGAACTGGACCTGATTTGTGGGGTTCAGTTCGATTCTGGATTTTCACATTTGTTTCTTCAAATGAGTGTTGTTTCATGAGATTCATGAAGGTCTGTTTTGTGACTTGCGAGAGAGAGAATTTGAGACACTTTCACTCCTGTGCTGATCCAGACAATGTTTCCACTTTCGAAACCCTCTCATGAATCTGTCGCGATTGGAATTAACGATTGGCATCATGCGAATCCACAATGATTTCGTTCAGATGTGATCAGTGAAGTGCAGAATGAGTGATGTGTGTTGTGAGAGGAAGAGTGGGGAAAGAAACAGGAAATGAAGCAAGAAACAGAAGACAAAAGACAGAATTTCGAACAACTGGAACAACATCTGCAAGCGTCATCGAAAATGAAACAGATGTTGCTGAACAATCGAGATCAAGAACGAGCGATGGCGAACTTCAACACGACTGTTTCAGAATGAAGAGCAGATGGAGAGACAGAGACATCTCCATCCCAAACGAAGAAAAACGAAAACGAAGCACTTTCTGTTGGAGCTATCAGAAAATGAAGAACGGTCTGAAATGACGAGTCTGTAGTATCGGACAAAGAACCTCGTTCCAACCAAAGTGAGAGAGAAGTGTGAGAGAATTAAATCAGCGTCTGCTGTTTCTGATTGACATCCTCACAACAGATCGTTGTTTGATGAGAGACGGTTCACTCGACGACGAATGACTGTTCAGGTGATGTGAGAGCTGGTTTTCGATCTCAGAGAGAGGGAGATCCAGATGAGTTGGAATCCATAGTGATGATGTTGTCAAGAAGAGTGCAGAGACGCTGACTGGTGATTGGTGAGGGTTGGATTGTTTGGCTCGTGTGACGACCTTCAGACGTCAGAGTCGGTGTGTGAGACATTGAGATGGCTGAGGTGAAGTGGTGACAGCTTCGAGGTGAGAATAAGTGAATGAAAAGTGATATCAATGATGACAACTGACAGGCCAGAGGTGTTATTCCACAGCCGGTTTCGGACCCTGAGAGCGAGCATCTTGTTGCTGAAGAAGCGAGTAAACCACTTCCAGTGTTGGTCGTTCAGACGGATCGCTCTGGAGGCATTGCTCAATCAGCTCGCGTGTTGGGGTGTGTGGGATGCTCAACAGATTCGGCCTTGTCCCCGCCACGATCTGGCGTTGTGCATTCTGAGCATCGTGCTCCGCAAACGGCACAACTCCAGTCTCGATTTCCCAAAGAACAAGGCCTAAGCTAAAAACCGACGCTTTCATCCCATCCACGTTCTCTTTCTTCTCCGACACTTCTGGTGCTGCCCATCGCGCTTGTTCCTGCGCTGTCAGGCCTGTCGAAGGAGCAGAGTGGTTCATCGTGGTCTGGCCTGCGTCGATCCCTCCGTCTGTCTCGACTGTTGCAAGTGCATCCAGATTTTCCAGTTTCGTGTCGATCATGTGTGGTTGAGCGGAAGGCAATGCTGGAATCTGATCTGTCTGAGTGTTCACTTTCAACGACACTTCTCCCGAATCACTGACGATGATGTCGTGTGGCGTGATGTGCTTCAGTTGTTGCACATTCATGTTTCGCTTCGCAATGTTCAGCAGAAGTCGAGTCAGTTCTCGCTTTGTTCTCATTTCATCGATTGGTCTTTTCACCTTTCCATGAAGTCGCTCGAACAGACTCTCTCTCACACACACCATCCTCTGCTCCATCTTCGCCTCGCCTGTCCACACATCAGCCATCACCTCCAGACCTTCTTTCCAATCCTTGTTCCCATTCGTTTCAACTTTCTCGAGAAGTGGAGGCTGCACTGTTTGTTCCGTCGATGACATCGCCAGGACACTCGAATGGGGGACAGAGATGAGGCTTGGTTGTACGTTGTTCATTGTTCCTTGCGAGAAGTCTTCCACTTTCTCCACATCGTCTTCCTGGATCTCGTTTAATTCTTGTCGCGATTTCTCTTCAGCTGCTTTCTGTTTCTTGCGACGACGAAGCAGCAAGAGCAGAACGAGAAGAAAGACGAAGAGCGCAATCAATCCTCCAATCACTGGAAGCAGCCATTTCATTGTTTGTGTTGCTTGTGACTTCCGAATGTCAACATCGCTTTTCTTCAGTTCGATCGAGGATGTGCGTTGATTCATTCCAAACAGCAGACGAGCATGCAGTTCCAAGGCGCGATTCAATTTGATCGACGACGATGCGAGTGTCAGTTCGATCTTCGTTTCGGAGAAGAGTGTGGTGGATTCTTCAGAAAGAGGAAACCATGTTGCATTGCCCTCAACTCCCTTCTCTTTCTCAAATACTTCCAAGAACAGACCACACGGAATCAGTGTCTCTCCAACCAGAGTCAGTGCGAAGGACGTGCACTTCGTGTCTGTCTTCACTTTCGACGAAGTGATGGAGAATGCTGGGATGAAGAAAGGAGCGTTGGCATCAACCACGGGTGAACTAAATAAGCATTCTTCGCCAATCGACATCCACGCTGACGATCCAGGAAGAAGCCCATCTCCACCTCCCAAACTCCCAACTGTCAGAGTGCCTGATGCACAGCGAACGTTCTTTCGGGCGGAACTGGAAGTGTTTGGGACTGTATTTTCGGAGAAGGTGGATGAGTGGATAGAGAGAGAACTGTTGGTGATGTGGATGGCTCCTTGGTTCAGTTGTGTGAAGAGGGACAACAGGACAGATGCAGACGAGTTGGCGATGACGAGGAGGCCTGTATCCCAAGTACAGATGGAGGGAGATGCATCGTCGTTCGAAGATGGTTCTTTCCCAGTGAAGTGGCACGAATCAATCACGGCATCTTGTCCATCAATCAGTGAGAGAAGCGTCGAGCACGATGTGTTCTTCATTTCAATCCCTTTCAGAGTCATCGATTCTGATGTTTGGATCCGAAGAGCGGTTGAGGAGAACGAAAGCGAGGAGAGAGTCAGACCACTCACATTCACTCTTCCTCCCCAAACAACAAGAAGTGATGGATTGATCGAGCGAGACGACGAGACAACCACATTCTCAACAATCACTTCTCCATTCTCACAAACCACAATCCCTTCAGAAGATTCCAGTGTCGATGAACTCACATCCAGTGTCAGAGCTGACAGTGAGAGTTCATCAGGATAGACGAACACGTTGTTCACAATCTGATCTTTCCCAACCATCTCCAGTCTTCCATGCTGTTTGAATCCACAAATCAACAGAGCATCTCCATTCATCAGCAATTTTGGAATTCAGCGAGACAGATCCAACAATCTCCACATTCCGCTCATTTGTCAATGTCACTCCATCCGAAATCGTTCGGCAGGGACGTTCCAACGATCCACACAGAGGATGGTCTTCGCTCTTTTCCGTTGTCGACACCAGAATCTTCCCAGCAGAGCGAGGATGGAACTCGTACAGAAGAGAATACGGGTTGAACGAGGAATCGTGAGACCAGCTTTCTGCCTCAACCATCACTCCACTCCAAACACTCGTCTTGTTGAATGATCCTTCCCAGTTCGATCCAACCAATGTGTGTGTGTTTCTTCCTTTCAGCTCAATCCATCGTGTTTCTCCATCTCCACTGCACTCCTCGAACGAGCAGTGTTTCACACTCACTTCAACTGACTCCCCCAATTCTCCCCACAACACACTTCCCTTCTTCATGTTTCCCACAATTCTCTCAAACGTGCTGGATGACAGTTCCACATTTCCTTTCGAGTCGATCAGTGCACAGTCTGTCATTTCCAGATCACCAGCTGACATTCCTGTCACACGAAGGATTCCTCCCTCAATTGAGATCACGCTTTGAGTGATCGGAATCGACGATGTGATCGAGCACGAGGTGAAGGAGAGAGTTCCACACGAAGAGACGAAGAGAGGGTTCGAAGGAGCTGTGGTTGGGAAGGAGATGATCAGAGAGTCGATGGAGAGCGATGAAGCGATGCCGTTGTGGAGTTCGTTCACAAATCGACCAGTTGGTGTGAAGAGGAGAGTTGATTCGTTTGTTGATCCACAAATCGTGATGTCTCCTTCCAGCGAAACAACAATGTCCATCCAGATCGACTCCATCACTCGAATCTTCTCCAAATCTGCTCCAATCAGACGATTCACTCCCAACTCCATTGACGAGCAGAAAAGAAGGAAATGCCCACATTTCGTGAATGTCTCTCCATTCCCATCCACTTCAACAGCTTCCAAAATCTCAATCAGATAAACAAGAAGAGAGCAATCAACCCCACTCACTCCATCTTCTCCCCAAAGCGATTCTGCATTCGTCTCTTTCGTGAAGCTCCCTTCCCAATCACTCGTCTCAATCAGAACATCCAATTTGCTTCCCATCACAAACACATCTGTCACTTTCTTCCATTCTTCCACTTCTTCATTCCATTCTGTCTTTGTTTCTTTCTTCGTCCGCTCAATCTCAATGTTTGTCATCGAATATGAGAATTTGTTCGTCGAACTGTTTCGCAGTTCCATCCAGATGCAGTGAGCAATCCCTTCGCATTTGCAGTCGGAGAAAGTTGTGTTGTCAATTCTGAACTCCGACGACTCACTCACAACTCCCACAATCACTCCTCCTTTCGAGTCTGAGCTCACGATGTCTGTGAACACTGAACCATTCACAACCAAACTCCCTCCATCTTCCACTTTCACAACACTTCCACGAATCGATCCCTCATTCAACAATATTGTGCATCCCTCCATCTTCAGCTTTCCTGTTAAAATGGAGATAAGATTCACATGTTTCAGAGATGAGATCTCAATCACAACCGCGTTCAGTGCGACAGACGAAATGACTGCGAAGAATCCTGAAGAGATCAGCTCAGTCGATGAATCAGCGATGATGAGCTTTCTGTCATTTCCTTCGATTGTGAGAGCAGAACTGAATGATTGCGAAGTGCTTTGGGTGAAATCTGTGTCGAGTTGGATCGTTGGAGAGACAGCGGACGAGAGACGAGTGATCATCTTCGAGAGAGAGGCACAGGGATAGACTTCAAATCCACACACTGACATGTCGCATGAGGAATTCGAGAGATGACCATCCGACCCCAATTCGGCAAGGAACAGATAGAGAGGCACATTTGGTGAATGACTTCCTTCTTTCCCAACAAATGAGCGAGTGGTTGTGTCATCTTTGTTCCACGCCAATGAAAGAGCAGTTGAGACGAATGATTTGGTGAAGGCTGGTCGAGACAGGAAGAGGAAGTCGGATTCTGCTGTTGGAGAGGAGCAAGTTGTGATTGTGGTTGACCCTTTGATGGAGAGAGATGAATCGTCGGAGAGCGAGAGTGAAATCACTCCTGACGACACTTGGCCACTCGACCAGCAAGATGTGAATGTGATTGAGTCAAGCGAGACAGACTGTTCAGAACCAACACTCCCAAACAGAATCGAAGGTGATGATGTAGATTGGAATGAGGAGAACGAACACGATCTCACTGACAATGATCCACAATTAGAAATGGAGAACAGTGGAGTGGATCTGGCTTCCTCTTTGGGAACAAACGAAAGAGATGACAGTTCGATGGGACCAGCTGAAACAACGAAAGAGAACGCAGAAGCGATGGTCAAGGTGGGAGGTGTGGAGAGTGTCGATGTGAGGACAGATCCAGTCGAACGGGCAGTGACGGAATCGGCAAGTGTGAGGGAGGAGTCGATCGAGATTGTCTGGTTCGTCTCGTTCAGACTCTGATGTGCCGTCGAGAGCGAAAGGCAGGGAAGTTGGAGGAGTCCACAGTTCGCGTGATCCTCTCCAGTCGCTCCTTCAACATGCTTCTCTCCACTCCTGTGAGAATACCAGATGAACAGAAGAGATTCAACTGCTTTGTCTCCATCCTTTCCCATCAGTCCATTCTTCTCTTCCTTTCCAAATGTACCATCTTCTGGAAGGTCTGGTCTCAATGTCAAAAATCCTTGAGTAGTCATGAGTGTGCTCAGATCAGGAGTAGTCACGAACAAATCTGTTCCGAGTGTGGCTGTGTTTTTGTCATCACCAGTTCCAAACTCAACAGCGGAGAACGAGATGGTGCCAGCGAAGAGAGAGGCAACTTCGATCAACACGGCACCTCCATTTCCAGACGACGAGCATTTCGAGAAGTGAACTTCCGCCAGCTCAACCACTCCACTTCCCGAAACACACACTTTCAGTCCTCCACCATCTTCTTTCGATGAGCAGCTGACGAACGATGTCTTCGAGTTTGATGTCGATTTCCCAATTCTCAGAGACTTCCCTTCCCCAATCGTCACATCAACGACATGTGAAGAGTCTTCAGAGTGAGTGGAAGCGAGCAGACAGGTGAAAGTGCATCCACTAAGAGACAAGTCGCCAGACTCACGAAGGAGTGACGATGCAAGAGCGATGTTGGACAGCGAACAATCAACAAGCGCCACTGATCCAGATGAGACAACAAGAGAATCAGATGAGGCATCATTTTGGTCACAGCTGAGTGATTTGAGCAAAAGAGTTCCTTCCGAAGCGACAGTGATGAATGCTTCCTTGTTTGAGAACAGGAGAGCAGGAAGATCACAAGAGTCGAGAGTGGCTGTGCCAGCTGCCATCGAGATGATGGGAGAGGAGAGTGTCGGCTGATTGGCGTTCGTCATGAACGACACTGATGTGATCGAGAGCGTTCCACTGCTCGAGATGGTTGATGATGATGACGAGATCGATGGGAGGACGATGGTGAAGGGAGTCGAGAGAGAGAAGACCATCTCCAAGTGTCATCAGACGAGTTCCATCTTGAGATCTCAACTTCGTCTCGCTCTTCTTCCCATCTTCTCCACGGACTCCGATCCTCATTCCTCCAACAGCGATCGTCTCTTCTGAATGTTCCCCTTCTCCAACAATCACTGAAATCATGTCTTCTGTTCCTTCTGTCGCTCGGCACAATGTCGCTGCGTGGCGGAGTGTCAAGCATTTCCTGTCGGGATGCCCACACATCACCGAATCCTCTCCCTCCTTCTCTCCTCCAACCTCTCCCTTCGACACCCGAAGTGTTGGGAACCCAATCCCATCTTTCTGAATTGTCGATGGGAGCAGATGAGGAGAAGCAGACAGAAATCCACATTCGGTGATGATGACTTGGGCTGGATTTGTTTCGTAGCTTCCAGTGAGTCGCACAACTCCCTTCTTGTTTGTTGCAAAATCAGGAATGACATAACACTTCGAGATCTCGAGAGTGTGCGGTGGCGACCCATCCAGTCCAACCACGATGGTGGTGTCTGCTTTCGAATCACAGCATCCGATGAACGAACAGTTGAGAAAGCGTGTTGTGGTGATGCTGGACCCGTGGATGACTCCTTGTCCAACACCGACACATCTGTCGAAGACACAGTTCGTCACTTCGTTTGTGAAGTCGCTGTTCGCAATGTGGATGGCATGTGCTGCGTACGAAGCCGAACAATCTTCGAACTGACAGAGATCAGTTTGACTTTGAGATCCTTGAAATGTTATTGCTCCGCCGTGAGCGAATTTACTGTCATTGGACAGGTGACACGTTTTGAAGAACGATACCCTGACTGTTGCGTCGGAAATGTCCCAGCCTGAAACAGCACCTCCCTGTGTTCGATGGCCAGATGCGAATTGATTCTCGAAGCGACAGGATGTGATGGAGAGACGAGCGATGTGACAAACATTGATTGAAGCACCAGAGCTGTTTGCACACGAACAGTCCGAAAAGTTGGAAGATGAGATTTTGACTGTTCCAGCGTTGACAGTCGGACCGACAAAGGCAAGCGACCCCCCTCGAGTGGAGACGATATTCGGTTCAGCACCTGGGTTGGCTGGGTCGTTGTGTTCGACATAGTCTTCGTCCAGTGTGTGGCATTCAGTGAACTTGCTTTCGGAGATCGAGACAGAGCTGGTCGATCCCATTCTTCCTTCCACCACAACTCCACTCCCCACACGACGCGTCAGCGCAGAGAATGTCGATTTCGAGATCACGAGAGAGAAGTCTGAGCCAGAAGTGGCTGAGATCAGCCCGACTGACGATGTCATCGATAGAAGAATGAGCGAGGTCAGAGTGGTTCTTCCTCCTTTCACCTCGAAAAGTGGTTTGGACAGTTCGGCTTCGCCCAGAGAACTCCCATCAATCACACTGTCTGTCACTTTCAGCTCGCCATCTCCACTCAACACGAACAGACTCGATTCGATGTGAGGAGAGAAGTCGACAGTGGAGAGATCGAGACTTCCAGTGGAGATGGAGAAGAGAACGAGAGACGATCCTTCGTCAGAAATCGTCGCTTTGGTTTCTGACTGTGGTTTTATCACAAGCTTCCTCTGTCCAACTACAACTCCAGAATCAGAGTGAGAGTCGCTCGCGAGCAGGAAAGTGCCCTCAAACTTCCCCGATGTGCGGTCGTTGATCGTCTCAGACATTGTCCGACATCCTTTCTCCCTCATCCAGCAGAACTCCTCGTCCAATCCTTCCACATCATCAATCACAATGTCTGGTGTCTGTCTGATCGTGTCGATCGCTGTTCCTTCCCAAGAGATCGAAAAAGGGTTCGAAGTCGACCAAATCTCTGTGACTGAGGTTTGTTTCATTTCTGGGAACACATCCATCCGAATGTCGGCGATGGTCTCCTTGTCTGTGGCTTCGAACCAACAATCAGACACGACAGGATTGTCATCCGGCGTTTCTGCGTACCACTCTGGGACATTTGTACGATCAGTTGATGTTCTGCCAAAGATGATGAGAGCGGGATAAGAATTTGCTCGATTTGCATGGCATTCAACGAATCTCAGTCGTTCCACCTTCGTCTGTCCATAAACGTATTGAAATGCAGCGACACCCGATGTGTAGTTGAACATTTCACAAAAATAACAGTCTGACACTGAGACATCTCCGTTTGCTCCTTCCACTTTGCATCCGGCTTGCATGTTCTCCGTCACTGTCAGATTGACAAATCGGCAGTTGTGGATTGATCCACCTCCGATATCATCAACACAGAACCCAACACGAGTTCTGCTCTGCATGTGAGTGAAATTGTTGTTTTCAACAAGAAAAGTGCCAACGACAGTGAAATCATTCGGACCAAGTGCATAGATGGCAGAGACGCTCGTGTCAGATCCACATCTGTCGAAATGGGAGCCAGTGATTTGAAATAGCCCTGAAATTGCGGCTGTACCCGAGTAGATAGCATCAACAGCTGACCCGCGTTTTGCTTGACAGTTTGTGAAGGTGCATCCATCGACGGCGAGTGACCCTTTCTTGTTGTGATAGATCGCTCCTCCGTATTGTCCGGTTGGGGCAGAACATGAAGTGAATGTGCACTTTTTGAAGGTGATGTCATTGTCAGTTGAGATTTGGCGATCTGTGAATGCTTCGTTCTCGATTGGGGCAGCGTTGGCAAAAACTGGCGTGAATGTTCGAATGTTGTCCACAAATGTGCAATTGAGCGAAGTGAGCTGATGGCGGTCATTTGTGTCGCGCATCAGAAGGCCGTACAGACCATTCTCACTCTTCGAGATCGAGCTTCCAACAATCACACTTTTCTGTCCTTCATTCTTTCTGAATTCCACACTCTCCCCATCTGAAGGTTGGGAGATATTCTGGAAGGAACAATGGATGACTGAGAGGACTTCAAAATGTGACCCAAAAAGTGGATTTCGAGTTGTCACGCAACTATCACTGATCGACATCTCCGAAATCATGCATTCGCGAGGAGATGGAGAGGAGGCAATCAAACTCGAGCGGAATTGGTTGTTCGGAACCCTCAGTTCGATTGACGCCAGCTGCAAGATTCCAGCAACCGAGAAGACTGGCGATTCGGTTGAGATGTCACAAAGAGTACTTTTGAGTGAAAACACTGATTGTTCGTCAGCCGAACAGATTTCGCCTCTTTTCGAGACCAGTCTCCCCGAGAACAACGAAAACGACGAGTTGTGGAGGGTGAAAAGTGGCATCGTCGTTGGGGCTTCATTCGAAATGACAGATGTCTGATCCAAAGCGAGGATGGTCATGTTTTGTGAATGAAGGACAAAATTGGACGAGAGAAGCGTCATATTTGACAGAATCTGGATTATGTTTGGGCTGGATGTTCCATTCAAATGTGAGTTGGAAAGGAATGTCTGAATAGTCGGAGGATCATTGGTCCGAACGAGCGGGAAAAGGGATGCGATAAAAATGAAGAGACGCATTGAGTTGAGACAGTCGGTCTCAAAACAGATGTTGATCCGTCCCAAAAAGTGCTCCTTCAGCATCTTGTCGTTAATTGGATTCACATCTCATTTAGTCGTGATTGTCTCCCTCCGTGTTCAAACGAGGCTGAAATGTTCGAAAATACGTCCAGATTCATTCAGGCTCCTCTCCTGGATGGGAATCATCTCGTTTGAATCGCGTGAAGAGGGAGGGATTTTTGTCAAGGGTCTGAGATGGATGAATACAAGTTGACAGCAGTCGCTTGGGTTGGAGAGAAGGAAGAAACAGAAAGAATCCGAGAGCGATGAGAAGTCACGAAACCAAAAGGGTTGATGAAAAGAATGGCAGACAGCTTCTTGTCTCAAACTTGTCTGTTCTATCACTCGAACAAGAAAGTCAAGAAGAAAGGTCAATATTGCAATTGAAAGATGTTGGAGAAGAGTGAAAGGGAAGATGAGAATGAAGAATGTGATTGTTGTGGATGGACAGGCAGTCCGGAAGAAATGAGAAAATGAAGAAATGGGGAGGAGAGTGAAGGATCTGACGAACTTGTCGATCACGTCGAAGAAGAGAAGGAATCTGAAGATGACGAAGGGAGTTGATTTGAACAAGGGCAAAGCCACGACGTTGAGTGGAGATCGGAGACAAGAGTGATGAGAGAGATTGTGGAGTTCTGAACATGAGGATCGCGAATCTGGAGGAATCAAGTAAAACAGTTGTTTTTGCTGTTCATGAACGGGGTGAAGAGTTGGAGAATGGAAACGTGATGAGTGTCGTCTTTCTTCACAGTCTTGGTGAAGACGTTCAGTCTGTCCATTGGTAGTTCCAAACAGTGGCATTTCTTCCTACACTGCTTCAGACGGACAAAAGAGTGACAAACTCTGAGAGGATCAGGCTGATGGAATCGAGCGTGCCGAGCCATCCGAGAACTTTGTGGAGATGAGACAATCAAAATCAAAGTGCATCAGTTCACAAGATTGGTTTTTGGATTTCATGATTTGGGCTTTTTCATTCTCTTCAGGTTGATCAGAGTCGAGAAATAAGAGTCTGAGAAGCAGGTTGTCCAGATGTTGCGTCATGTTTCTAATCAACATCGCTTTGAAATATATACGATGGAGTGTGGTCAATCCAACATTTTTCGAAGACAGACAGTGTCTTTGGAAACAACGGCTCATTTGAAGGACGACAAACAAGGAGTTGTTCTGTCGAACTCCTGTAATCGAAAATCTTGTTGAAAAGAGTGATAATACGAAGATTAGTGGAAGAACTGCAGGGGCAGTGGGAGGTTTTCAGTAAATTTCCGAAATTCAAGAGATCATGATGAAAGATGATCGCCCCAACTTGTGTATTTCTTCATGAACAAACACTCGCATTACTCGATATCAATCGCAAATCACACTCCCAGCTCGATTTTCAATGCCTTCGAAGCGATATCAGTGCTTGTATTGTGATTATGCGACGAACCATTCCACGAGTCTCAAAAGACACGAACGAATCCATACTGGCGAGAAACCATTCAAATGCACTTTTGCTGGATGTGGAAAAGCATTTGCACAATCATCAGATCTAAAAGTACACAAACGAATCCATACTGGTGAAAAACCATTTCTCTGTTCATTTCCTGGATGTGACAAAGTTTTTTCGCAAGCAGCCAATCTAAAAACACATCAACGAATCCACACTGGTGAACGACCATACGAATGTTCATATCCTGGATGGAACAAAGCATTTTCACATTTAGCAACTCTTCTAAGACACGAACGAATTCACACTGGTGAGAAACCGTTCAAATGCACATTTTCTGGATGTGGAAAAGCATTTGCAGAAGCATCGGATCTAAAAGTACACGAAAGAATCCATACTGGTGAGAAACCATTTCTCTGTTCATTCCCTGGATGTGGAAAGGCTTTTGCACAATTGTCCAATCTTCAAACACACGAACGGATTCACACTGGTGAGAAACCATACAAATGTTCATTCTCTGGTTGTGGAAAGGCTTTTGCACCATTGTCCAATCTTCAAACACACGAACGGATTCACACTGGTGAGAAACCATACAAATGTTCATTCTCTGGTTGTGGAAAGGCTTTTGCACAATTGTCCAATCTTCAAACACACAACCAAAATGTCCACATTGAGGCTCCTGTTTGTCTTCCGTCTTCCGTCATCTTCACCCAGACGAGACAGAACAGAGTTCCTGAGCGGAGTGTGGAAGCAGACCAAGTGATGCCGCTGTGTCGCTTCTGTGCATCGTCAGAGTGGAGGAACAACGGTGTGTTCTCTTCTGTGTGATTTAGATTGTGATGTGTGCAGGAGTGGAATGCGTGAAGTGTGGGGAGTTCTGCCACTTCTCGTGTGCCTGCGAGCATTCTCTCTTTGTGGCGCTGGCTGTGCATGCTGTGAACTTGGAGTGTGTCTTTTTGGATTCTGATTGTCTCCCGTCTCCTCTCCTCTGCTCTCCAATCCTCCCTCTCAGCGACTTTCTATGCGACACTTGGATCGGCGAGGAGTCAGTGTCTTCGCTGGCCGAGCTGCTCTTCCCTCGCTCGGAGTCAGTTGTGCTTCGCCACACATCGGTGTGGTCGGATGGGTCGTGTCTGCCTCTCTCGTTGTGATTTTTGCAGGTTCTGTGCTTTGTCCCCGTTTTGGCCGTCCCTTCAATCTGATCCTGGCTCGCTCGCAGCATCGCTCGCTGACTGGGTTCCACAGATCAGTGGGAGTATTTGTGGAAGGGCGAGTCTGCCCGAACGAGATTGTCGCAATCATGTCTCTTCTTCCTTCCTCTTCTCTCTCCTATCTTCTCTCTCTTCTTCCTTCCTCTTCTCTCTTCTCTCCCTTCATTCGTTCTCGTTCCTCGTCTCTCTTACTTCATCCATCTTTCATCATCCATCTTTGATCCTTTCGACTTCTCTTTCTCAGAAGTGGAGTGGTCGTGCCCGAAGTGTCGTCAGCGGCTGTCTTCACTCGCTCTGATGGAGTGCATCTGGACACTTGGCTATCCCCGCTGACAAGCCGTCTGATTCGACGTTCTTCGGAATGTGGGAACTGTGTGGGGAGAGATGGAGTGGACGAGGATGGAGTGCCGATCATCGAAGTCCGGTGTGCCTTTTCTGTTCTCTTTTCTCATCTTTCATTGTGTTTCTGCTTTGATGTTGTGATTGTCAGTGCATTGCGTGGGATAGAGGACGAAGAATTGGTGTTGTGGGAGGGACGAGGGAGTGTTGAAGGAAGTGAGACAGCTCTGACCGATGATGTCTCTGAGCTGGGCAAGTGTGAGTGTGGATGTGATGTGAACACTGTTGACTTGAGTGAGCAGACGAGGAGTGTGGTGGCTGGACTGGAAGAGAATGAGAGGGATGTGGAAGAAGGGGAGGAAGCGAGTGATGATGGAGAGAACGCATTGCGACTGAGAGAGAATCTGATTCATTGGATTCTGTCCTCCAACGGCAACGAAGACGAGACGACACGAAGAGAACACCAGCGAGTCGATATTGAGATTGGGAGTGAAGAAGAGGCGATCTCAGTCGATGCCGACAGCAGTGCAGCTCAGTCGTCGAATGAGTCTCGTCTGGTTGTGAGCTCGTCGTGGCTGCGAACAGAATGGATCTCGATTGTTGAGAGGGAGTACCTGGAAGAACGAGAGCGACGAAGAATTGAGGTTTCGAAGTTGCTTGAAGGGTTGGAGTGGGAAGACGTGGCGAACCTGCTGAGAGACGAGAATGGAAGACCAGTGCGAGACACGAAGCACGAGTTGTTTCTCGACCGTGATCCTCTATGAACAGAATTCATCGAATACATCTTTCTTCTTCTTCTTCCTCCTCCGACTTTTCTGTCCCAAATTGTTCTGAAATGTTCCAACCAGACTTGAAGTTATGTTGATCGGCGCACCGTCTGAGACTTGCGAATGCGGAGGACGTGACCGTGAGCAGCGCACAAAGGAACGAGCTGGACGTGAACGAGAACCTTGTCTTTCCCACTTCCCTCTTCGGATCAGTGTCCAGCCCGACTGCGCTGATGTTGTTGGGTTTCGTTCCCCACCATTCGCTCGTCCAGACATCACCACTGCCGCTTTCTGTGACTCCTCGCAAATCGTTGATGATGTCTCCTCTCACAGCACTGGTGGGAATGAAGAATCCGTGCGACATGCTGGAGTCTGCCGGGAATGACTATATCGCATCAAGCAAAACGACTAAAACGCATCAAGTCCCACTTTTTTGTTTTCCTTCAAATCATGTCAACTCCTTTTCAAAAACCTATTCAGCAGTGGATCGGATGTCGACGAGTGGTCGCGAGCGGATCAAGTTTTGAGCAACACAACGAGATACTCACCGCCGTTGACGGAAGAGTGGTGTGGAAAAGCAACAGCGACGAGTCAGTGTATCCACAAACACTGTCAACCCGTTCAGCAGCGGCCGACGAGCCGAGTCCAATTGCTGAGGAAGGAAAATCAAACCAGATAATTCTTAATTCTGCGGATGAAACATCGTTTCGAGATGTTTTCATTCTTGTGTTGATTGATGACAATTCATACAGTTTTCAACAAGACCAATAAAATGAAAAATGAGAATGAGATACAGTGAGGGGATGAGAGAGGATGGTTTTGCGTTTCTTGATGATTCGAATCCGCCCATTTCAAAATATTCTGATTCGCTCTCATTCTGTACAGTTTGCCGGAATATAAGACCACTTTGTTTTCATGTCCATCAAAGTCGCCTCAGAGATGTCGTTGCTTGCGGAAACGGCTTGGACTGCTCTTTCTTCGAGAATGAACTTTCTCTCTATAAGTGGGATAGGAAAGGATAACTCGTTGGAAAATATGCCTGAGCCCTTAATTTATCTGGCGAAAACGTCACAAAAGTAACCCTAAACGATTTACTCTTCGATTTGTGGCACAACAGATTGACTCTGAAAACCGTGTGTCTCTTTTCATCCCGTTGAGCGATATCCCTCCATTGCCACTCTTCTTTGATGTCCTCTCTCTTTACTAGAATGAATCTCTCTGAATTTTACAAAAGGAGGGAAGATGAGGAAGCACTCATCTTGCTTGTTCTGGAGCGAATCAAAGACCAACTACGAAGTGTCCCGGTCTTACCACGGCCGGTAAATGAAGGTATTTCGGTCGTCTCTCTAAAATTTTTTTCTGCTTTTGATTCAGACAACCTTATGATGTGTTCGCTGGAGGAGCTCGAAACGATGCTGCTGCATGCGGAGGAAGCGTTGATCGACGCGTTACGGCCCTCGATAGATAGAGAAGTCAAGGCTATTTCAGCGGATTTTTTTTCTATCTTTTTTTGACCTTTCATTTCCTTCTTTTCCACTTCACAACTTTCTCGATTGTTTCATTCTTGCTGGAATTGTCAATGTTGTCCATAATGACGATCAAAAACATGTCAACATCGAGACTGTGATAATTCCATCATGAACCGATCCAAAACCCAAATCTTGTTCTAAATCATCAGTTCATGAAATGACAGCCAAATCAGCACAGAAACATGATAGAAAGAATTATTCTCAACATCACCACAGCCATCGCTCTCCACACCTTCTGACTCATGTTCAGCCATCTCCACTTCCCTCCCACCCTTCTTCTCCCTCAATACTCTCTCTCCAACACAGCTTCGCTCCTTTCTCTTAAATCCAACAAAGAACAGAATCCTCATCGTCCCGTTCCCTCCTTTCTGCATCATTCGAACTGGTGGATCGAAGAGCACAAACACTGGCTCCACTTCAGACACAACAGCATCGGTCGAGAGAAGATCGAGTGGAGTCCGGGTGCGTCGCTCACCATGTTCAGCGCGAGCTCGTCCGACTTTTCCTCATCTCCCAAAGCAACTCCTCCCCCATCCTCCACCAGATCCAGCACCGTCCTTCGTCGCTGTCCTCCGTCGGTATGTCGCTCACAGAGTTCAGCTGTTCCGAGCTCGTCCGCGTCGCCATGTCTGGTGACTCCAACTCGTTCGACGTGTTCGACAGGAACAGTGGAGTGGACTTTGTTGTGCCTTCGCTCCGAGATTGAGCGAGAATGGCTGAGACGAGAAGGGGATGGTCGACACTGACAGAGTCAGAATGTCTGGAATCAAAAGAGGATCGTTGGTCAAAGAAAGAACATTTCTGCTTGTCAGCGTCTTCAGAAGATCGGGAGAGATCTCGCGCGATGATTGTTTGTTTCCCTCTGATGTGCTCTTCCTCATCATCCCAGTTCTTCTTTATTTGCTCCTTCTCTTTGTCTTCCTTCTTGTCGGACTGTTTCCATCCACATTTGCGGTCTCTTCCAGCGAGAGTGTGGCAGACTCCAGCATGTCGCACGGATTCTTCATTCCCACCAGTGCTGTGAGAGGAGACATCGTGATTGAGTTGCGAGGAGTCACAGAAAGCGGCAGTGGTGGTGTCTGGATCAGCGAATGGTGGGGAATGAAACCCAACGACATCTGCGCAGTTGGGCTGGACGGGAACGACTATATCTCATCAAGCATTCCATCTATATCTCATCAAGTTTTGATCAGACTTTACTCTGTCCCTTAATAGTCTTTTATCTTAGGAGGAAGAAACGCTTTTCCATCTCCAACACATCATTATTATCTTCATCTCGCTGTAATTCTCTCTTTTTTCACTATTTTTTGTAGAATAAACTCACTTCTGTTGTTTCAAACAAATTTCGTTGATCGAGCCATTGATTGTTTCTTTCCACTTCGAGAATCAGTAACAGTGGACTCTTCTCAGTTGGTTTTGCGAAATTGGAACAGTATTCGTGAAAAAGTTCAATAGTACTGGTCAAATAGAACGAGACACTCTTCAGACTCCTCCAACCTCTTCGCAAATGGGTGATTCTCTTTGAAAAATCGCAAAACACTAATGTGCGTCACCAAAAATTATTTTTTGAGGAATTACCATTCGTCTGTTCAGTCGACTGAAAATGAGTGAATTACCGGATTTCAAGGAAGATCGCGTTCGATATCTCCTTTTTTTGTTCAGGACTCTTCTGCACATTTTTTGTAACAAAACAGGTCCAAACACAAACTACCGATAATTTACAACAGAAAAAACCAATTCTGTGTGAGAGCACTGGCATAAACTCCTCCATTGAAGAAAAAGACACGAAAAGTGCGGATTGACATATTCAATATTCTTGATATATTAGGTCCGTAACATTTGTTGAACGTGTCTAACAGAGATTCTCTGAGGGAAATACTGAAGGATCATGGTGTTTGAGGCGAGGTAGTACAGATTGATGACGATTGAAAAATGAGCATTCATTTTTGGGTCTACAAGACCAAAAATGAATGAATAAAGACATACCAGCGAGCGAAAACTATCGATAACATCCGATTGAACGATTTATGTGAGAGTTATCTCGTTTTGTTCAATGTTCCGGCGCACCTCAAAAAAATCCCGAGTATCTGAACGTGAGAAAGAAAGAAACGGCACAAACCATGTTGTGAGTGTGTAATCCACAGTTTGATGTCGGGTTCATCATTGATATACGATAGAAAAGAAGTCTGATGGGTGATTAGTCGCCTGAGCATCGGATCCGCGATAAAGTTCGCCAACATGAAGAAAAGACGAAATTCACACCTTGAACATGGAGAGAGCACCTGAGACGGTGAGTAGAGGGTGTTTGTCGACAAATATCAACGTACAGGCGCTGGAGTGACGGATGCGATTTTTGAAAAAGAATCACCCAAATCATCTGTTCACTCTCAACTTACTTGCATTCTTTCAACATTAGTACAATCTGCATGCGTTACATCTTCTCCGCTTCGATAAACTGGATGACGTCGGCGTCGTTCGAATCGGTAAGTGCTTGTTGTCTCCTGTTCTCCTTCTGCGAATGTGGTGAGATCAGCTCAGAGATCTTTCTCTTCTTCTCCTCAAAATTCTGTGTCCTCTCTTCTTGTAAGCGCTTTCGTGCGAGGCGTTCCTGTTTGAGCTGTTCTCTTCTTTCATCCGCTTCTCTTCCTCTTCCGTGATCTTCAGAAACAGTTCCGCAGCTTGAACATCGAACTCGGTGTCATCTCTTCCTCCACTCTCTCCTTCTCCTCCTCCCTTCGCTTCTGCCCCACCTCTTCTACCGACATGAATAGCACACCTGGCTTTGTCTTGTTCAGACACATCTCCCACAATCTGATGATAGACCCGCCTATCAGCTCGATTTGGTTGATCGGATCGACCAGCTTCTCCTCCACTTCGTTCTATCTCGGTTGATCCTTCGTATTGCGAACTCTCTTCTTCTTCGGCGAAGATGTTTGTGTCGGCGGGAGTGATATTAGCGATGCGTCGAGCGAGGTTGGCGGAAGAACACGAGGGACAGTGCGAGAGGTGCAGCCAAGGCCGACGATACAGTCGACGAGGATGGAGTGGGAGTGGTCTTTGATCCAATCGATGCTGCATTCGCCTTCAGTCTCCACAATTCCTTCCTGAAGATTTGTTTTCTTTCTGCGTCTGGCTGTTTAGGAGTGACGAACGGATGAAATTCGAGATGAGTTGAGTGAGTGTGGGCAGCATCGGTCGCTGTCCATCCTGCGAGTGGAGAGGGTTCACACTCGCCTTCCTGTTCAGCGTGGACATTCTTGTAGAGGGAGAGATCTTTCACTTCGCCAGTCTGAGCAAGTTGGAGACCGTACACCCACAGGACGTCGTAAAGGTGGCTAGCCCTCATTTTGAGGAGGAATACTGACAAATGCCCTGTTAAACATGGATTGGATTCGTGAAATGATGGAATAACGTCACTTTCCGACGACGGCGAGGTGATTGCGGTTTTTTTGTCTTCGCTTTAGCTGTTGAAGCATGTCAGCCAGCGTTGCTGATTGGAAATCATGTTGGCATGTTAATTGGATTGGACGTTGCCAATGTTGGACTGGACAATCGACCTCTATTGGACATTCATTTTTAGACTTGCTTCTCTCATCCTCAATTCACTCATTCAATCATTTTCACAAAGAAATGACAATAATCACTTAAGAAATAGCGAAATGGAGATAATTTGATCATATTTAGCCAAGTGTGAATCTCGACTTGATCCACCCACATTGGACGTCATTGGACGTGACTGGACATTTCGCTGAATTTTTTTTTCTGAAGTCTACACAATTAGTGCATCCCGTTTATTGAGGTTTTGACGAGTCGGCAAAATTGGACAGTCCAATGGACTGTCCAGTCCTGGACTGTCCAATCGACACCTATTAAGGGATTGAGTTACATCCTCATCTCAATTACGGTTTGATGTTCACATGTCTCTCTCACTTTTTTTGAATACTAGGCGACTTCGTCTCGGTTTTGAAATACCGTGGGGTCATAAATCGCGACGCAAAGTCAACAGATCTAGAATTCATTCATTCTTCCCCAGACACAACATCTCTCACCCCACGATTGATATCACCATCGAATCTCTATGCTTGAACTCAAATGTATGAATTTCTCATTCTAAATTCTTCTTTTATTCCTTTCTGTTCCAGCCTTCGTTTCGCATCCTTTCCTCAAAGTTCTGCCTCGATGATACGTGACTTTTTCACTGGTGAGATCAACTTACTTGAGTTTCTTCAATTTATGATGTGGAATCCGATATTCTCTGTATTCAGGTCGCTTCTGCGGCTATGTCAATCGTTTGGATGATCTGTGTGATCATTTATATCTTCCCTGTTGTCTTAATCAATGTTTGTTTGCTTCTTCTGCTCATTCTTTCAATTCTTCTCTTCTCATAGCAACTGAGATTCATTGCATGATGACTCCTCACAATGTGGGGGAATGAGTTCTTTTTCATTGGAATATGAATCTCTACTGCTCGTATGCACAGATTCATCCTCTACAGTATGTTCTCTTTCATGTTTTTCCTCATCTTCCAGATATATTTGTCCAAACGCATTGGTGAGCGCTGACCTGCTCGATCACCATTGATTGTGTTCTGGACACGCCTCTGCTCCTGTTTGGAATCATCCGCATATTTCCAAAGAATTGCAGTCAAATGCAAGAATTTGTATTCTGGATACCTTGACGGATATTCACAGCAATTGTGATGATTCTTGGTATCATGTTTAGGTCCACTCTCAACCACACCCAAGCCCTCATCTCCACAAGTATCAACGCTGTGTGTGCTCGAACCAATTCATCAGAGAAGTACCGCGTAACTGTCTTGGCGGAATCAAAAGGCTGTCTGTGACTCATCGAACTATTTCTCCAAGGAGTTGGGTTACTGCGGCACAACTCTTCTAACTTCGGGAAACTCAGTGTCGATGATGATTCTCTTCACCTCTGTGGTTGATGGTCGGGTCAGTATGTCTTTTGAACGAGATTGTTGTTGACACCTCCGGATGTCCACATTTCTCTTGTTTGTCATTCCGCATGCCTCATTCATTTTCTTCTCTCTCATTCCAGTTCTTTCCCCGTGTTGGTTATCTGCATCACTCCTCATTGCACATGTTACGATTGTGGCTGCCCAGCACGTCGTTCACAACAAAGATAAGAATGAATAAACTGCAGCGGCGTTTTTATATTCATGGGAGGAAAGGAACATATCGGCCCAACTAACAAGATATCAGCAAGAATACGAGATCTCACATCAACAGTACAGATCCTCGCAAAGTTGTAAACTGAAATATCTTTTTCTTTCAATTGGTTTTATTTGGGGTGCATTTTATGTACACAACGACAAATCGTTCATTTAACAATCCCTGCGGAGAAAATATGTTCGGAGCCAAATAACCAATATCATGGGTCAGATCTCTCATCGCCCAAATAGGAGACTGGACATTGGACTGGACAATCCCACCTCGACTGGACACAGCTTAACAGGCCAATTATCCTGCAGAAAGGTCGTCGGATGCGTGATTCTTGCGGGTCGGAGAAGACCTTCGTAGAATGAAAACAAGAACATTTTCAACCTCAAAATTGGTCTGTCAAGGTGCACATTATGAATATAGCGTGGAGACACATCACTAACATCAATGCTGATGTGAGTTTAGACCTCCGAGAACTGTGATGCATGTCCATTCAGGTTCGGATTTGAAAAAGCACCCATTGATCGTGTCTTTCTTCTCAGAAATACCAATTTTTACTCAACACTCGCATATCGAAATGAAGAAATTATCATGCAACTAGAAAGTATTGTTGTCCTACCTGATGAACAAGTCCGGCCTAATCGGAGGACTATCATAGAGTTTCGAGAGAATCCGATTCATATCGACTGATGTGATCAGGATGAGCCTCAATTGAGACACAGCTTCTTCAGGAGTCTGGAGTTTCGTCGAAAGTTGAGGTGGAATGAGATTAAGACTGCTTCCGAGAGTTTGACCACTCGAAGGTTCGAATGGTTGAGCAGTTGGATTTCCAAACTGAACTTGGTTCGAATTCCCATCTTGAACAGGATTCATTCGACCCATCATCTTGTCAATCATTGGATAGAGAGATTGACCGAGTGGGGTGGCAAGAAATTCGTTTGGCAGACTTGTAACGACAAGAGAGTGAAGAAAATAGCGGAAAGAGGAAATTAACGAACAGCATTCTGGAGTCGGTTTACTAGTGAGGAATTCAGCTGCATCATCACAGAAATTGTGGGAGTTGTCTTGGAGGTGATCGTACGTGGCCACTGACAAGAATGGAGTGATAGAGGGAGCAAATTGGCGTGTTTTGGACTCAATTCATTTCAATATTGTTCAGAAGATGCTTGGTCGATCTGAGTATTTCCAGGAATGTCAGAGAAAACGAGAAAAGGATGATGGAAAGAAGTGACTGAACACTCTGTCACGTTCCACGAGGATCCAGCTTGGGAAATTCCCAGCCAAAACAAAGGTGAAAGAATATTGTGGAGACGAACAAGCAGGAGGGGCTTTGAGGGAAAGAGAAATGTCAGAGAAATTGATGATAAGAGAACTAAACCTGTTGATTCCACCACCATAGTAGTATTCATAGCTACTAGATAACAAAATATGGAAAAATGAAGCGACGTAAACGTTATATCGATAGGAAAGTGACTGAGAGTGTGTGGGAACAATAAGACGAGTCCTGTGTGTCAGAGGCCTTCAAACTGCATCCCTCACATCATCATGGAAAATTGTTTACCATTCCATGACCAAGAGCGTGTACATATAGCTTTACTGGATGAGATGTCATGAGATATTGATCGTCCCAATCAATCGTGTTGTCCTTTCAAACCAAACCAGACAGAAAATGTCACGACCCAATCCCCATTTTCCATTTGGGTATTTTCAGTCTTTCTGATGATTTTTTCTCTGTATTCTTCGTTTCAGAAAGAAACGCGTGAGTTGGATTCAACCAAGACTTGGTTCTCATGAAAATCGTGTATTCAGTGTGAAAACTACCACAATCCGAATCAATTCAATGGGCAACGACGAGAATGATCCTCCCATTTCCTCTAATCAGCATAATTCAGGACAACCACCATTCCACAAACTTGAACCACAAAAGCGATCGAACACATCACATTCCCTCGAAAATCGGAGTCTTCCTCGAGGAAACGGATCTAAACTGAATCATTCACCACCATTCCCTTCTGATTGTGAGGAGAAAGAGGAGACCATGCTTGTGGATTCTCCGAAACAAGAAAGAAACATAGAAGCACTCCGTCAGACGCCAGTTCAGCAAGCACCGCTTCCTCAACAACAAATCTTTCCTCCACAACCTTCTCCTCGTCCATTTACTCCGCAACATTATATCACACCATCTCCATACTCGACGCCTCACAATTCACTTTTCTCGCGTCCAAATTCAAATGGGTCTTCGTCATTCCTCTCACATACATCATCAACAAAGTCTACCTTCTCCCCTGTTTATACTGAGATGGATGATATGGAGATTGATCACGAGGATGAAGGAATGATTGACCCAAACAGTTTGACTTCGATTCAACCAGATCCGATCGGAAAAGGAGGATCTGCATCTGTCTATCGTGTATATTCGAACCGAACAAACAAAGAATATGCATTAAAGATTGTTCAGTTTCCGAAACACGAGGTATTTTCGTTCTTCATTGCATCTTTTCCAGAAGATGCGCCAAATGGTTGAAGATGAGGTTCGAATCCTCCTCAAACTCCGAAGAAGGCCTGGGATCATACAACTATACAATGATCCAAGGCCTATTGTCTTCCCAGGACCCATTAAACTGGTGATGGAACTTGGACAACGTGACCTTGCGTATAAGCTCAGAGAATGGAAACTAGAGGCACTTGATAAAATGGGAATAGCAAGAACGAAAGAAGACTATTTGAAAGTGTTTGGTGGGATCGGTAATGTGCTTGAAGCGGCTGAGAAGTCCAATTGCCAGATCTTTCCGATTGCGCCGACAAAATACATCAGGACAATATGGCGAGAAATGCTTGAATCTATCAGGGAAATTCACCATTTTGGAAACGGTATTGTTCATGGCGATCTCAAACCAGCGAACTTTTTGTTCGTTCAAGGACATCTGAAATTGATTGATTTTGGAATTGCTCAAGCGATTGACGACGACGAAACCCATGTTCAACAACATCCAGGCATCGGAACTTTGAATTATATTTCCCCAGAGGCAGCTGGTCGCGGATGTCAACCTGGCTTTCGTATGTGATTTGAGATTGTTCATGTTCGTCCTAGGTACGATCAAGCGAAAAGCATCGGACATATGGTCCCTAGGGATCATCTTGTTTGAGATGGTTTATGGTGCAACTGCACTGGCGCATGTTGTCGATACAGATGAAAAACCAAACGAAAAACTTCGGTATCCATTTCCATTTTTTAACTCTCTCAGGGCCCTCATATCAGACGCACCGATCACAGTTCCATTTGTTTCTTGTGAGTTGACACATTTCCACAACACGATAAGACAGTGCTTGCGGAAAGACGAACGGAAGTATGTGCCTCTTTCTTATCACTATTCGACAATATAGACGGCCCTCTGTTGATGAATTGTTGAGTCCTGAGTTGTTCCCGGATTTTCTCAGGAGTCCTTCCACAATTACACAATCGCATCAATGAATGTCCACCGACGACCCTGATTCGAAGAGGACGTTGCGTAGAACAATCATTGGGGGTGAACAACAATATATAGCAAATCACTAATCCTTGATGTGAACCTGGACAGTTCTGAGGGTCTTCCTGTTTCTTTTCTCTGCATCTCACACATACACACCTCAGTTCACTGAAGCTATTGCCGAAAAGCTATCAAATATGAGAGGGAAATATATGCGGGTTCGTAAAGATCAGTGACGTTCAGTGGAGACGACGGAAGAGAACAGAGAGATCATTCAAAGGGTCGTTCGACATCGAAATGTCGAAAGGATCAAACAGGGCTCTCACTTGGAACATTGCACAAGCAAAAGTCTCTTGCACAACTTATTTCTTGCGAGCTCATTCTTTTTTCCACTAGATTGATGCGATTCTGTTCTCGGACTTCAAGAGGTCCTGAAATCCAACTTGGGTCCAACAGGAACAATGAAGCTGTATCTTCTTGTCCTCTCATGTTTCTGCCTTTCTTTTCTAGTTTTCTTTTGGTAGTCTTGTTTGTGGTGGAAGTAAAATCCGAATCACCAAGAATGGTGCTTGTCTCCTTTCAGAAATGGTTTGCTCCAATTTTGAAGGCTTTATCTTCTTCTTGATAATATCTATCAGCAAATTTTAGTTTTAATTGCTTAATTGATCACCCGTTCTGCCACAACCATCGATTCTAAATTTTGCGATAGCACAAGCTCAGTCTGCCTAGTCACTGCTGAAATTCTCAAATCTGCCGAAAAATACCTTACTGAAGGAGTCCACCCCGTGCTATCGTGGAAGGTATTAAATACAGTGCTGAACATGCCCTGATTGATCTGGACGAGATTACTCTTCCTGTCAAAGACAAACCATAAGACTTGGAAGGAGCTGCCCACACTGCACTTATCACAAAGTTGGATAAGAAGATTGCAGTCAATGTGAAAACTTCGTCCTTCCATCACAATGAACGTGTCACCGATCATCACACCACATCTGAGCGGAACTCACCATCCAAAACCAGCGATCGACAAAACCCAATCAAGTCTTGAACGACCCATTTTGATTGGCAACCTGAATCAACACTTCAATGAACATTCACATCCCAAATGCAACATATCTTCTGTGGGATGTTCAAACATCAATCTATAGTCGTATATTCCGAAGCTCCCCCTCTCCTTCAGCAGAGTCTCCCACCGAGTTGACAAACGTAACACAACAGCACTCAGAAGACTCTCCGAAGACTCAACCGGACATAACATGCGTGGCGAGGGCCATAAGGTCTTCAACACGGCAATTCAAGTGACAGGATCGACCAAGAAGAAGTTGCTCGTCTATCAGGGACAGGACTGGCGAGTGATGAGGAACCGAAGGAAGAAACCATCCCAGTGTGGCAGTTCAGAGCGAATCGGGACGAAGAGAAGTGGACTGGAGAGGGAGTGTCGTGTGTGGTGTCGTCTGTTGGGATGGGAGTGAGACACAAAGAGTACATGTGCTAGGAAACGAACGAACTCTCAAATGAGCCGTCGATGCACTCCAACCTATCGTCATCCTTTTTTTCGTCATCCTCGTTCGCAAGGTCTCCTCGATGGAAGGGGAGGACGGAGCCACTTGTCATTGTGCACATTTTGGGAGTGGAGTCACCGCGCTCGTCTTCCAACAATCTCAACTTCACTCTCTCACGTACGCCATTCCACTCCCGTTCCCCCTCGCTGCTGTTGCTTGGAAGGATTACACACAGCCAGAGTCAGAACCAGATGTTCCAAGTGGGAGGGAAGAAGCGCGTGGACTCACCTCTCCGATGGGGTGGTCGGGATGGGGAAGGTCGAAGCCGCGCAGACTCGGACGTGGCGAAGAGCCTTCATCACTTCTAACGACACTTCTCTCCTCCATCGTGCCACCCTCCAACTCCACCCTCTCGCCCGTCGTCTCTCTCGCACCGATTCTGCACCGACACCGAGACTGACACATCCAGTTCCGAATCGCATTAGACACATCGTCTCTCGAAGCCTCTCCTCTCACCCAACTCAGAATGACTCTTCTCTCTTCCCTCATTCACTCCTGGAATGGCCACCAATTGATCTCACAAAAGCTGGTGCCAAAGGACAGCGACAGCCCGTGGGACTCAGGGCAAGTTTGTGATAGTCGGCCCAAACGCAATTATGGGAGTCATTCGTTTCGACTCGTCTTTCACTCAGCGTCACAGTTTTCCGCTTCATTCATCGATCGTCTCAGTCTTCGTTGGCTCATTTTTCTTTTTCTTTTTGAACAGAATTGTTGACATGATTTTCTACAGTTCGCATCTTCTACAGTCACATAACAAGAATTCATCGACAAGTTCTCAATGATGGACTGAAATTGTCAGGAAAACAGACGCCAGAACTGTAACACCGGACACCCTCTCATGCACAGGCATCCCAAGGAACCAAATGTCTGGTGCTTTCTCTATCTTCATCTCTTTTCTCAGCACAAGTTTAATCGGTCCTGGGAAGACAATCGGATTCGGACCTTATCTTCGACCATTTGGCGCATCTTCTGGACAAGATGGAATCAGGAACGAAAATACCTCGTGTTTAGGAAACTCAACAACTTTTACTGCATGATCTTTGTTTATACGGTTGGAATGGACACAACACACATATGGAGATCCTCATATTCCGATCAGGTTTTGCTTTGAACTGGTGTCACACGGAATGCTGCTCAATTTCTTTCTTGTTTTGGTGAATCGATAAGCATATGCGCCACTTTCTCTTCACAATCAGAAGGCAATTGAACTGGATGGTTCTGTTCGGATACCTTTCCCTTCAGAATCGCAAGGGATTTGTGAACTGAACAATACACTCCAATTCCCTTCTGTTTAAGAAGAGAAAGACGAGAGTTTGCTGGTCATTTACCAAGACGCGTAAGAAAAGGAGCATTCCGTCAAACGCCAGATCAAGGTTCAATCCCCTTCTTAAACATTTTTTATCGTCCTTTTTTTCACAAACTTTTACTTTCATCGTCAATAACTGTTTTTTTGAAATGGAAAGTCAAAGAGGAAAGGCGTGTGTGTGAACTCAATGATCTTGCCCATGATCCAATTCTTGATCGCACACTCTGACAATGGAGAGGAGAGAATTCAATTGAGAAGTGAATCACTAACTCATCATGTCTTTTTTCTCTCTTCTTCAAAGTTATGTCTCCTTAGATTTCCTCTAACAATTGTGATCCAAAAGCACGATCATCCTCGCTGACATTAGTGATTCCAAGCCACATCTCCCATCCCCGCAAACACATATCACTGCTTCTGAACCCAGCATGCCAACTGGTAATTATATGAGCCTCATCCCGTCTGATCGACAGAGCACGCAACGCTTCACGGATTCGGCGGCAACTCACACACGCAAAAGTCAAAAGTTGCGGTGCCTCATCTCATTGAACGTTAAATCGAATTCTCCTTACTTTGGGATCTCGAACACTCCAAATCCAAACAGGGTGAAGCGACAATGTCCACGCTCTTCCGGACAGGCCTCGAGCGAGCCACGAAGAACCACGAAATTGTCAAAACATCCTTGCGACACATGTGGACGCTTCTGCGCAAATGTTACTTCGATCTGGAGAGGTTACACTCGCTTTTGGTGAAGGGGATGCTGACACACGTCAACAACAGCGGATTCCATCTTGCGGAGAACGGCACTGTCATCGAAACAGTGACAAACAGCGAGCGATTCATCACTCTGATCATTCTGCTGATTGAGATAAAGATAGGAAGCAACATCTCTATCTTCGTGACGATCATGTGTACCTGGCGCTCCTCACAGTCTACACTGTCTTTCCAACAACTTTCGTCCTCTGCTTTCAGTACTGCAAGAACCTCACACATCGTCGCTCTCCATCTTTCAATTTTGTCAACATCTCAAAGAAGACAGCACAAAAGATAAAGGACAGACTGTACGAGTCGGACAAGAACATGGTTGAGGATTACAGTACGCTATTCGAGACAAGAGCGCACATCGACAACAAAAAGGAATTCGCAGACATCAACTCCAAAAAGCATTCGCTCCGAAGCCAATCTCGACGAGATCCTTTCGGGTGACGATAAAAGCATTGCCGTGTCCGTCAAATGTGTGAGGGGAGATCTACTCCTCGACAGTCCGTCTGAGTTCCAAGTCTCATCAACAACCGAAAGAAGGTCAGCAGGGAGGACGTGAAAGACAGAGAGCGTCACTTTATTTGTCACTGACAATTTAACTGTTCTGATCACTATTGATTCGACGTGTGACAATGCCATGTCCAATGTCTGGCACGGAGTGCTCCCTCCTCCACACCCATCTACCCATCCACAAAAATCTCAATCTGCGCTGGCTTTGGCGGCGTCATGAATGTATGTGATGTCAGCACAACAAACTCTTCCTGCGAGACGAGAGTGAGGCTGGGGACGGAATAGTTCTTCCAAAATTCGAGAGTGGATGGCCGACAAAGTTCAACCTGAGCCGATTGGCCCTCTTCTCTGCCACTCATCTCAACAAACACTTCGAATACCAACGCAGCGTTCGATTCCACTGACTCCACAATCGCCTTCCCGACACATGTTCCATACGATCAATCAGTTCTCTTTCTTCAGCCAGCGAAAGTTTCACAGTCGAGACTTCTGGACGAGTTTGATGGGCCGAGCTCGCTGGCGTCGTCGCTGGGTCTCGGTGGTTCAAGTCAAGGAAGCCACCCAACGTCGCTTTTTGATATTCAGCCACCGCTTTCGTCGAACTCGTCGTTTTCGGCGATCACATCGCCGTTCAGTGGGTCAGCCCACTCTCTGCAACCATTCCCGTCACAGTTTCTGTCTGCGCGCTTCTCCTCGAGCTCACCTGGGTCGTTGTCGCAGTCCCTTCCCTCAGGGTCAGATGACGACAGCCCGCACTCGCTGACGATCTTTGGGCATGGTGGACTGCTGCGAAAGGACGATAACATGCCGCTGTGAGTTGCGACAATCGCAAACGGTTCTGTCGTGTTCCTGCATGAAATAGTCGTTGGAGCCTATCTTCATCTTTTGGGTGTTCATTGGTCTTCTTCCTCAACATGGACACTCTTTTGTCCATCAATCGTTTTTCTTCTTCGCATTTCTTTGGTATTCCACCAATGTTGATTGTGGTGTTGGTTGTTTGCTTCTTGAAACGAAAATCTTCATAAATCAAGGATGACAGAATCACGAAAGAGAGTGTTGGAACTGAGAACAATCGTTGTGGTTCAGATCATCTCTCCTTTCTTCCCTTCCCTTGATTCCCTCCTTTCTCCACAACCCCAATGTCCACTCCTTCGTATCTTTCCTCTCCCCGCCGACATGTACTCATCGAGAATCCAAAGCATCAAAGAAAGAGTTCAAAGAAGATCTGGCGCAACTCGTTGAGATTCAATCAAAATGCACCCCAAACTCCATCTGCTCCTCATAATCCGAAAGTTGACTCCTCTTGGTCGCCGAGGCTGACCGGATTGTTTTCGTCGAATCAGAAAGAGATCGAGAGTTGTGTTCGTGAAATGAACGAGGTAATCGAAAGTTTGGCATTGTTTCTCCTTCACCCCAAAAGAATCAGATAATCGGACGGCCGTTTCCCGACTCTTTTCGAAACAGTCTGCTCTGATCCGAGCCATCCACGTCCTCGATCCAAAACTCTCTCCCACATTCAATGTTTGTCTTCATCATCTTGACGGTTCCTCAGGAGCCGCTTCTTTCCCTCATTCAATCACTTTGTCTGCCTGTTTCCTTTTCATCTCTTCAGTTGCGACGACATTCACATCGGGTGAACTTTTTCCATTCAAACTCCTGAAATCGTTTTCTCCCTTCGTCGCGTCGGATTATGTTCACAAAGAACGATCTCTTCAAACGAAAGTCTGTTCCCCACTCTTTTCATCTATCAAGGCCTGGTCATGTCTGGCTCTTTTCATCGACATGAATCACACGCCCCACTTTTCGTTGCCACAAGGGCAAGCACTCATCCAGAAACTCCACGATAATGCACTCGCAGCCCTCCAACAACTCGCTGGAACTGCAAAGCGGAGAGTGTCAGTGGATCAGAATCGAATGACGTTCTCGC
The DNA here is from genome assembly GCA_033064195.1 of Blattamonas nauphoetae. NCBI lineage: Eukaryota > Preaxostyla > Oxymonadida > Blattamonas > Blattamonas nauphoetae. The sequence continues at coordinate 86,121 of JARBJD010000065.1, read as the reverse complement.
TCGAATCGTCCAACGATCTGGGCAGTTCCATTCTTTCGTTTCTCGCTTCGTCACTCAAGCACACCCTCCCGTCATCTCCGTTGATCACTGTTCTCGCACGTTTCCTTTCCGTTGACACACCATCGCTTCTCCTCGCCACTCTCGGTGCGATCACTTCTTTCCTCTCCTCACATGCCTCAACTCGTTCGATGTTCTTCACACTTGAGATTCCGTTCGGAACGAACAAGAAAGGAGACTGGCAGAAGACACCGATTCTGGATGTGCTGTTCGAGTTGGCGTATGTTCATGAACACGACACCTCTCTCCACAATGCGATTCTGTCGCTCTTCCAGTTCTGTCCCCTCAACTCACTCCTTCCGATCTTCACTCCTCTCACATCGACTCTCCTCGCTTCCACTCCCTCCACTCCTCTTCCCTCGCCAGTCCAATCGAAACTCCGAACACTGCTCGTCGCTTGGTGGACGGCAGAGAAACCCACAGTTCGTCTGAAACCATATTACGATCGAGCACAAATCCGCCAAATCCCTCCAGATGTTCGGATTCAAGTCTTCCCTGTCGACGAGTTCTTCGCTTGTGTTGATGTGACATCAATTCCGATTGAGCACACCATCTTCCACTCAACCTGGATTCAGCAAGTTTTTGGATTGACTGATCGAGACATCGCTCGCCGAATCGTCCCAACACTCATCAAAACAGTTCAGCACGCAAAGACGATGCCCAATCCCAACCCTTCCACTCTCTCCTTCTTTTCCATCCCAAACTGCCTCGAGCATAGTGTTGTAACCTCTCGATTCGATACCACCCCATCTCATGTCGGAGAACTGTTCGCAATGCATCTGATGCGAGATCTGCTGGAGATAACAAATATCCTCGTTTGCCCAATTTCTTACGGTCGCGAAATCCCAAGAGTTAAACAGCTATTTCTCATCGCGGAAGGGTTTGATGATCTCGTTGAAGCTGATCTGCATCGCCCAGAAGTGTATATGGACCCTTGGATCAGATACAATCAGACTGCATTGGTGCTTGCCAATGCCGGCGGAAACGTGACATATGATAGAACACGAAGCAAGTTTTTCTATTGGACTTACCACCCAATTCGCTGAACTGAACCTGATTTGTGGGGCTCAGTTCGATTCTGTATTTTTTTCTGTTATATCTTTTAAAAAGAGCGTTGTTCTATGAGATTCCGAACTGTGAAGATGGAGAAGAGATTGTGAGAAGTCGAAAAGGGTTGATCGATTTCCATGTCACAGTTTTGTCAACGACTGGAATTGAATCGGGTAAACGATTCCATTGACCGATTTCTACGTCGGAATCGCGTCTTTCTTTTGTTCTACATCATCTGTCTGTTCACAATCAACAACACAAAAATTGCGATGAACCTTGTTGTTCCCCTCCACATGCTGACACTTCTTAAGGGAGTTATACTTGTATTTGGGCAACTTTCATATCGGGAGGCGACTTCTGACACGTTTTCGTCAGTTGTTCTCTTCACAATCGCTCTCCATGTGAATTTGATCATTAACGTCGTTGTTTACCGCAAGTTTCTACGTCAATCACCAATCACAACATTTCTCCTGTACATTCTCTTTGATGCTCTCTTCGCAAGAGGGACACATCTCAGGGAATTGACGAAATCGTTCTCAAGTCTCATCCAGGTCTGTTCTTTCCTTATGAATCATGTCCTCCAGTTAACGAAACAAATATCTTTCACAACAACAAATCATGAGTCAGATGTTGGAAACCACTTTGTTCGACGTTTCGTTCTACGTCTTCAAGACGTGACATCCTTATTTCTCATTGGGACGCAATATCACGTTAAAAGATACAAATTCATCCAGAAGAATTCACGCACGTCTCAAGGACAAAAAACACAGCACATTTCTAAAGCAGGAAGATCTTTTGCTGTATTCCAACTTCAGACAACAAAGCCACAAGTGTTTCTTCAATCACTCGAGGATGCGATGAATATCATCGTTCTTGGGCTGATTGTTGCCTTTTTTATCATTTTTTCGGCCTTGTACACCACTCACAACTTTATACTCTTTCCAGATCGCTCCGAATCGTCTTTTTTTCTCATGAACACTCCACGATTTCACGTGACTTCTGATAGTGCCACGACCACCCCTATTGACTTTTCATTGCCCCAGCCACCAATTTCTCTCCTTGATTCACCATTAGAACGAGAAGGAGATGAAGAAGAACCAGAAGAAGCTTTCGGCATTGTTGTTTCCGAAGAGAGACACAATGAAACGCTGACATGTACTTTTCCCGTTCCTCCACCTCCTTTCCAGTCCGTTGTCAAACTCCACCAAGTCAAGATAGGCGGGCAGGTCGATAGGATCATCGATGATTTTGTGCTCAAAGCAGCCCCACTCTGCGAGAATTGGGTCAAATCATCAAATCAAAATCACAATCTTATATACCACATGGAGCAATCTCGGGAGCTTGATAGGAGAGAACGAGCAAGACGGAAGTTGGAGCAGATGAAACAGGAACGACAAGTTTTTCAGGAACAAAGCAATGAGAAGGTTCCTGAGCAACAAATTTTGCAAATATTTCCCAATCAAACATCATCGCCTCTGATTCATGTTTTGGAGGCGGCGTTAAAGTGGTCTCTCACGTGGGATCACGAAAGCGGCCACAAACGTCCAGATTCACCTTTGTCGTTCGTCGCTCTCACCGAAAACAATCAAATTGCCTATACTATTCTATTGATACATGTTGTGTTGGAGAAAGCAGTGCTGCTTTTCATTTTGGGATATGTCTGTCGAATTGGCATGACTATCTTCTCCTTCCATCTCGAGTGCAGTCGGAACACCAGCAAAGTCGAGACAGAGTCGGACATTTTATTGTTCAACTCATATTCACTCTTCTGCGTGATGTGTTGCGTCATGGTTGGAATGGGAATGCGCGAGGTCTGCTTCCCTCTTGCGGCTTCTGTGTTTTCTGCGCTGTCGTCGCTACTTCTCTTCCTTTGCCACCAAAACCAATCTGACCTCTGCGCAGGGAGAAAGAACCGATGCTGCCAGTCGCTTTTGGATCTCCAGAGCGACTGCTCGCTTCCGAGTGTCACTTCATCTGTCATCCAACGAGTCGTGTGGAGACCCTTCACAACTGGAGTGGAGTTTGTTGTGAAGACGAGCATGAGCTTGTGTGGAGCGATCAATTCTGTCGTTTTGTCCGTGTTTCGTTCCTATTCTGTCTTCGAGCAGAAAGTGGAAGAAATGCCGGATTCCATCACTCGTTCACTCGTCTCTCTTCTCGCCGCCATCTTCACACCATTCATGAACTTTGTCAAAAGCGCCTACAATTTGTTCTCAAAGATCCTGACTCGTCTCTTCGCTTTGGACTTCTCTCAACGACCTCGCCAGATGTCATCTTTTGGACGACTCTTCGTGAAGATCACATCTCCAGACTCGCCTTCTCTTCTCTTCAAGTTGTTTCAAGGCTTGGGAACGGTTGTCACACTTATTCATTCGGTGATGATCGAGTTTTCATGTGTCCCGGCTTGGTTTGTTGTGATTGTTTTGGGTGTGATGGTTCTTGGAGTGCCGATTATATCGCTCTCCGTCAATCCAGACGCCAAATTCACAATCTTGGACGATTGTTTGAGGGAGAAGAACGCTGATTTCGACGCTGCTGATGTCAATGTGAAGGACACAGTGGTCGAAGAAGAGATTCGGAAAGAAGACGATCGGAAACGAGAAGAAGACAGAAGAACGAAGCCAGAGAGACGAAACAAAGGCGTGAAGAATAACGAGAAGAAGACGGATGCCAAAGACGACAGAGCCAACCCTGACGAGACACCGCAGAGCTGTCGAGTGCAGAGTGGCGATGACTCATCGTCGATGGATGGGAACAGTCCTGAAAATAGTGATTCGGAGGAGGATTCAGAACAATGGAAGCAAGTCGAGGTCACACTGACACAGGAGGAGATTGAGGAACAGGAACGACAGGCTCAGATTCTGTTCAGGCAGGAAAGAGAAAAGGAGATTGAGAAGAAGAGAGAGAGGGATAGACAGAGAGAAATGATGCTTCAAAGAAAGAGGGAACAGCAGATGATCAAGGAAGAGGAGGAGAGGAAAGAAAGGGAGAAGGAGTTGGCAGTGAAACGAGAGGCATGGCTGAGGGAAGAAGAAGAGAGAAGACAAAAAGAGGAGGAAAGGATCAGAAAGGAGGAGGAGAAGATTCGGAGAGAAGAAGAGCGAATTCGACAGATCGAAGAGAGCAGGAGGTTGGCAGAAGAACGAAGGAGATTGGAGGAGATGAAACAGGAAGAGGAGAAGAGAAGACGAGCCTTTGAAGAGAAGAGAAAACGGGAGGAAGAAGAAAGACGAAGAGAGGAAGAAGAGAGGAAGAAAAGAGATGAAGAAAGAAGGAGAAAAGAGGAGGAAAGGAGAAAGGCAGAGGAGATTCGAAGGCAAAAAGAGGAAGAGGAGGAAGAGCGACGGAGACAGAAAGAATTTGAGGAGAAACAGAGGCAAATCCTTGAACAACGCAAACAAGAAGAGGCGAAGAGAAAGATGAAAGAAGACGATAAGAGAAAGAAGGAAGAAGAGAGGCGCCGAAAGAAGGACGAGAAGAGGAAAAAAGAAGAAAAGAAGAAAGAGGAGCAGCGAAAGAAAAAGGAACAGGACGAAGCCGATCGCCTTCGAGTCGAACAAGAAAAGCAAGCAGAAGAAAAACTTGCCATGGATGAGAATGAGAAGAACAGATTTGGATTGGACGATCGACTGAGACGAGAGGCAGAATTGCTTCGTCAGGCTGAGATTCAAAAGCGATCGACGTGGCAGGACAACCTGATCAGCGGAGGCTCACAGCCGATCTCGACTGGATTGCGGGTGATCCGCGCGCCACGACGAGTGCATTTGGATACGCCGAACACCATCCACGCCGACGAGTTCATCGACGACGAGCAGATTGTGTTTGGGAATGATGAAGATTCGGTCTTGCCCACGTCACAGCTAACTCCAATTCCGTTGAACGAGCCTGTGTTGATAGTGGCTGGAGGAGGACCGACGATCAAAGCGAAGACAGTCCACATCACTCCACCTCCAAACACAACTGCGTCACTTTTGGGGCCAGCACCACAATCACAGTTTGGACAGGTGAAGATTGTGCGACCAAAGAACGAGGAGAAAGTGGAGAAGAATGGGAAAGGGCAGAAGAACAATAAGAAAGTGAAGACGGTGGAGAAAGCTGTTGAGAGCACGGTTCCAAAGCTCACGACAGCCCCCAAAATCGCTGAAAAGAAACAAGCTGCAGCCGCCGCCGCTGCAGCCGCAGCAAGTGGTTCAATCTCTCCAATCGCACTCACTCCCCCAAAACTACAAACGTCAGTCACAGCTCAAAATTCAATTCGGAAACTGAAAGCAAATGCTCTTCTGCCTCTGCCAAGCCCACCAGTGATTCCGCTTGAACACGCAAAGGAGGGACATGGTCCTTCAGAGATCTCTCACTTTCAACCGATCATGCCGATGAACAAGATTCCTTCCTCGTCTCGGACAGAGCCAAACCAGATTGTGATTGAGTCGGCGTCGCCCTCGTTTAACAGATCGGAGGCCACCTCAATTTCAATCTTTTCTGTGTCCTCCAAACCGTTTGTTCCTCGCAGTCACAACGCTGCACTCGCATCAACTGAAGCAAAGAACGAGCACTCGCCGCCGTTCACCTCAGAATCGGGCATCGCGTTTGCGGACCCAATCGTCACTTCGATCAACACGCACAACACTTCTCCTCCGATGACTCCAGAATTGGCGTCATCTCGTCGAATCGACAGTTCTCTGACTTCGCCTCCTCTCCATCCATACCGCTCTGATGCGATCTCTCCTCCCATCTTCATCGATGATGACTCGCCGTTCGGTAACGACCGCTTCCTCATGTCTGACACAACCATTCCCTTTTCATCTTACCCGTCAATGGCTGGGACAGGGAGTCTGCAGCCGTTTGGATACGAACAGTATCTTTCAGATGGGACATTCGACCCATTATCATTCTTCTCCAAGGAGCCTTTTCCATAAAACGAACTCTCAACTCTGAGGATTTGTCTAAGACACCTCACCCTCCCCATTTTGATTACTCCGCTCTAAGTCTTTGTGAAAAGCGATGATGAATGAAAAGAGTGTTGAGTGAGAAAATTACAGTTGATTCATTTTTGTTAAACCCTATCCTCGACCTCAGTCGTGGTTTTATACGAGGAAATGTTAGTATCATCATCGCCGTTGATGAGAGGGTCCTTTTCTCCATCCAGATCAACGTATCTCGCTCGTGTCGACTTCTTTGACCGACACAGACAGATGATCACAATCACAACAATCACCGCCAACACTGTCAGGGTGATCGGAACCGATATTGCCACTGCCACAGCTGTGCTTGCGCTTGGCCCTTTCAGGACAATTGGCTCTGACCATGATGAACCGTCAGGCGAGACAAACAAGAAAAGTTGATCCGGTTGCTTGTCTGGAAATCCAACCAGCTTCACCGGCCCTTCCGTCATGAAAGTCACTTGTGACTTGTCGATGTGAGCAGTGGCTGGGATCAGCATGGAAGCTTGTGTGTCTGCGTCAGCTGCATTCGCAGTGTAAGGGAATGGTGTTGGAGGAGTTGTTTTCTCATCGGTGCTGATGAAGAAGAATGGGAACGATGGACGGGCAAGTGCGGAGATAACTCGAATTTGGGGCAAAACGGGATATGTCTTGATCTTGGCGATGGTCCGAGCCGACTTTAGCGTGAATCTCGGGCACTTCAGTGTTGTGGACGATTGAGCACAGAAAGTGTCGCAGATCGAGTCAGATTCCGTGTTCTTGTCAAATGTCACCGATTCCAACGCGAGAAGAGCATGGGAGCAGACAAGGTGAGTGGAGACAAGTCTCGACTCGTACTGAAGCGAGTTGTTCCTGAATTCTGTCCCCGACACCTTCACATTCGATCCGAACAGCGCTCCAATGGCAGGCATCATATTATTCAAGAACTTCGAATCAGTCACTTGAAACACAGACACCTTTTCTGGTTGCCAGAATGGCACTTTGATCAACAGAGCTCCCGTTGCCGTTCCTGTTTCCGAAACAGAGAGAAGGCTGTTTTCTTGGAAGGTATTGTTGGAGATGGTTCCGTTGAAAGGGTCGTTGACGCCATACCATCCGCTTGTTGGGGTTCGTTGCGAGTTCAAACAGGAGATCACGACAACACTGGCGACACCTGCGCGATTCGACGAGAATGTGTTCTGTGAGATGAACAACTTGTGTCCAGCCGTATCTGGTGCGACCCAGTCAAGCTCAACAAACGCCGCAGCACCCGAACCATAACCGCGATTGTCAGTAAACTCACATTCGGAAATCCTCGACGATCCTAACGCCGCATCTGCACGGCAATACACAGCCCCACCATACATCGAATGGCAGCCCGTAAACTCTGATTTTTGGATTGTTCCGGTGACACGTTGTAGCCCATAACGACGAGTTGTGGCGACCGAAATGGCTCCTCCTTTTCCAGCTCGAGAATTGGAAAATACCAGAGAGTTCAGTGAATGTCCGCATCCATCAACCAGACTATCGATGTAGATGCTTCCTCCAACAGAGCTACGCGAAGCAGCGCTATTGACTTGGAAAATATGGGAATTTGCCGATGAGACGTAAATAAATCCCCCAAAGCCCGGACTAACCGTCCTATATCCCTTTTGAAGCTGTAAGTCCACGACAGAAGCACCGTTGATGTAAATAGCACCGCCATGACCGTTCGACGACGTGGACGTGTATCCCGTATCCATCAGGGTGATATCGGACATAGATTCAGTGTGAATCACTGATCCTCCCGAAGAAATCTCACCTGGAACCCCGGTAAGGGTTGAGTATCCATCATATGTTGCGATTGTTCTTGACATGGAGCCGGATTTTGTGTCGGTCATTCCGATGTTATTGAAGACTCCTTCTTTGACCTGGAAGGTTGTTTTGTCAGGACGGTATACATGAGCATCTGAAAATAAGGCGGAGTGGCGGAATTCGGGTGATTCAGCTCTGACATCAGTGATATTGGGTTCGAGAAGATGAACGTTTTGACAGCTAACTGCAGCAATAACAGATCCAATAATTTTGGAAGCTTTGACGTATGAAGCATATACATCAGTCACTCCTTCAGCAAAGATGAGACTACCTGCACGACGTTTGGAGGTGTGACGAAGATTGATCAGTGATGGGATGCCGTTTGCGGTTGAACGAATGGATTTTTCGTCTGTTTGAGGAATAAGAAGATGTGAATCAAATGTACATGACGAAAGCTGCAGCTTTGGAGCATTTTGGACGAAGATAAGAGAGAAGACATCAGCGGAATACAAATAAGCTTGCTCTCCCTTCATTTCCCCAGAAATTTCTGGATATTTGGCTAGTTGTAGTTCAGCATTATTGTATCCTGAATTGCTGAATTTGGAATCACTAACGGTGATTGAGCCAGACACATCACGAGCAGTTAGAATCGATCCAAACCCACCGAAGACTTCTTTCAGAGATTTTCTCGCATCAGCAAATGCCGATGGGACAACTGACGGTTCAACAGAATTTCCAACGAAAACGCAGGTCTTCACAGTGACAGAAGCAGCTGATTCAATTTCTAGAATTCCGAATGATTGCGACTTGAATGTAGATGCTTCGACTTTCAGATTCGAGCTCCGTGCAAAATGAATGGTTGATGACGACTCGACATTGCCGCGGTTGGGCTGCTCAGTGTAGTACCCATCAAAGGAAAACTGCGAGTTCAAAATGTTAAGATTTCCTCCATCAACGAATGAAATCATGTTCCCAGATGATCGAACGAAATTAAGGTTTTCAACTTTGATTTCGACACATTCAACGCATCGGAGGAAGTGGCATCCCCATTGCTGTGTATTCCCAACATTTCCTCGAAATGACGCTTGTTGGACGGTGTTTAGGTCGAACATATATGATGAAATAGCAGAATCCTTAGAAGAAGAACATAATGAGACCAAAATAACATACAAGCATCGACTGATCTGACTTTGTATAGACAACAGTAACTGCTTGTGCATCTTTGATTGAGAAGAAGTTTTCGGGATAAATATTTCCTGTATCAAGTCCATCAACCACAACATCCGTTATTGTGATTGTGTTTGTGTTAGAAATGTGTGCAATCTGGGTGTTTGATGCATCAAATTTTAGATTGGCTAGTGATAATCTTTAAATCATGATGATAGATGAAAAAACACACTGTTGGATGTTCGTGAAGATCAGAAGGTTGTCGAAAGCAATTTTACCGGCCTTGATGATCGAGGTCATTTTTTCGGTGCCTTTTAATGAGAATGATGATAAGTCTGAAATGGTTTCTTGATGCACGAAATCAAATGTTCCAGGACCCACTGTGATCGAAAGATCATCAACATAATCCGTATCCATTGCGTAATGAATCGTTCGACAAGCAGTATCCCCAGTGAGACATGTTTTATCATCTGTTCCATCTGTAGAGATCCTTCGTTGAACTACGTCACAATGTGTGCGAACAGAGATTAAAGAAAGCCATATAAATGCATGAAAAAGCATTTGTGTATCCACAGGATGCTTTGTATTGATCGACCCATGTGGAAATAGTCATGATTCTCATGTTTCTTATTTTGCACATCACTTGGATTGTTACGGGTATTTGCCGACTATATTCCAACTTTCATTGTGTATTCTTGCTCAGGAGAATCAAATTATCCCGCATTCTTCGATCGCCGTCTGACCTCAAAACAATGTAAATCTATGCATCATCAAGGATATGCAGGTGAGTCATTTTTCTTTTTTTCATGTGATGTCTTTTTCTGAACCTGTCTCTTGCTATTCTAGGTGAATGCCAAGGAACTTGGGCATTTGCCGTCGCGAGTATGATGTCAGACAGATTATGCTGTATGTGTACTATCTCCATCATCCATATGATCCTCCTTTATTTTACCCCATAGATGCTGGTACGAATCTTCTGATGTCACCTGAAGATCTCCTTCAATGCGACGAGAATAACAATGGATGTTCCGAAGGCTTCCTTTCAAATGGACTCGACTATGCCAAGACGAAAGGTATCCTTCACTTTTCTCTCATTCTTTCAAGGTGTTCTCCCTGCTCTATGCAAGAGTTTCCGTGGAAGCGTCACCCGTCTCTGCAGCCAGACGTGTGATGACGGTCAAGCCGTCACAAATTCAATGGTTTATTGTCTTTCAATATGATTATCCTCCAGCGCTACACATTAGCCAACTATTTTTATCTTAACACACCGACACCAACACGTAACATCACAAAATACACTGAAGACCTCATCAATGTCATCAAACAGGAAATATTCCTCAACGGAACGGTGGCAGCGAGTTTCAAAGTATTTTCTCGTTGTATATTATCTCGTTTTAGGTTACAGAACGATTCGTCAAGTTCATGGCGGATGAAAGAGTGAACAAAATGGTTTACTCACCAGACTTTCTTTCACAGCGAAAATATAACACCAACGATACACTACTACACTATTCTCATGGAAAGATTGTTGGATGGGGTGAAGTTGAATCAACAGTTCTCACATATCCTGAGGTTATCGTTGAACCTGAAGAACCTGAAACTCCTGAAGAACCTGACCCAGAAACACCAGAAGAATCAACATCTAACAAGCATACACTTGGTTCTACTCAGCAAAAACGAAAACATGCTGGTTCGAATAAGAATGATCCAGAAACTCCACCATCTCCCACTATCGAAGAAAGGACTGTTCCGTACTGGATCGTACAGGTTTATACGCAAGATCTGGGTGTCAATGGTTATATTCTGCTTGAAATGAACACGACGGAACTGCAGATTGAGGCTGATGTGTGGGGGTGCACAGTCGAACCACCGAATGATTCATGCAATAAGAAAGACGAAGTGTCATTGGACAGACGGTGCCATGACTGCACAAGGCGTTCAACTGCTGAGAAGAATGGAAGATTGTTGACAAATTCCAGTTTGGGACATCAGAAGGCAAAAGAAGCTCAGGAAGTTAAAGGAAAATACCGTTTTTCTTCAAAGTCACACAAGTCTGAAAACATTCAAAGTTCTATCCAATCAAATGCGGACACAGATTGTGCCTATTGTCTATCAACAGACAACTGTATTAGCGTCAACGTGCATAAATATGTCGACAAATGGGTTGTCGATGCCGTCCATGGAATATGCCCTGAACTGGCATTTTCTCCAACAGCAGAAGAAAACCCGACCAATGTACCCTTGGAGGGAGGAATCGGCGTTACGAAAGTCATTTCCCAATGCCCACTCGATGACTGCCTCCAATTTTCAGCATCACCTCACTCATGCTTGAACCGAACGGGTTGCGGATACTGTGCATCGACTCAGCTCTGTCAGAAGGGCGGGGAAACAGGAAACAACCAGGCTGTCCCTTGCCCAACATTAAGTTGGATCCATTCAAAAGATGTGCTTGAAACGATGTTCCCATGCACTATGGCTCAAAATAAAAAGCAGTGCCTTGAAACAATCACTCGGACTCATCCTAATGGCCAGAGGATGTGCGGATGGTGTGAAACAACGCAGGAGTGTATCGACACAAATTGGATGCAAAGAACGGAGAAACCCGTGACTGAAGATGAAGAGGAGGAGGAAGAAGAGAAAAATGACGACTCTGATGAGCCTGTAGTAGAAACAGTGGTCCTGGAACAGCCTCTCATCGGGCGTTGTCCATCCGAGTTCTATTCGTCAAATAAGGACAAGCCAGCCAAAACACCCACCTCATGTTCAGATTTAACAACCTTGACTACATGTGCTCGCTCGTCAAGCATCCTTCCCTCGAAAGAGGTTTGTGAATGGACTGTCACAGAAGCGACAGACATGGACGTAATCGAGCATGGGGGGCAGTTTTGCGTTTCGCAAGGGACATCTGCAAGCAATGCGAAGACATTGATTGACAATCAAGCTATTGTTACACTTGATGCGATGGAATTGAAATGCAACCAACTTTCCTGCACATCTTGCAAAACGCAGTTGGATACGTCATCAGATTGTATTTGGTGTTATTCTACGCAATCGTGTGTTGCTGCTACCACAAATTCAGCTGGTGAGAGAGTCGCAAAATCAGCTATTTGCTCCATCCCAGTCGCTAACTCTTCAAGTCTTGTCTGTTCGGAATGTGCATCGCTAACCGGCTGCACTGAATGTGTCCAAAAAGCTGGGTGTGTTTGGATAACCAAAAACAGATTGTGCCGAATGAGTGATGAAGTTACATCTAAAGCACGAAACTCTGAGCAGTCAGATGATGTTGTAACTGCCATTCTCCAATGCCCAAGTGTTTCAACTGATTCTGTGGGGGCCTTCTCCGTCAAAACGAAAATGGTGTCTTTGCTTGCTTTTACTCTGTTGTTGGTTTCTTTTTGTTGATTTTAAACTTTTTTGATTCACCACATCGTTTAATAAGATGCTATCCGTTCGAATCTTTCATCCATATCTCCTTTGCAGGAGATATTATTCGAACAGACGGTAACTCTCCAAAGAATGTGTCAGACCAAAATCTGTGTTTGTTCTGAATCGGTTCATTAACCATTCTTATCTCAAGGGTAATGAGCCAAAAACAGTCCGATGTTCGACATCGTAATAAAAAATCTGTTTCAAATCCCACCCCTACAGCTCAAAGGCCTATTCCCAAAACACACATGAAAAATCCAAAGAATAGACGGAGAAATGTTCTCATTGGGATTGGTTCATGTGTTATGATAATCTTACTCTTTGTTTTACCCCGATTTCTCCCAAAGGACACGTTATTCAAGCCAAATTTTGAGGATATCAAAACAGATGATTCCCCATCGCCGAGACGACAATCAAAGGCTGAAGAAGCGTATGAAACCGTCAAACAAGCAATGGAAATGCAGGATCCCATCGAGATGTATCATTCGACGAGGATGCTCTCATTCTATGAGCCAAATTCTTCGAGAACTCTCTTCCACCTCTTTCAAACACATTACAATTTAAATGATGTGGACTCAAGTGTTCAGTATCTCCGCCGCGTATTTTTTTCAACTTTTTTTACCAGCCTCTTTTGCCCTTGGTCAGATACAATCCAATGAAACTGATCGCTCTCAACATCAGAAAATAATCACCAAAACTGAAAAAGAGGGTTCATACTTGGAATATATGAGAAAAAAGCAAGACGAACGCCTCTTTTTCCTCAATAGCAATTCGACAGTCTCACAATACTCACGGATTGAACTCCCGACTGATTATCTCGAAACTATCAGCAAAACTCATCAGAAGAATGTTCAACACTTCTTTTCGAACTCAAAAAAGTTAGTCCACATTTGGAACAGTATCAAGAACTCTAATTATACCGTCAATGCACCAGTCCTTGAATCATCGCTCTTTCTGTCAAGATTCATCCAAGGGCATCATTTAGCGAGGATTCCAAACGGATTCATTGATGATGATGATTTGACTTCAGCTATTTATGTCTTCAGAAATAGCAAGAATTCAGTTCAGGAGGACCAAGCTCAGAAGTATCTCACAAAGCTTATCACCCGATCTGTGGAAGAAGACGTGGAGAATAATCGGGAGAAAATCCGATTTGTGAAGAAAATGATGAAATTACAAGAGGAAGAAGATCGCCAAAATGGAGTTCTCACTGATGAGCAGGAAGAGGACGATGATGACGCGCTAAATCAAACAAATTCTCGTTCGGCGGACCAAAAATCGACACGTCCTTCAAATGATACAACACCATCCAATAAATCCACCACTAACACGACAAAACCATCAGAACCCGATCCATCTCTTTTCATCGACACAATCACCAATCAAGAGCAATTACAACAACAACGAAAAAGTTGTGGACTCACAGACCCAACATTAATTGTTGGTCTCCTCATTCAACTGATAAATCTCCAAAAAGAGGCAGAAGAAAAGACTTTGGACGATATCCTCTCAATCTCCTTCATCCAACATGTTCATTCGGTCATTTCCACCGCCCAGCCACTCTACTTTGATTATTCACCGTTTCTCCACAGCCCTGTCTCTCTTATTGAGCCATCTCGGACAGCGTCTCCAAACAAACAAAACGGAAACGATATGGTGCCGATCCAATCTTCAGATCAACAGCTTCGAGGAGGCGATTGGAAGCGACATCGAAATGATGTTCTCCATCCAAACGGTCAAAAGACTTTGCGTTGCGAGCCTCGGAAAACGGACCAAGAGATGACAAGACTCCTTCTGTTGGCACGCGTGGTGTTGACCAACCCAAACCTCACATCGACTGATCCAGCGGATGTTGTGGTTGTTTGGTTCTATCGAGAGTTTATGCGAATCATGCCTTTCACAGCTCACAATGAGGCAGTTGGGCATTTTGTTGCATCGACTGTGTTGAGGAAACTGGGGTATCCAGAAGTGTTGGAGGTTGGAGGGAATGCGACGATTTCAGACGTTCAGGATATGGGATGGATTGAGGGAGGGAATGAGGATGGAAAGGACACACAGAAAGAGATGGAGAAGGATCGAATTGAGGATAGTGAGCCGTCACAAGGGGATGAAACAAAGGCAGAGGGAGACCCAGAATCATCACCGCCAGCGTCCTCCACGTTATGGCACAACAGCCCATTCGCGAAACAGAAAGAGAGAGAAGCCCTCGATTCGCTCTACACCACACTCCCACTCAAAGATAGTCAATTATCGCAAGCGATGTCTGATTTTGATCTTCGAGGCGATGGGGGAACGTTGATTGATGCTTTCGGTGAGGGGGAATGTGAAGCAGTGATGGAAGTGTGGAAGTGGGTGAGAGAGAAAGGAGGAAATGTTGACTCGGACCTCACTCGGATGTCTTCAACTGATGTCAACACATCCGAACAGGCTGGAGTTGTTACATCAGCCATCTTCACATCGCTCACACCTCTCCTCTCATCCCGTGCAGACTCGCCTCTCACCTTCGTCCAAACTTATTCGCACAATCCTCGCTCCTTCTTTTCATCTGAGACAGACAAAGAAAAGGAGCGACTGGCCAGAGAGAGGGAGATGTTCTCGTGTATGGGCAGGAATAACACCATCGTCTTTACCATGAAAACGAACGAGACACACACAGCTACGATTGCAATTCGTGTTGAAGTTCTTTGTGATCAGCACTGGATAGCAAAATTGACGATTGGAGAGAAGAATGAGAGAGAAGAATTTGTTTTGGTGACTTCACCTCTTTTTTTGACCGGTCTGGAGCCTTCCAGTGAGCTTGACAAGCCAAGCGTTGAAGCTCTGGAGGATTGGACTTGTACCAACCTTGGAAAACGTCTTTTGCGTTGACATTTCACGATTGAATCACACTTATCATGTTTTTCCGAGTTTACAGAGGCAATTCTCAGGATGATGAACGAATACATAAACAGAACACATGAAATGAAACGAGATTCACAAATATAAGTTGACAAATTAATGGGAGTGTTTGACTTTCTTCTTTTTCCGGACAACCACTCTCTTCCCAGTTTGAGGGTGAATCATACTCACTTCTCCGACTACTGCCAATTTTGCGAGTGTGCTGTTCTCTTCCTTCAATCCCAATTTCCCAAGCATGTCCTCCTTTCCCATATCATTTTTTCCACCCTTCCCAACACCCTGGCTCATCGGAGAAGCAGACTGTGAGATAACCAGCTTTGACGAGCCTTTCAGAGAAAGGGCGTTTTGATCGGTATCAGACCCAGATTCTGTTGCGGCCTGCTTAAGACCTCTCTTGGACAAAGAGAGACGAGTTACGCTTTCTCGTTCTTTGCTTTGTCGTCTTGATTTCTTCTTTTCTATCACTCCCTTTTCGTTGCGTTCGCTTGACAGTCCTCTCTTTCTGGTTTTTCGGATCGGAGATGATTGTTCTCGGAGTGGTTGTTCAGATATTGGGACGATTGTGTTGTCGAGATGTGAATCCCTCACACTGACTGGTGAGATCCCAATCAATGCAGATTCTTTCAGAATCGGCGAGAACACTGCCGATTCGTCCTGTCCAGTTTGTCCAATTCTCGTCGAATGAAGAACTTCCCGAACAACAACGGGGGTTGATAGAGCTGTTGTCCCATCAAGTTGGAAAGAGGGTGGATGCGCAGTGTGGGTCAGAGAGTCTTGGACATGATATGAGAAGTGTGGTCTGTTGCGTCCAATCTCTCTTGTTGGCATGAACGTGTTCTCCAAATGTTGGTAGCTCTCTTCTGTGCCGATATCTGCGAGGGGGAGTGCTGGAACTGACATTGGTCTCGATTGGACTGTCGATTTTTGTTGTGGGGAGGTTTTCTGATCCCATAAATTGGACGAATGAGGAAGATTAAAATCGTCGCTCAAGAATGACTGGTCTTGTGGTTCAGTTCTCGCACGAATCGGTTCTCTCCGAATTTCTGATCGAAATTCCTCCGGAGGCGAAGACTTCTTTTCAGAAGTGTCTTTGATTGTTGATGACTTCTTTTCAGAAGTGTCTTTGATTGTCGATGACTGTTGTGTCTGCTGCGACTTCGTGAGTGATTCCAGAAGCGCTTTCATTTTCGAGAGTTCATCTTCCAACTGTTTCATCCTTTCGTTCTCTGTCGACGTTGGAGATGCTTTGGATTGAGGAGGACTCGTTGATTTGTGCAGCGCAGAGTTGCTTCTTTTCGGTTGAGATTGTGAAACAATTGTCTCTGGTTGTGATTCAGTTAAATCTCGTTTTTGAGAGATTGATGAGCGTGTGGTTCTGTATTCATTGTCTCTCTTTCGTGTCTCCAAAATATCAACACTTTCGAGTCGAACTGATTGCATTTTCCGGTTTTCGTCCAGATTATGGGACAGACCAGAACTTCCAGTGAGGATTGAAGGGATTTGTGAGGAAGTCGTTGTACGAGTTGATGAGGCGAGTGTGGAGGAAGGCATGAGTTGAGTGACGTGATTCGGGGAGGAGGATGAGCGGAAGGAGATGGGGAGTGACGATGGAGACGAAGATGAGGCGAGTGTTGGAAGAGAATCGCGCATCCCATCCAAACTCTGCCTCTCCTTTCTGAGATCTCGTTCGTCTTCCTTCTCCGCTTTCCGCTTTTTGATGTGAGGCGGCGATTGGAGAGCGAGACTGGACGGATGGAGGGAAGAGATGAGTGAGGTCTTTGTTGGGAATGATGATTGGTGTCTGGCTTGTGATGTGGAAGACGAGGGATTCAGAGGCGGTTGTGATGTGATTGAAGAAGAAATGGGCGGAGACGGTTCCGGCGGAAGAAATGAAGCTGCAGCAGATGGAAGAATTCGTGGAGGTGACGAACTGTCGCGGAGGTGACTGGATTTTGGCCTTTGATAGGATGGAGTGTTGGTGTCTGCAGTCAATCGTGATGAGTGAGATGAACGCGGAGGGATTGGAGCATGAACAGAAGGCGCAAGTTGCGAAGAATATGAAGGGCGAGTGAGCGGATAGGATGGTTGTGATGGGACGTACGATGAGATTCGTTTTGATGGCTGTTCCATGTCTGAAGTGGTTGAAGGTCTGAGGACATCTTCAGTCGTATCTCTTCCTCTTTCACTTGCTCGATCTGCAATTTCAGGCCGTTCTTTCATTCCCCATGGGATTCTTGGAACGGGTTGGTCACCCTTGTCCATCCCCCAGCCTCTTCTCCTCTCTGTCAGCGATGTTTCTGGGATAATGTTTGGTGTTGGTGATCTGTCCGCTTCGTACGACACAACAAACGATGGATCAACAATGTCTCGACTGATCGGAAGAGACGAGATTCGATACGGCGAAATGTGCTGTGACGACGGACGTGTGGTGGACGGAGTGAAAGACTGTCCTGGTTTTCCGATTTGGTTCGTGTCGAGCTGTGTTGAGGATGGAGAAGGCAGTGGAATTGATGAAGAAGAGCGAGGTGGTCTCCAAACATGATTGGTCCACCCACGTCGAGAAGGAGCAGGTTCATAATTCTCGACATTTGATTCCGCCGGCGATTCTGACGAGTCAGCCACAAACGCCGATCGATCAAGAACTTCTGGTTCGTCCACCCACAACCCCTGATCCATCTGAACATCATCGTGAGACTGAGAGTGCATTGAAGAATGGTTTGGAGTGTAGGACGGATTGTTCTGTGTGATTGATCGGGGAAAGTCCATCTCCTCGTTGTCTTCACTCAGTGACTGGTGTAACCCTGTTCGATTTTGCCTCGTTTTGGGTGTTTGCCTGTCCAGTCCTCGACGAGCAGTGAGTGGCGATGAGGCGAATGTGAGGTGTGGTTGGAGGGGTTGAGAAGATAACTTTATTTTGGGAGTGGACGACACTGAAGTGAGTGAATCAGAAGGTTTACTTGGGAATGTTGCTGATGCTTCGACTTGTCCCGATGAGGTGATAGGCGACGGGAGTGGAGTGTTGTTTGAATACAAGTGTGAAGGTGTGAATTGATTTGCGAACTGATTCGATCTTGATGGCGTTTTGATCATTTCAGATCGGATTGGGTTCGATTCTGAGTAAGGAATGTTGAGTGGAAATGTTGGAGGAGGCGGAGGTGGAAGAGTGAAGTGTTGAGGAGTTTGAATGAGTCCAGAGCGGATCGTCGATTGTGTTTGATAATTCGGTGCGAGTGGCTCTGTCGAAGATGGAAATGGCGGACGAGATATCTGATTCCGTGTGACTGGTTGTGGAAATGATGGTCTTGGAGGCTTTCCAGCCTGTGAGTGATGCGAATACGACGAGAGCGGAGGGGGAGGCGCAGGAAGTGAGAAAGTTGGGGTTGTTATGGGTTGTTCTGACGCCGAGAACGGTTGATAAGATGTTGGAGGCTCTTCCTCGACTTTCGGTTTTGATAAAGTGTTCGAATGCGAAGGTCTCGTGAGAGAGCCAAGGATAGAATCAATCGAATCGATGGATTGTGACTTTGACGGCATCGACAGATCAGAAGTTGTTCGATCGGGAGGCTTCTCCAATTGGTCGTAATCTTCCACAAAATGGACTCGACGTGGTTTCTTCTCTCCAACTTTTGGGAGGGGCTTCCTCTCTTCTAAAACAGCGCTTTCAGCTGCTTCTCTCTTCTTTCTCTCGTCTTCCTCTCGAAGAATGTTCTGTTCTTGTCGCTTTTGTTCGAGTCGCCGATCTTCTTCTTGTTTCAGACGAAGATCGACCATTTCTTGAACCTTCCGCAATTCTGCTTCTTGCTTCAACAAAATCTCTTCTTTCCTTTTCCGTTCCTCTTCATCTTCTTGTCTCAGTCTTTCTTCTTCTTCCTGTCTCCGTCTCTCTTCTTCTCTCCTTTGTTCTGCTTTTCTAATCTCTTCTGCCTTTCTTGCTTCTTCTGCCTTTCTCGCTTCTTCTCTTTGTTGTTCTTCTTGTTCCTGTCGAATTCTCTCCTCAATTTCTCTCCGCACTCTCGCTTTCTCCAGTTCCTCTATTTTTCTTCTTTCTTCTTCAAGACGACGTTCATCTTCCAATCTTCTTTCCTCGTCACGTCTGGCCTCTTCTTCTTGCCTCCTCCTTTCTTCATCCCGTCGTTTTCTTTCTTCTTCCTCTTTCATCATCCTTTCCATTTCCGCCTTTTCTTTCAGCGATCGTTCTTCTTCCTTGCGGAGTCTTTCCTCCTCTTCCAGTTGACGTCTCACTCTCTCTGCAACTTCTCTTTGGAGAGCTTCTTCCTCCTCCATTTCTTTGCGTTTTCGTTCTTCCTTGTCTTTCGCAATTCTTGCTTCGATTTCTTTATACATTCGCTCTTGTTCTTCCATTCTTTTGCGTTTGTCTTCAGCTTTTTGTTTTTCTTCTTCTTTTCGTTTTTCTTCCTCTTTTTGTTTTTCCTCCTCTTTCTGGAGTTCTTCTTTTCTTCGTTGTAAACTTTCCTGATTTAAGTCTTCCTCCTCCCTGTGCTTTTCCTTGATTCCTTCTTCAAGTTCCCTCTGTTGGTTCTGAGGCTTTGCGAAATCCTCTAACTCAGACTTAGAACCTTGATAACCAGAAAATTCATCAGATGAATCCCGAAAATATCGATTGTTATGGAGCTCTTCCATGTTATCAGGCTCGTTTTGTTCAGTGGACTGTTCAGCATCATAACGTGCAAGAAGAGCTGATAATGTTGTTTCAGTCTCATCATTGGATGACTTTTCTGAGAATGTTTCTTCTGAATTATCTGTTTCGGTCATACGTAGACCAGATATTCCGATTCTGTTTGGAGTTTTAAAGTGCTCTTGATACGAGGATGATTGTTGCATTTCTGTTGGTTCCGGATCACTAAGAGTAGGTGATTCAATTTGGGACAAATGAGGATCGTATGCAGACGAAATATGGTGGTTAAGGTTTTGTGGAATTTCATGGTCAATTTGTCGATCTTGTGAGTGGTATGTGTTGTCATAACGTTCATGAGTGGGATCTGAAGGGGAACGATCAGATGTGGAAGGAGAGTTGAGTACAGATGGCCGCTCAACCATTGGTGATTCAGTGTGATTTTGGTCCGTCGTCTTCGGTTGCGAAGAGCGCAGTATCTTTGTTGTACTATCCAAAATACGCTGATATTTTTCTGAAAGCTCACTAAAACGATTCATAGAATCAGTTTTCACCATAGGAGGAGTTCGGTCAACCGTATCATCTGTTGTGTCTTTGACAGTCGTCATTGGCGATGCAGGAGCGATTTCAGGAGAGGATTTTGGGAGAGAATCACTCATAGGAGCTAGAGTTGTTGACGTGGTGAGAGATGGCATCGGAGAAGACGAAATCGAATGTGATGATGGATGTGGAGAATATTCAAAAGTGGGTGGAGATTGCTGCGCAAGAACGGAATCAGCTGACTTACGAAGGGAAGGATTAGGGTTCGACCCAAGAATTTCCGCATTGCTCCTGTTTCTGTTGCGTGCAAGAGCATCTCTTTTCTTTTTCAATTGTTCCAACTGAGCTTCGAGTGATTGTACTTCTGGTCCAGGAGCCGCAGGTTTTTCATTCATATTTATGAAAGAAATAGATATTCAAGAGAAAAGAATCAAAAAACTTGGGGAGCCCATGATCAAACCACAACAATTGTGAGGAATGAGCCCCAGAAAGAAAATGGCGAAATTCGAGCTCGAACACAAACTTATTCGATTCACGTTCTTTGTTATTGATGTGTTGATTTGATGATGCAGCAAAAGTCTAATTAAAGAGAAAAACGATTCGAGAGTATTTTAATGGGAATCCCGGAGTCTCGCCATGTCATTAATTCTGTTTGTAATATTCACGCGACCTATTGTGCCAGAAGAACTCCAATCACCAATTCTAACCGGAACAGCACAAAATTTCAATGAGAGTGTTTCTTGCGATGTCGCTCTGTATAATCATTTTTATTCTCATATTCTAAGCTGGTGACATCACCTCTCATGCAATGATTTGATTTTTCCTAGTGTTGTGTGCATTTTGTTCTTTTCAACAAAGTTTTCCTCACACCGTCATTTTCCATCTACCTCCGTGAAATACTTGACCTCCAGCGATTTCATGCAACCTGGTATTACTAGTTGTCTTTTATATCGTTTTTTCATCTTTTCATTTCAAAGGTGTCATGTGTGTAAAGGGATGGAACCAGATTGGATTTTAGCCGCAAAAAGTGCCCCAGAAAACGTCAAGTTTATCGACGTTAACACAGAAAAGGAATCAAAACTCACAAAAAGATTCAAAGTCCGTGGATATCCAACCATCCTTGTCTTTTCCAGAGGTCTTTCAGCTACGTCTTTGATCCATTCCTTCCTCAGGGCATGCTCTCTTCACGTTTCATTCAGAAAGAACACCTGAAAAATTCAAGGCTGTTTATGAGAAACTCATCGACAATCCAGTGATTCTGCACGAATCAAATGAATTATCGGAGCCCAAAATCCTCTCGCCTCTTACCATCGATTGCTCTGGACCCACTCCAACTTTTCCAGCTTCTTCACAAATAAACAGTAATTTCATCCTCCTGAGTCATGAGCCATTCAAAGATACGTCATTACAAAGTCTTTTCTCACATTTCGAATCTTCAGCCTCAAAATACCGGCCTACCCCAAGTAGATTCCACTTTATCCCGATTCCATCGAGCGAATCTGATAATGTCAACAACTTTTCGGATACTCTCACAACATTTCTCCTCCATACACCACTTTCTCAATCCTTCTCATCATCATCGTCCAACACATCATCTTTTCTGAAAACAATTTCCGAATCAGCCCTTTGGAAATACGACTCGAACACAACAGCTCACATTCTGCGCACAGGAGCATTCCCACTTGCGTCTGAAGACTCATGTTCGTATCGTCGTGCCCCTCTCCACTCCGCTGTGATGGAGTGGATGAAACTGAAAGATTCCTTCCTTCTGATCTCGTCATCACTCGACGGAAGAGCTGATCAATACTTCCCCATCACATCCACCAAAGTTCTATTCTCCCTCTTCCCGTTCCTCGCTGAGCCCGCCGAGCCTCCCACACCTCCAGACGAGAAGTCTCTCACAAAACAAAACCGGAAGGAGGACAGTTATTTCGACTCGCTCAAGCCATCCACTCACACTCTCATCATTGACGACACTCCCCTCACTGTCTGCAACCCCTTCGAGAACTGGATCTGGGATCGTCTCTTCGCTCCAGCGACATATCTCAATCCGGAGATGACGGAGTGGTTGGTTGCCAGGAGAGCACATGCCATATTTGCCACAATTCCTGACATTTCAGAGAAGAAGATGAGAAAGACCAGACAACCCAAAGCCGAGCCAGCTGCGGTGACGCAGGAGAATCAAGAGACTGGAGAGATGGAGGGGAGTATGAAGGAGGATGAGGATGCTGTTGAAATGATCAGGAAGAACTGCCTGAAGAACACGTTCACGACGGAGAATCTGAACATCAGAGCCATCCGACCGTCTCATTTCTCACCCACTCTCACTCACCGAGCATACACACTCGCCGCTCTCCACCTTTCGTACACAGCCAACTCTCTCTCCACCGACGGTCTAATGTCGAGTTCACAAACCAAACAGGCAACTCCATTTGTCTCAATGAACACTCAATATTATGACACGTTCACCAAATACTTCCTCATCACTCCTCCATCTCTGCTTCCATCTGGAACTTCCAATGGGCCGTCAACTTCCTTCCTGCCGATGGTCTTCGTCCACGATTACTCGACAAAGGAGACGTGGACTGATTTTGGAGCATTTTCGCTGAATTGGCCAAGTTGTGTGGAGCACAATGCACATGTTACCAGTTCAGTCACCCGAAGTCCAGTTGGTATCACAGAATGGACCACAACAAACGATTTCTCTGACAATGTTGCGATCATGGTGTTGCCTTCAGAAGACAACCAAACCAGCATTCTCGACGCTGCGTCGATTGACAATACTCTCCAATCGTCCGATGCATCACTCCTCACCCCAACACCAGCCCTCCTCGCCAGAATCATCACACAATTCGTCGGTGACATCAGATATGGGCGGATTCCGTCGCGTGTGCAGGTCACTCCGAAATCGGAGAAGTTCGAGAACTGGTTGGAGACACATCAAGTGGCGGTGATTGTGGGAGTGGTTGGATTTCTGATTTCTCTCATTGTTCTCGTCATTGTCGTCGTGGCCTGTTCCGACGATCCTGTGACAACGGACGAACAATACGAAGGGGAATCATTCCTCGACTATTTGGAGCGAATCAACGACGAAAATGATGTTCTCAAAGAGAAAAGCAAGAGTGAGAGTAAGACTGATCGAACGCCAGCTCCAACACAGGGAAGAATCACACAGACAATAGTTGAAGTTGAGCCGTCGGGTGAGAAACAGTCTTTACGAGCACACAACGTGGAGAATAAGGACAAGAAAAAGAGAAAGATTGATTGAACCTCACTCTCTTCATTTTAACCATTTCATCAACATTCGTCTTCCACTTTTCCCTCCAAACATTTCAATTTTTATAAAAAAACACTCCATCTTTTCTTGATGCAAATCCATTGACTAAAGCAGGTTCCATGGGTCGAAGAAGATCGATCACATGAGCTCTTCTCCAATCAAGAAACAAAAGCGGCATGAAAGTACCAAGGCAGAGGATGCGCCACTGGAACAATCAGATAGTGAGCATTCACTGGAGAATAGTGAAACGGAGAGGGTCTGACTTTTCACTCTTTTTCACATCATCTCCTCTTTGTGCCTCATTCACGTCCGTCTTTAGAGAAGGATTCGCAAAATTGTGAAAGATAAACAAAAACATAGAGGTATACAAGCATTAGAGAGTGCAACACGCAATCTCTCCATCTTCAAGGAAATGGTGAAAACACCACAATGGAAAACGCATAAACAATGTGTTGCAGTTCTTGAGCAGATGTTACCAATCTATTATCAACTAGACTCAAAGAATTCACTCCTTGATGAGGAACTCCAACTTATGAAATTGTTTTCGTCAATCCTCACGGAAATATGTAGTATTGCACAAGTTGACGCTATTGCAGACATTGTTTCATCCCTCGGCCCACAGGCTCAAATCTTTTTGATGGCATATCTCGCCACCTCAATCCCAAACGCGAGTTGGGATTCATCCGACCCTCTTGTTTACGAAGCCGCCGAGAAACCGATTAGAGAACACAAAAGAATTCGTTCAAGCCACCTCAAGGCGATGAAACTCGACCAACAACCACCACAACAGCAAAACCAACCAGTCGTTACGCCTCTCCAGTCCTCTCTTCCCCGGTATATCTCTCACGTGACCTGGCTAAAACTGCTTATCACTGCGAACCCAAATGCTTTTGGAGGTGATGTGGACAAAGAATTCAAAGAAGATAAACGCGCATACGAAAATCTGAAACTGGCGAGGAGGGTCGCACCCATTGCTCTCCACGACTTTGTTTCATGGAACCAAACGGGTTCCTCGGAGAATGAACAGCATGTCCTGTCGGATCTGCTGCACCTTAATGGAAAACTTGGGGCCATTTCAATCCTCTTGTCCTTTTAGTTTGCTTATTTTACTTTTTAAAGATACAACAGTGAAAAAACAGAATCGAACTGAACCCCACAAATCAGGTTCAGTTCAGAAAAATGTCGAAACAGTCCAATAGAAAAAGGGGGTTTGAGATCTATAGCATACAACGTTCCCACCCGCACAGACAAGCACATTACGAGTCAGCAAGGGGCCTTCGTAATAGCTCACAAATTGGCTTGGGCACTGCAGCTCAGCTTCCACCAAATCAGCAAACCCTTCAGCACAGAGATGCAGCTGCTTCTTCCATTGGAAGTTTTGGCTTCGAAATGGCTCGCGGGTGTGAACACGTGTTGTTTCCTGAAGATCTCGCATCAGATGCATTGCGAACAGTTCTCCGATGAGAGATGGGGTGGGATTGAATCGAGATTTCATCACACCATAGAAGAGGCATTTTGGGATGGAAAAGAAGGAGAGAGTGGAAGGGTTGGGATTGGGCATCGTCTTCGCGTGTTGAACTGTTTTCACGAGTGTTGGGACGATTCGACGAGCGATGTCTCGATCAGTCAATCGAAAAACTTGTTGAATCCAGGTCGAGTGGAAGATGGTGTGTTCAATCGGAATGGATGTCACATCAACACAAGCGAAGAAGTCCTTGACAGGGAAGACTCGAATCCGAACATCTGGAAGGATCTGGCGGATATGTTCTCTCCCATGACGCAGTTTCTCACGAACTGTGGGCTTCTCTGCCGTCCACCAAGCAACAAGCAGTGTTCGGAGTTTCGATTGGACTGGCGAGGGAAGAGGAGTGGAGGGAGTGGAAGCGAGGAGAGTCGATGTGAGAGGAGTGAAGATCGGAAGGAGTGAGTTGAGGGGACAGAACTGGAAGAGCGACAAAATCGCATTGTGGAGAGAGGTGTCGTGTTCATGAACATACGCCAACTCGAACAGCACATCCAGAATCGGTGTCTTCTGCCAGTCTCCTTTCTTGTTCATTCGGAACGGAATTGCAAGTGTGAAGAACATCGAACGAGTTGAGGCATGTGAGGAGAGGAAAGAAGTGAGTACCCCAAGAGTGGCGAGGAGAAGCGACGGTGAGTCAACGGAGAGGAAACGTGCAAGAACAGTGATCAGCGGAGATGAAGGGAGGGTGTGCTTGAGTGACGAAGCGAGAAACGAAAGAATGGAACAGTCCAGATCGGTGGACAATTCGAGCAAGAACGTCATTCGATTCTGTTCGACTGACACTCTCCGCTTTGCAGTTCCAGCGAGTTGTTGGAGGGCTGCGAGTGCATCATTGTGGAGTGTCTGGATGAGCGCTTGTTCTTGTTGCAACGAAGATTGGGATGCGTGATTCATGTCGATGAAGAGAGCCAGGCATGACCAGGCCTTGATAGATGAAAAGAGTTGGGAACAGACTTTCGTTTGAAGAGAGCGTTCTTTGTGAACATAATCCGACGCGACGAAGGGAGAAAGCGATTTCAGGAATTTGAGTGGAACATGTTCATTCGGAGGGAATGTCGTCGCAACTGAAGAGATGAAAAGGAAAAGGCAGACAAAGTGATTCAATGAGGGAAAGAAGCGGCTCCTGAGGAACCGTCAAGATGATGAAGACAAACATTGAATGTGGGAGAGAGTTTTGGATCGAGAACGTGGACAGCTCGGATCAGAGCAGACTTTTTTGAGAAGAGTCGGGAAACGGCCGCCCGATTGTCTGATTCTTTTGGAGTGTATGAGAAACAATGTCAAACTTTCGATTGTCTCGTTCATTTCACGAACACAACTTTCGATCTCTTTTCGATTCGACGAAAACAATCCGGTCAGCCTCGGCGACCAGGAGGAGTCCACTTTCGGATTATGAGGAGCAGATGGAGTTTGAGGTGCATTTTGATTGAATCTCAACGAGTTGCGCCAGATCTTCTTTGAACTCTTTCTTTGATGCTTTGGATTCTCGATTAGAACATGTCGGCGGGGAGAGGAAAGGCACGAAGGAGTGGACATTTGGAGTTGTGGAGAAAGGAGGGAATCAAGGGAAGGGAAGAAAGGAGAGATGATCTGAACCACAACGTTTGTTCTCAGTTCCAACACTCTCTTTCGTGACACAGGGACACTTGATTTATGAAGATTTTCGTTTCAAGAAGCAAACAACCAACACCACAATCAACATTGGTGGAATACCAAAGAAATGCGAAGAAGAAAAACGATGGATGGACAAAAGAGTGTCCATGTTGAGGAAGAAGACCAATGAACACTCAAAAGATGAAGATAGGCTCCAACGACTATTTCATGCAGGAACACGACAGTACCGTCTGCGATTGTCACAACTCACAGCGGCATGTTATCGTCCTTTCGCAGCAGTCCACCATGCCCAAAGATCGTCAGCGAGTGCGGGCTGTCGTCATCTGACCCTGAGGGAAGGGACTGCGACAACGACCCAGGTGAGCTCGAGGAGAAGCGCGCAGACAGAAACTGTGACGGGAATGGTTGCAGAGAGTGGGCTGACCCACTGAACGGCGACGTGATCGCCGAAAACGACGAGTTCGACGAAAGCGGTGGCTGAATATCAAAAAGCGACGTTGGGTGGCTTCCTTGACTTGAACCACCGAGACCCAGCGACGACGCCAGCGAGCTCGGCCCATCAAACTCGTCCAGAAGTCTCGACTGTGAAACTTTCGCTGGCTGAAGAAAGAGAACTGATTGATCGTATGGAACATGTGTCGGGAAGGGGAGGTTGTACGGTGAATCGTACAACGAGCTTGGGATGGTTGTGGTTGGGATGTTTGGGATGTTCGACGACAACGGAGAGAAATCTGAGTCGAGCAGAACATCGTTCCCTTCGTCTGGATCGAACAGCGACCGTCCAATGTCGAAATTTGTGTTAATTTGGAACGCAGACGACGGGCCAGAATAAAACCCTTTCTGCGTGTTGATGGGCGACACTGGCGGAAGGAGCGAGCTCGACGGTGATTGTGTCGTCTGGTACGAAGGCAGGAGGGCTGATGGCGACTTCTTGGCCAGCGGAAGTGGCGGACCAGATGGGTTTGTTCTGGGTGAGGGATTGTGTGGTGGGGGATAAAGCGAAGCTGGGACCAGATGTGAGAGCGAAGGTCCAGCCGACGGGATGAATGGTGGAGACGAGATGGGAGTATTCTTTGGGCCGTAGAGAGGAGAGGTTGAGGCATACTGCGGCGATGAAATCGATCCAACTTGATGTGAAGAGATAATTGTTGGGGTCGCGTTCATCGACGTCACGCTCCTCGAAGCTGGAGAGAGTGACATAGGAAGATTTGACGGCAGGCTCGAAGAAAATTGGTTTGGCAGATTGCTCGGGAGTGTGGTCGTCGGAACAGACGATCCATAACTAAGTTGCGATAGGCCGATCGATTGGTGGATTCCTGTCTGGCGGTTAGTCGATGGATTAAACGTAATTGCTGGTGGATTGGTCAAAATCCCATTTGATGGATGAAGAATCGGTGAAGAACGGAAGGCTGTTAGTGACTGAGGTGTGTGAGTGTTCCCAACGTGAACGGGAGCATGGTCCGTGTATTGCTCCATGCTCCGGTCTTGTTCATGCTGAGGAAAAGAAACACGCAGGTGAAATTGTTGTTGGTTGGTATTGGTGACAGGGAATTGGATTTTGGCTGGCTCGTTTTGAAATTGTGGGATGTATTCGCGTGATTGTGGAGGTGTGTTTTGGGTCTGATTCTGGTGAGATGGCATGGATATCTGAAAGAAAGAACCTCGATTTTGTTGAAAAGAAGTCGGATTATGGACTGATTTGCTCGTTTGAGGTGGTTTGTACGTTTGGTGATTGGAGCTCTGATAAGTCTGGTTTGATGGATTTTCATATGCTTTTGGTGTGTACACATCACGGTTTTCATCATTACGCTTGAGTGGGGACTCAGATTCAACCGCTTGAGGCAAATTTTTGGTTTTTCTGCTTCCTTTTGGAACATCTCCGTCCTTCTTCCATTTCCCTTTCTTTCCATCCTTGTCGTCATGTACGTTGTCATCCCGAGGCATCGCCCATTCAGCAAACAATTCCATGTCTCCATATTTTGCGGTTTTCAGGAGATCAAGGCATCGTGTGGCTACAGCCTTGTCGTTGAAATGAATAAAAGCATGACCCAGCCTCTTCCGAGATTTTTGATCGAGAGGGACAACTATGCCACTGATGTGAGAATATGCCTGATCTCCTATGAGTTCACGGACAAACGTCTTGACATTGGCGAGGGTTGCTATTTTGGGGAGTCCGCGGAGAAAAACCGTTTTAATGTGTTCCATAATAGCTGGATCTGTAGGGCGAGCTTTTGCAAAGGAGGCATTGATTGGAAATTCTGCTCGAGTGGTGTGAGAGATGGCTTGAAGGGCGGCAACTGCCAAGGTATGTGAAGAGTAATATGCCCATCCAAGGTTGGATGAGCGATGAGAAGAGACTTTGGTGATGATGACCTCTTCCGAAGGAACCTAAAGCAAAGAAATGGACGGACGATGAGTGTGCAAATGTTTGTGAGGAATAATTTGGATGAATCAAAAAAAGCAATATAATCACAAACAAAAATTACAAGAAATTCATACTTGCGTAAAAGAGTCCAACATTTCCTTAACTTCTGCTTTTGTTAGGCGAGGTGGGATGTTCGAGATATGGAGGCAGTTGTGTTCATCGGAAAAAGTACAGCTCAGGGTGAAACTACATAGAAGCACAAAAAGAAAATAAAGCAAAGGAGGACATGTTAATGAAAGAATATTCATGATAGAAGTAAGAAAAGAACAACTGAGAAAAAACGTGAAAAGTGTTTAATTCATCAAAAATGCTTCAGAGTGGCAAAATTGTTGAAAAATACAAACGTTTCTCCTGGATCAGCTTGTTTTGAAGTGACAGTGGGGGGATTTTCATCATGTACTGCCCTGAGTGTCGCCTCAGATTCAGTGAAGGTCACAACAGCAATTTTTGTTTCTAAATGTGATAAAAATGAATGAGAAATGAATAAATGAGAACAATTATGAAATACGAGAAACAATGGCGATGGGAATGTTGAAGCACACTGATAACTTTACGTACACTTCGCCGTTCGATGAAGGACACAGACACAACCTTGCCATATCGTTCCATTATATTATAAACGTCTGATTCAGTAAAATCGGTTGGAACATTGCGCTGTAAAGAGTGTGAATTGAGAAAAAGAGACAAACAAGGATTACGTCGAATCGAGAGTTTAGTGGATTGAAATCTTGTGAAGGACGATTTGGATTCATGCAATTGGACCGTGGAGAGGGAAAAAATAGACTATATGTGGACAGGGGAAGAATATTCCCCAGATCAGACCCTCTTATGATGGTTATTTCTGAGTTTTCTCAAAGGGATAAAAAATAGAAATTCATTACTATACTTGGAGAATTCAGAAAATGTGAAGAGAAAGTCATGAAAAGCGCGAAAGGGAGAGAAAAATCATTGATGATGCTCAAGCATAAGGAAAAAAGCACTCATCACCCAATCAATCATCCCAATCAGATGCCTCCTTAGGAATAGAATCGAAATCCACTTTCTTATCATAGACAAAGCCTTTATCATTTTTTGTGATTCGATTCTTTTTGAACGTGTCATCCATCAAAGTCTTGACAGTATCAATCTGTTCTTTTGTCAATTTCGACAGATCATATACATTTAGATCTATTTTACTGTAATCAAGCGGAAGCGATGGATTTTTGAGTCGCTTGATGAGGGAGACGAGCTGGGTGAAAATGAAGAGATGTGATGCAAAATATTGTTGATTGTGGCAGAAACAATACAAACCTGTGCTTGAAGAGAGGCCTTTCCCTCAAATAGATCTGAACAGCGGTTGAGGACAAGGCGTGCTAAGAGGTCGATGTCATTCTCATTCTGAAAATTTTGAAACTCTAAAACTTTTCTTCTTTCTTCCTGTTCATCCTTTGAGCGATAATCAATAATAATGGTCGCAGGTGTATATCGTAAGTGAAATCGAAGCACTTCCATTCAGATTGTGAAATACCTCTATGAATTCAAGGATATGAGCAATTTATATGAAAAGATGAATCAAGATACAAATTATAATTGAGTGTTGAATAGTTTGGGTGAGTAATGCACGATATTCGACTGGACGTTATCGATCAGAACACCCATCATTTAATTTGTCTGATCGTTCGATGCAGATCAAAAGAAAATGTGGTTGGAGTTGTGGTATAAATGGTTTATGAAATGCGAAGAAAGACTGGCAGACAAAAAAAGAAGATTGGCGGGGTATACAAAACGGTGAAGAGACAGAATGGTATCTGAATCAAGAACAAAAAGGATTAGTTTTCAAATAAACCCAAAACCCTCTGAACCTTCCCGAATCGCCAAGAAGAGTCTCTGTCTCATGATATCCTTTGAAGTGTAAGGCGGGAGTTCCAACTGATTGAAACAAGTATGGGCCGACGGCAACCTCGCATCGTCCTGATACACCCGAGCGATCTCGATCAACCGCTGAGCACCCTTTCCCGTCATCAGATTCTTAAATCCTCCGATCGGGACACCTGAAGAGCCTGTGATAAATTGGACGAGGTGAGCGAGCTGTTCCTGCGTCATTTCGTCAACAATTTCCCAGAACCAGATGATGGGCTGAGAGGTTGCAGTGTAGTCTCTGTATGTCACGTGAGCTTTGAGGTCAACAGTATCAATGTTTGGCATTCCGCACATCAACATTTCCAGTTCGAATGAATCGAAGATGGTGAGGAGGTTGATCGGAGCAATCGATGACAGACCGCTCGTGAAGGCTTCCAACTGCCACGCGATGGATGTCGTCATCTTGTGCTCAGCCCACAACTGGATGAATTGTTCTGCGTTTTCGTTAGTGACAGGAACATCTGCGCCGTTCGGGATGAGATCAACAGGATGGAGTCCGGTTTCTGTCTCCTCTTCGATCTGGAACGTCATTCCAACAGACTCGAAGTCGTCCATTTGCAGCATGTATGTCAGTGAGGAGAGGAGTGAAGGCTCACACCCTGTCAAGTCGAGAAGAGAGAGAGGCTGTCGAAGGATCTGTTTCAGCACTGGGCGAGAGAGATGAATGTCCACCAAGTGATTTTCAATCAACGCTTTCCCAATCAATCGTCCAGCGAACACATACTTCTCCTTCAATTCATCTGTGGGGCCAGAGAAGGTGCGGCTTGGTTCCATCAACGCCTGGTTTTCGCAGGGTTGGAAGAGACCTGCCTTTCCATAGAGTTGTTGTGATACGACGATGAAGAACTCTTTCAACACACCGCCTGCATCCTGCCCTTCTTCGTTCTTGAATTGGACAGTGAACTGGCAGAACCAGTCTTCTGTTTTTCGATCTTTGAGGATCTGGAAAGTGTCTTGGAAGCAGGTCTCACGATGGATTTCGAGTCTTATTGATTTTGGGCGTGCTCGACTGTTCATAATGGTCTTTGAATGGCGTCGGTATATGTCTCGTTTTGTCGAGAATGAGATCGACGCGGGGATTGAGAGAATCGAGTTAAAAACAGAATGTGGGAAGAGTGTGGGTGGATCTCGTTTTGTGACGAAGTTAACGAATGGAGCAACAGAATATCCAAAATCAACGAAAGAGGAAGGAGTTGAAGGAATAAATTTGTATTGTGATGAGAGTGGTTCCAGCGGCACGATTGGTTGTCGTCGCAGGAATGACTCCGAAGAATTGAAGAAGAAATCGAGTGAAGAATGCTGTTCTCCCAGATTCTCCAGATCAAACGTGTTATGTGCCGAAATCTCGAGAGTTGTCAAGAACGCCTGAAAGATGGGAAGTGTTGGGATGACGTAGCTATCTACGAAGCTGTTCAGAATGACCTGCTTCAGAAGGAGTTTCTGGACGACGTTAAGTTTCTTCTGTCTTCTGTAATCTTCTCTATTCCCGACATAATCCATCCCAGGATCAAATGATCCACCAAGCGGTGCGCCGAATGAACTCTGCTCGATGGCGGAGGAGAAGATGAAGGATTGGGAGACGAGGAGAGATTGGGTGTTCTGTGAGTCGTATCCAAAGATAGAGAGAGGGTTGTTTTGTTCGGAGGGGCGGAGAACAGCGTTTTCGAGTTGTTGTCGCATCTGATCGAGGACCGCAAGCTGTTCTGGCGAATACAGCTCGACATCCAGCTCAGATTCAGATGGGTTGACAACATGAGTGAAGAGGAGATGTTTGTCGATGATGTTGATGCTTCTTGGAGTGTGTGGGGAAGTGGAGATGGACGGTGAGACAGATCGTCCGACCGACGGGCGAGGTGTTGGTGTTCCACGCGGATCAACAACTTTGTCCTCCAATCGATCACCCGAGTGCCGTTTGAACCGGTCGAGGAGGAAGAGAAGATTCCGAATCTGTCTGTTCTGCTGTTCAGCGCGTCTTTCCACCGGAGAACGACTGGCAGACGGTCTGGAATCTGGCGAACCTTCGGCAGCGTGTCGCGGGAAAGGTAGAACTGGAGGCGGGGCGGGCGCACGTGAAGTTCTTGGTTGGGCAACAGCAGGTGGTTGTGGAGGACTGAGCTGATTTGCCAATTGAGGGGCACGATTTTGTGATTGTTGAGTGGATGTGAGAAGAACATTCGAAACCATCCGATTGTCGACTTGTTCCGATGGTGGGATAGAAAATCTGGGACGGTGATCCTGCTGAGGATGCATGGTCTCTCGTGGTTGATGTTGTGTCCTCCCAGCCCGATTCGCGTCAGACGTTCGAAGGACTGATGGGCGAGGCAGGGTGTAGCGGACTTGGAAAGGTGTGTTCGGCTCGCTGAAGAAAGAAGAGTCGGGGCCGCTGAAGAACATTCCCTCGTGAACGCCGCTGTTTCCGATGATGGCGAAGGTGGATGGGCTGGACGAGCCGAACATTGCATCGAAGCGACGAGACGCTTCTGTTTGTTGAGGAAGGAGCTCTCGAAGGAGTCGCTCGGCGTGTGGGATGAATCTGAAGGCTGAAAGAGAGAACACTGTTGCGATGGAATGGAGAAGTGGTGAGAGGTGAGATATCGACGATGAAGCTTGTTTGAAGAAGAGCTGGACGAATAAGTCGTGTTCCTTGTCAAACTCGATGATCTCTTCAGCCGACAGCATCTTCTCTTTCTGTCTTTTCATCATCTCCGGGAAGTTCTTGAGATTCTTGTCGACAAAACCGATTGGTTGGTCATCTCCCAGTTCTGTCTGAGTCGACTGTTTGGCTACATCACG
This sequence comes from Blattamonas nauphoetae, assembly GCA_033064195.1. Classification (NCBI taxonomy): domain Eukaryota; phylum Preaxostyla; order Oxymonadida; genus Blattamonas; species Blattamonas nauphoetae. The sequence continues at coordinate 52,104 of JARBJD010000065.1, read as the reverse complement.
ATGAAAGAGTTGATAGAAGAACCGTTCATTGATCAGACCGATCGCGAGCGACATCAGCTCGCTGATGAGTGCTCCTCCCATCGTGATCACTGGCAGAGGCCATCTTGTTTCAGACTTCTTTTCTTGGAGAGGACGAGGCTTCTCAATGTGTGGTTTCTGTTCTGCTTTGAAGTCGTTTTGCTTCATCGTGAGGGTTTCAAGATATTCCATGTACGGAAGGATCCAGACACACTTTGAGAGGCTTGCGGTGTGAACTTGTTTCACTCCCATTCCCTGTTTGATCAATGTTTCATGCTCCTTAATCTTTGACTCTCGTTCCGACCGCCGTTTTTGATCATCGTCACACGTGTTTCCGGAAGCGTCTGAAGTGCAATTCCAGAAAGTGTCTGTGACTCGTCGGGTCTCCAATGTGGGGACAATGTCATTCATATATTCTGTCTCTCTGTTGCGACCAAGGAGAGAGAAATGCGAGTGATGAACTTGAATCGATTGTGCGTTGAATTCTGTTGGATCCTGAGATTGAGCAGCGAGCGTCGATTTGATCGAGATTCCGCTTCGGTGGTGAGGGGACCCTCTTTCAAGGAAGCTCCAAAGCGATCCATTCACGTCAAACAGACGGAGTGGAAGCCACGATGATCGATCCAAGTCTTGTGTGGACAGCTCCAATCCATATCTGGTGTGTTCAAGTGTGATGTTTCTGAGTTCTGTGAAGGGCGAGAAGTTCTTTGTGAGCTGGCTCGACTTGTCTCGAGTGAATGGCGCCTCTTCAGCAAGGATTTTGTGGATGACCAGAGCGTCATGGCTGACATGATGGGTTCCTGGACCCAATCCGTTCTGCTTCAGATGAGTTTTGCATCTATCCTTGAAGACCTGTCGCTGTCTCACAGTATCTCTCCTATTCTTCGAAGAGAGGGATGGAAACTGCAGAAATGATGGTCTCGAATCTCGACTGTCCGTCTCTCTGAACCTCGCCCCTGGGATCATGTACTGATCGGTGAAGATCCAGTGTCGAAAAGTCGATCCATCCAGGTCGTCGTCATCATCAGACAGATCATCGTCTGAGTCGTCCATGATGAACGACGATCTCAGATGTCCAATCGTGTTGGATTCAGGTGAGAGGTTGATGTTGCGGATGGTCGGTTCTGGTGGGACAAGTAAGTCAGATGCAAGTCTGTCCATGGTTCGGTCCTGGAACTGTTCGAATCCGAGTGTGTGCAAGCTTAGATCTGATGGGATGGGGAATGATCCCATATAGAGGCTCGAGTCATCTCGTTCCATTTGGCTCTCCAAACCTGCATTTCTCATTCCAGTCGATTCTTCCATCGAAAATGTGGGCGGGCGAAGCAGATCGTCCAGAATCTGAGCACCAGTGCCAGAAAGATTGGTGTCCTGAAGGTCTTCAAGATTTGTGAAGTCAGAACTTGAATCAGAGTCCTGTGCAGATGTCGAGTTCAGCGGATCCAAAGTCCCTCTCTCCGAATCCATTCTGGGAGGTGGGGAGATGTGGTGTGATCTCTTCATCTTCTTCACTGGTTGTATGTCAAGTTGTGGTTCTGATAACACCTGTCGGTGTGGGCTAGAGGCTTTCGCACGTGGCACAAAGCGACCAAAGGAAGCGATTGGTGGCTTGGCTGTTGGGAGAAGATTTGGTGCTGGGAAAGTTGAGAGAATATCGACAAGTTTGTCATCTCTCGCTTTGGCTGCGATGTCCGGACTCGACGAGAGGTCTGTCATCGAAAGAGGCTTCGACTGAAGCTTTGGTGACGGTTCTTTCTGTTTTGGTGTGTCTTCTTTTCGTTTCTTGTCTTTTCCAAACAGTGGGGAGATGTATTCTGAGGATGGTCTTCTGCGCAGATGCGAAGGCTCGAAAGCTTGCATTCGCGGCATATAATCGCTCGATCCGATCGGCCGAGAATTCAATGGCCGATGCATCTGACTGCGGCTTCCGGTTCGGGGGAATGGTGAAGGAGGGGATGGAAAGCCGTGAAGTCTTCCAGAGTCGATACTTCCCAAACTGAAGTCCATGAGCTGTTCTGTGTGGTCGCGGAGAGTTTCATCTGAGAAGGCGTCGATATTTCCTTCTGTTCGCTGGATTTCCTGATATTTGGCAACAAGTTGTTCAGAAACAGTTTTGAGGATGCGAGGATGGATGAAGATGGTGTCTGAATTTCGTCGTCTCAGGGAAGACATCAACTTTTTGATATCTTCGACCTTAACATCGATTGGGAACGGGAGTTTTTCGAGAAGAACTGGTTTCGTTGGTTTGAATGACGTGGGCGTGTCTGTCTTCGAACGCCACGGTCCATTAACAAAAGCAGTCAGAACAACAGGGATCCACTTGAGGACTTCCACGAAGGTTGTCTGTCTCTGAAGAACCTGTTGGACGATGGATTCGACCTGATTGAGAATCAAGTTCAGCGCGATGTTCAGAAGTTCGTCAAATCTCATCAACGGACCAAAGAGACGCATGAAATGAGACGGGTTCATCACTCGGCGGTGAGGGACCCCTGCGAGATTGATAACAGTCTGACCATCGACTGAGGTGAGAGGGAGAGGTGTGATAAGAGAGAGCATGAACGTGCTGAACAATTGTTTCATGAATGTGAATGGAGGGAGTGGGTTATAATTGACTTCTGGAGAGATGGCTCGAGAAGTGAAAAATCGATAGAATATGGTCGGTTGATTTCCGAATGGTAGGAACGGTTGGATTTTCACAATTTTCGTCTGGGAGAGGTCTGGTTGGGGCTGGCCCAACATGGCGTGTCTGATTTGCACCATTTCAACCGAGTTTTGTGGAAGGGTGGCGAGAGAGAAGATGATAACAGACAGAAGATGGAGCATATCCTGTGCGATGGAGACAAGACCCGAATCTTTCAGAAGATCGGAGAAGATGCACATGAAAAGATCGACCGGCGAAGAAAACGTCATCCCGTTGAAGATGGTCCATATCTTCCCTTTATTCTCCGTGATCAGATGGAGCGACAGAAGAGGCTGTTGGCTGGCGACCGATTGGAGGAAGTTGACCGAACTTGAGAAGAGTTTGAAACACTCAAAGACCTCCTCTGCCTCTTTGTGGAGGACGAACGGCTCGTTTTTCGGGAGTTGTGGTCCAACTCGAGGAGGAACAGATTTCCTGTCTCGTCGAAGATTTCGCATTTCCACGCATTTCGAGAATTCTTGCACCTTGGCGGAGTTTGTCATGAGCCAATTGTAGTTGTCGATGATCTGTTGAACCAGACTGTCGCAGAGGACATCCTGCTGAGAAGACTCGTGGATCGATATCGACAGGAGCTGTTTGAGTTGGAAGAAGTAGTAATTAAATGGACTCGGCTCGTTTTTCCACAGTTTTTGGAAAAGTGCTCTTGTGTAAGCGTATTGTATGGAGTGATTCACCGGGATCGATTCCAACATCATCGGACTTGTGGGAGTCACTGTCGTTGTGAACGAAAGCGGAGTTTTGACTTCTCTCAGTCTCGACGTCTTCGACGACAGGTGGTTGTTTCGATCTCGTCTCCACTCCACGTCCATGTAGAATTGGATTAATTCTGGGTCCATGACCTGTCCGTTCGCTCGGAGGGCTCCCTGAATGTTTTCCTTCGACAGATATCCAGTTGGGTTCAGAGGCATCTGAGATTGGGAGGTTGAACTGGACTGGTACAGATGATGCGAGAAGTAACGCATTGGATCTCCAGATGAATCTGTGCTTGGAGAATTCTCGGAGCGAAGTTCGTTGTGGTTCTGTTGGTTGGACTTCATGCTCATTGCCTGATTATGCGACCGTCTGATGAATGGGTCAGTGGGCGGCCGATATGTCAAAGAGAAGATTTCTTCAGTTCGTTGGTTTCCGCTCCCACTCCTGACCAATCGATACGGGTGGTGAAGAAGAGTCGATCCAGAAATAGAGTCATTTTGTCCCGACCTGTGAAGAATAGGTGCTTGGAAGAAACCAGCGTCTTGGTTTGATTGGCTTCGCAGGGGTATTCTTGACATCGGCTGAAGTTCATTGAAGCCCATTTGCGGAGGGAGGATGCGAGGTGATCGTGAGCGTGGTCGTGAAGAGGGCGATGAGTTGTGTGTCGCTGCAGGTGGGACAGATTCATGACGAATCGGTTTCTGAGGAATGACATAAATGATGTTGGAAAGCCCGTGTCTCACTTCTTGACAGTTGACAGCATTAAGCGTGTTGTTCGGGTCGCGTGGTGAAAACACCAGTTTCTCGCCTGTTGTATCGATGAATCCGTGTTTTAGGATCATCTTGTGTGTTGGGAACCACTGCTTGAGCTGAGGGCTGCGGACGAGAAGTGTTGAGCCGTGCATCTGAGTCCCCCCAAATGACGATGATGGTCTGGCGAGGATCATTCCGAACGGCGATCCGTTCAACCGTCCGATTTGGGTCATCTCCAACTGAGGTGGGAATGGATGGGATTCAGAATAAACTGGCGATGTCGATCTCTGTCTTCCAGAATGATACAAACTGTTTTCTTTCTCCTTCAATCTCTCGAAACTTGACAACATCGACGAGTGATCACTGTGAGAGGAGAGACTGCCATAGAGGAGTGCATAATTCACCATCAGTTCCGTCAGCTCAGCCTCCGGTCGAGCAAACCGTTGAGAAGCGTAGTGGTTCTTCATCCTCCAATCTGTGCCTGAAGTGTAGAAGAGCTGCTTCGGTCGGGAGTAAGGATAGTTTAGAGCAGATGATGGTGGAACCGACAGGTTGTGGTTTCGATGGAGAAGCTCGGTGTTGAAGAAGAATTGGAGGGCACGAACGAATGCTGTGAAAGGATGGTTTGAATATGACGAGGGGGACAGCATGGGAGGAGTGGTTTCCAGAGACGGTGGCTGGTTAAGTGCTGAGGATCCGATCGGGATGATATGGATGTCACGAGCATTCAACATGTTCAAATGTGCGCTTCGATCAGATGTCAGAAAGGCGTTTAATGGTGTTGATTGTTTCCAGGGTTCTAATTCGTCCGAATCTTGATAAGGAAGATCAGACTCGACTGTCGGAAGCATCAGAGCATAGTCAATCCGTAGCAGTTTGTCTCTCCAAACGGTCATCTCCTCCAGATCTCCAATCGTGCCTTGGAACGCAGTTTTCATCCTGTGAAGCGGGATATAACTCTTTTTCTTCTCTTTTCTGTGGAAAGCGCTCTCTTCTTGAGGATCTTTTGGGACGGAGATGGCCGGGTCAATCAGCCACAGATGACGTGTCTCTGTCTGCCCAACACCGTACGGCCAAACAAACGTGGACGATCCAGTCAGATAGCGTGAAGCCGCATCGTCTGCTGCTGTGAGATTCCATTTCCTCGATTGGGAAGTTCTGAACGGAATAAACCGTTCGATTTTGGTGTTGTACGGCGGATGGAAGTTCACAGTGTGGAAAGAATGCCGATCGAATGGATATGTGCATGGCTTCGTCATTGCCGCAGCCGTCAACTCCACCCAATAACCCAACCTCGTCGAATGCGGAATCGGGCTGTTCTCCTCGTTCTTCGACATCATGGATGGATATCGATATGTTCGTTCTGGGCTGAGAATGTGTTTCATCGTCAGTTCCACAATGTCGTCTCCGTCAGCCTTGGATCGCGTCATTGGTCCGCTAATGTTGTCCAAGTGAAGATGGAACGCTTTGTGCAGATCGAGGAACACTTCGAAGAAGAACTTGACGGTTGGAGTGGTCATGATGTGCGGGGAATTGGTGATCATCATCGTGGGCTGTGTAATAGTGAGTGGATCAATAGGCTCTTCATCGTTCTGTGTCGTCGATGAGAGTGCATCCTCATCTGTGCTGAAAATGTGTTTGATCAAAGGAGCGCACGATTCTCCTATTCCACTGAAAGCATCGTTTGTCCTCTTCACAAACGCTGACGGAGGGAGCGAGAAACTCGGTGAGGCAAGCATGGTGATGAGTGTCACACCTGACAATGGCACAGTTCCAGCGAAAGGAGGAACAGGTCCAAGTGATTTGAAGATCGGGAACTCCTCCTTCGTCGTCTCCTGATTGGGACCGATACATGTTTTCAGTTGAACGAATTGGGATGGCAGGATTTCACGTGGGATGGTTGGAACTGATGGTGGGTTGAGGTTGATACGGATCAGCCTGTCTGGAATGTCTGGAGGGTAGATTTGGAAGGTAGAGAGGTTAACCTTCTTTGGTTCGTTGGGGATGTTCATTGAGAATTCGAGGGAGACGGAGGGGACGATATTTGAGAGAAGGAACTGCTCTTTGGCCTGAATGTTTGCTTCCTCTCCTTCGATCGCTCGCTCAGGCGGTGAGAAATCTCTCATCCCGTCCGGCTCTCCGATCAGTGGAACAAACCCTCCCTTTCGGATCTCCCCGTTCTCCATCGCATCTCGCTCGATCTTCATCGCTCTGAAGGTCTCCTGAATTCCACACGCGAGCTCCAACGGTGCTCCATACCCAACATGTTCATTCAATACATCAAGATTGAACGGGTAATGCTCAAACGTGTCCCTGTACTGAACCAGGATGTGTGTGAAAGCAACTGGAGTGTCGTTTCTGATCTCGAGCCATCTTGTGACCTGTGTTTCTTCAAAGGCGGTGATGATCGAGATGATGATTGCGTTGAGCCCCAGGTTGATCGTCTTGTTGAAGATCGCACGAGGAAGATTATCTTTTTTTGCTTCGCTCTCAGAATCTGTCTCCAACAAGCCCAAAACGGTGAACATGTCCTTCAGAAGAAGGAGAGCATGAGGAGCGCTTTGGAGGATCGTCGCGATTGCTTCCACAGACACGAATGGATACGGAGTGGTGACAGATGCGAGTGATGTGCACATTCTGGACTCGTTTGTCTCATAAGTCAGAAGTGGAGATGACATCAGATACTTTCTGAGAACGAGAGCGATCGAGTAGAACATCAGACGAGGTATTGAAACAGTTTGACTGGAAGGTGCGATGATCGATGACAAGTCGTTCGGGTTTGAATGAGATTGTGCGATGGTTGTGCGAGGGGGTTTCTCAGCGAGGAGTTCTTCTTCTCGAAGGATGCCGATGAAGGCAGCCCGAAGTTCATCGAATGTCACGTTGATGACTTGCTGTCTGAGAATATCGTTGGAATCAAACAAAGACACAAGAATGTCCATCAGAACCTGCGAGGGCGAATCTTTCTGCGGAGCGAGAGGTGGAAAATGTGGGATTAGACTGAATAGAACGCGAATGAAGTGATTCTCTGTTCGACTTGTCGAAAGACACGCAATCATTCCGTTCAGAAGAGATTGATGGTGGTTCCTCAGAGTCCTGAACAATCGAAGGGTGAAGAACACGCTTTCTCGAGTTGTTGGCTGAAGGATGAGCGGAGCCAGATAGTCCTGAGACGTATTGTGAAAAGTGTGGTCGTTCAGGTATCTGTGAATCACAGACCAACCCTCCTCTTCTCCTGCTCCTCTCAAAGAATTATACAACGTGACGTGATCATTCGTTGGTTGGTGTTCATCAACAAGCGACAGTAACATGTCCATAACCAGAGCAATTCCACATGCTGTACGGCAGTCAAATTCATTCCACAGTTCCGGACGTTCGCTGGCCGCTTCAGGTGTAGAGAGTGGATTAACGGCAGGAACGAATGTCATGTTTTCTTTTGGGACAATTTTAGACTTTTGTGCGAAGAGGAGATCATTCGACCCCGGCTCGTTTGGGATGAGTGAAGCTGATCCTTCGATTCGTCCATCCGCTCGATTAGTTCTGACTGGCGAGATGATCAAGTCATTCCCATTCTGTTCTATCACTTCATCAACAGAACTCCAGCTTACTCGGCCTGTCTTCTTCTCCGGTGTCATACCACGGTTTCTCTGATCCTCCTCCGATCCTTGAGAACTTTCGTGTATTGGGCCCTTCTTAATATAAACAAACTCGCATTCTTCAGCCACAACTTGGTTGAACAGTCGCGCATTGGAAAGAGGGACTGCCCCTGCCTTGTTGTACAGCTCAGGGACCTTCAGAGGGGTCATATCAGCCCTCAACTCCGACAGTCTCGTCTGGTTCTTCACGTTGTAGAGAGTGAACAGTTTGTTCACAATTGTTTCAGTCGAAAAGGCTCTCCTGATTCCAGATTTGATGGCGGATTTGAATGATTTGTGATCGTGGAGAAGGAGACCAAAGAGATGAGTGAAGTTTTCGATCGATTGTGGAGGGAGAACTGATACATACTTTGTGATGTCAGCAATCTGAACAAATGTGATGTTTGATTGAGTTAGGATATCAGAATCGTTGAGTGTCAAGTTTGCGATCGTTGACAGAGTATTGCATAGCGAATTGAAAGTCGACGCGTGGATTGACGGGACTGACATGACATAGTGAGCCAATTGCTTGCTCAATCTTTGGAGATGCTTCAACTTGTCCAAATTCACTCTGAAATTGATGTTGGTAGGCAGTTTATTGACCACATCCAGCAATTTTATCCCGGCCGAGAAGATCTCAGCGTTGTTTTCCGCTTTCAAAGCCGGATCGACCTGAGGGAGTGGCGTGGAATCCGAGTTTTTGTGTCGAAGCGAGCTGTACGGACCAGAATCCATCTCTTCCAGTTCAAGAAGCTCTCGATAGAGTTCAACAAGAGGTCCGATGAACCCGATGTTCTGCTGCAGTCCAGTGGTTGCCATTCTGAGTGTGTATCGAAGGAAGATGGCCGAATGATCGATGACATCATAACGCTGTGCTGATTGACTCGATGATCGTGTTTGGAAAGGGGTGATTGAAGAGACAGTATCAAAGACGGCTTGTTCTCGTTTGATGTGATGGAACGGATAACAAACGCGCTCCGATTTGAACAAGAGATTGAGTCGTTGCGTGTTGTATTCTTCATCTTCTGAATCCAGAACGTTTTCTGACGAATGGTTGTACGGATGTGGGTAACAATAACGTGGAGTGAGAAGGAGCTTTGTGTAGTGAATCGTCGGAAGGTCCAGATGGAGAGCCTGACCGTTCGAATATGGCAGATGTTTGAATTTGAACGATGATGGTCCAACGCCGTGCGACACCGGATGACACTCAAGATGAAGAGGGTTTCGCACCCATTCTGGCCGATCAGCGTATTTCTCTGCTACAAAGTGCGTTGGAATGAGAAGTGACTCATCCTTCGGATCTGTCTCATGAATCGCTTGGAAATGCAGCCAAGCAGTGGCTGACAGATGAGTTGTGAATGAAACAATGTCAGTTCCAGCAAGAAGGCCATCCTTCACGATCTTGACAAGGCGAGATCTGATGTCGAGATGTGTCATTAGATCATGGAATTGTGTGAAGTATTGAAGAATGAAGTTGGAAAGCGTGAGCAGATGTGCACAAATCGGGAGAGCTTCGTCCAACAGAATGATACCGTGAGGATCCTGCTTTCCATCATCCTTAAATGCTTCATTCAGGCGAGCAATCTCGAGTTCGATCAAATCAAGGATGTTGTTGAAGAATGTTCTGAACAACGACAGCTCTGGTGGATATACTGTGTGGATCGCGAGGGCCGTGTCGGTGCCAAGACTAACAGTCATGTTAAATAAACGATTCGTCCTCGGGTCCGTTCCAAGGAGCGGGAACTGACGGAGAAATTGTGAATGAGGACGAGCAAGTTGTCCCCAAGTCGAAGGCTGGTTGACAACAGTCGCGGTTTTGAAGAGGCTGTCAGGGAATCGATTGGCAGTGTGCATGAGTGTATCAACGACAGCTGTCGAAAGTGGGAGAGATGGAGCGAGAGGAAGGAGTGACACAAAGCGTCTCTGCGTGCCCTCCGGAAGAGATGTGAGCGTCCTTGCATAAAGATGCAGCAGAATCAACTTCTGCATCCTCTCCTTCGGCTCCAAAATAGGAACAATCAACGATTCCAAATTCTCCTCCAACCAAACCTTCAGAGATTCCCGCCGAGTGGACGCCTCATCGGCAAGCGTATCCCTCGTTCCTCCGCCAGGAACGTTCAGAATTGGTTCAAACACAGCATACATCTCCGGATTCGGTCTTAATTGACCTTCACGTGAATACAAAGTCGGCACAGCCTCAATTGGAGGCTCCGGGACAGAGACATTGTGGAAAGTCTTGAATGGCGTGGCCATGGGGACTGTGTCAGTGAAGCAGGTGTAATCAGGGTTGGCTGACGAGTTGGATGGATTTCCATAACCGGAAGCGTTGATGCGCCGCGAGAGACTTGGTTCATTCTCGAAGAGCGATGTGACTGATGAATAGGGGAAGAATTCGTGGTCATGAGGAATCGACTCCCATCTGGTCATATTTGGACCGTGCGTGAGAGCGAGGAACTGAGAGCTTGTCTGTCGCTGATCTTGAAAGGGAATGTTGAGTGTAACAATCGAGCTGTTAGTCGGAACAAGCTCCCCAAAGGCATGCGCAATCTCACCAACTGAAGGCAGGAGTGCCTCTGGTGCCGGAGAATTGACTGGGAGACTTGTTAAGTCCTCGTCTCGATCAATCAACATTGTTGGAGGAGATTGGAGGGGATTCTCCGAAGCTGCCGACGGGTTGGCCTGATTGCCCGGTTCAGTTGATGGCTGTGCTTGTTGAGATGTCTCTTCCGGAACAGATTGTTCTTCATGCGATTCCGCAGCTGGTGCCCCGTTTTCAACTTGTGGTTGTGTTGGTGCTTCGGATGATGTTTGAGATTCAGGAGTCTCTTCGCCATGTGCATAAATCCAATCCAAAGCAGAGTCGATTGTCGCCTGCGGACCCAGTGCAACCACCGCTCTTCTCGCGAGAGTTGGAGTCGCCCCCATCATCTGCAATCTCTCCTCGAGGATTGTATGGCCCGACATGTGATGATGCGCATTCTCTTCCCGATTTAATCTGAATGGCATTTCAGGCTGCGAGATCAGCCGTGAACCCATGACATGAACATTTCGTGGACCTCCTCCCTGTCTGTTGAACAGAGCCGATCGTGGAGAGACGAACGGATTCGTTTCTTCTGGTGGTCGCTCTGTGCGAGGAGGGTCTCGAAGGTATTCCGGATGGACAGCTGTCCCAGCAAATGGAATCCCTCTCTTCGGTCTTTGATTCTCATCACTCTGCCCGCCAAGGAATGAATCCCTATGAACATACTCAATCGGCACAGGTGTGTCCAACAGAAGTAGTTCTTCCAGACTGTTCGATACGTCCTTCTCAGCTGTGATGATCTCTCCAGTGTAAGTGATCCCGGAGTGAGACTCGTGCGGGGTGAGGGCGTCACGAGGGTCAGGCAAGACATAAACATCGGAGAGGTTGGTTGTTTGGTTGGTTTTTCGAAATGCGACGATGAGATCTTCAATCGCACCGTCTGCGAAAGTGTCTGAGAACGAATCTGAGTCGAACACGAGTTTTGTTAGTTGGCGCTTCGGCTTCTTTGGGGTTTTCTTTTTCTTTTTTCCTTTTTCTTGTGGACGGAAGTACTCGGGGAGAGAATTGTGAGCATGCAATAAGAACGTTTTCAGCACTTCCTGTGTTTTTGCCACAACCATCAACTGATCAGTCGAAAAGGTTGAAAGAAACGTGAGCAATCCCTGATTCTGTCCAAACATCCAATTGTTCTCCTCGTCGTTGATCAACCCTTGAGCGAAGAAAGGTCGCAGAATGAATTGGATGACTTGGGCTGCTCGAAGTTGGTGGACTTGGAGCGGGACAGATGGGTAAGCATCAGAAGTGATCTCAACCTGCCTCCACGTCTCGCCGAGTGCTTCAACAACACTCATTTGGCTTGTTTTTGGCATCATCAGCTTCACAATGTCAGGATCGAAGAGGTTGAGTGGATTCATGTTCTGAATGATTGTCGTCAGATAGTATTGCGACATGAACGTCACAGAAAATCGTGTCACAACATCGACTTTCTCGATTTGTTCGAGTTCCGAGATTTGTGGTTCACATTCCCCATAATCGAGTAACTCTGTCATCGATTTGTCGTCCAGCAGATCTGGCACTCCGATGAATCCGCACGGAATCAGAATTGAGTGTGCAGCCTTCCAAAATGGAGAGGATCCTGATGGAAGTTGTTGTTCGACTTGAATATTTGGCTCGTGTTGGACGTTCTCTCGTGAAATCCTGTTCTTGATCGCCCATTCTCCCAACAATCCCATCACAGTGCCACCCATCCCATCCAAAAAACACATCAAAAGGAAGATGTTTGTGAACGGGGCTGATCCAAGCATGAAAGTATCCGTTTGAGAGAGCTTCTCCGGGTGTTTCGACGAGAAAGAAGTGATCGATGCCGGGTTGTGGCAATACGACGATGAGAGGAACAGAACGCGGTTCATCGTGATGATGACAGGCGTTAGATAGGCTGACCACAGAGCTGTGTAGGCCGCGTTGTCCGGTTCTTCCAGTTTGTCGATCAAACATCGAAGTGGAGACTGCATTGGACTCTCAGAAAACAGACACATTTCGAGAAAGAGTGATGTGATGAGCGTTCCGAGGCTTTTGGTGTAAGTTGTGGGCGGAACAGCTTTGATGGTGCTGAAGGACTGGGTTGTCTCTGGCGGGGGAGAAGATGTTGTCGTCTCCTGCGTTGCATAGATACGAACACTGAGTTCTGTCCCGATCGGCGAAATCCCGAAGTTCATGATGCTTGAGATGTTGAAGAGCAGCTGTTCGGAGAAACAGAGAATGCCTTGGGCAAGATGACTGACCCACGTTGTCTGTTGAGTCAACCGATGTGTCGATTCCACCTGAAGGATCTGTCCCTGGCTGAGTGCCAATGAAGGGGCATCGTTTGAATTGATGAAGAGGAACGTATCGAGTGAACTATGGAGTGAATGAAGAGTCTGATGCCACTGGAGGTGAGGAAGAAGCGGTCTTAGCAAAATCAGAATCCAGTTGAGAGAATCTGGACGGATTTGGGCCAGTCGATGAAGTAAAGTCGGCACAGGAGCAGTGGGATCAAACGGAAGCGGCTTTTCGCCAGGCTGATCATTCGCTCCAGGCGCCATTCCTCGTGGAAACGGACTGTATTGAAGGGCAGGGATTGTGTACGACCATTCGGAGTGTTGGAGGAAGATGGGAGTGGGGTCTCGCTTCAGAAGATGGTCGTTAACTGGGTCTCGCTTCGACAAATAAGGAGGCTCCCACCACATCTCCGACGATGGCTGGAGTTCGATCAGCATTCTGTTAAGGATGGTTGGATCGTTCAGAAGAAAGAGGATCTGATCGATCTGGGTGAGGAAGTTCTCCAACTTGGAAAATTGGTCGGATGACAGTAGACTGGCCAGATCGAATGTGTTGGAGTACACATCAACAAGATGTTTGTGGTGCAGTGAGACCGGCTGCTCTGTGGTCGGCAGATAAAGATCATAACTTTCATGTTCTTCACGAATAGCTGATCTCAAGATTTCGCCCTTCTCCCTCGATGTCGTCCGTGCTGTTGAAAGAATCTCATGAGCATTCTGACACGCCGAAGTGAAAACTTTAGACAGCGTTCCAAGAATGATTGAATGCGATACTTCGTCAGTTGTCATGCTTGTCAGAGTGAACAGATAACAAAAGACGTGAGAAAGAGGAACATCATCCAGATCATGAAACATCGCTCGTTCTGATTGTTCTTTCTTGGTCGGAATCGTCCTGTGTGGATATTGTGTTTGAGAGACAATCTCGTCGATTGAGATGTTGTTTGTCCATCCCCATCGTACGTCGCATTCGACGATCAGAGACAGCATCTCCTCCAACACTCGTCGGTTGAAGGCCACTGGGATCCCCATCACAGTCAAATGATGAGAATCAGATTCACTTGGCCTCGATAACCCCTTCTCCCTGGCGATGGTCGGTGCTACGGGGATTGGATGTGTCTCAGAGAGCGGTCTTGTGAATGTGAATGACGAGAGCAGACCTGCAAACTCTCTCAATTTCATGTCGATCGTTCGATGAAAGTATAAAGCATCTGCTCGGAACTCATTTTGACTTTTCGGGCCTCGAGAACTTCGAGGTTGGATGAGTTCAGCGTCGGCCGCGTGGAAGAACCAAGTCATGTCGAAGAGTGAATTGGCGAGTGTGTTGTGAGTGGTTGGTGTGTGATGAGGGAAGAGAGCGAATGCGTTTCGGATTTTGTCAGTGTCCAAAGAATACAAACAAGCAGCTGCTTGTTGAGGTTGTGATTCAGCGTCAAGTAGCCTCATTTGAAATGAATTTTGAATGTTTTCGGTTTGTGGGTCGGATGGATTCTGGTTGAGCCATCGTTTGCTGAGCTCGATCAATTCAACAACACAATCTTCGGCGTGGAGACCAACGTCGTTCATTGCTCTCCATTCGAAAAAAAGCTGTTCCATTCCTGTTTTTCGTAGCGGGGAGGATAGGGCGTGGTCTGAACGAGTGTTTGCCAATGTGAAAAGAAGAAGTTGGAGGGGAAGGACGGGTCCAGTCTCGAGAAGAGATGGACGGAACAATGAATTGGCTAGAAGCTTCGTAAAAACGAAAGAATATTGGTCTAAAAACGGTCCAGACGAGTGGAGGGAAGGATGGGTGAACAAAGAGAGCAGGAATGGTTGAACGAGAGACGAGATCGATGAATTGAAAGGGACAAAATGATGCTTCCTCGGAGATGACGTGGTTCCAGGAATGGAGACGAAGAAGTGGAGAGTTGTGAAGGCCACACCAGCGACCTGTGGGTGGGTGAGGATGAACGTCATGAGGGAGAGGAGGGGTGATTCCGTGGTCAATGTGCGGAATGGAGAGATGAAGAATGTTGGGTTGGATTTGAGTAATTTATTTTTGTTTTCCCGCCGCCTGCCAGCTTCGGAAATGAACGGAAACGAAAGGAAAACCCGCAAAAAGGAAATAAAATGGAGGTGAAGATGTTGTGTCCTTCGTGTAAGAAGCGAAGGGGATATCATCTCTTCTTGTTGATCATTGGATTTCTCGTGACACAAATCCACAAGAAACCCAGCTGTATGCACAACAGACGGTTTTACATGGCTGAATCGATCCAACAATTGTTCTTGTAGTGTAGCATCGTGTTCTGGCAGATTTTCACGTTGTCTGCATTGATCGAATAACGTCTGAATAGTTTGGCTCATTCTATCGACGATAGTCTGGAAAAGTGGGCTGCTATCGTGGAAAAACTCGACGTGTGCCGTCTGCTTTCGAAGCGTCGTGCATGCCCAAAATACGATGCACATACCAAGCGAGACTGTGTCCAAAAGAGATGAAAGAAGAGTGGGTGAGGTGAATGCATTTGAGGACAATTTGTCCAATATTTGAAGGATTGGAGTTTCTGACATTTTGTCCATCGGATTTTGAGCAGGGGGGCATGAAACAAAGTCAGTTTTGAGTGAACTATGGGACATATCGAATGAATATCGGCTCTCCGGACTTGTATCTGATTCAGATGACTCTTCTGGGACAGAACCTCCTTTTGGTGTTGGTTGGCCTTCCACGATCATATTCCACACCTGTATGGCCTTCAATCTCTGTTCGAACTCCGTGTGAGGTCGATATTTTAGCAGACGATTGAATAAAACTGTGTGGTTTTCTGTGAGGAGATCTTTTGTGATTCGCCGATGTCTGTTGTGTTTGGGATGATTTTGGTCCTGCATCATGGGTCTTTCCCCCTCCACAAAGATTTCCTTCATCTCAGGGATGTATGTAGGTGCGCTAAATAGAATGGAAGCAGCGGATGACAAGACAGCATTTGTGTTGTGCTTGTTTGCTAAGAGTGAGTTGTGTGGTGATGAAGTGAAGTCAAAAAAGACTAAGTCACGTGTTTGACGGAATGATGACAATAGAGACATGAGGGTGTCTTTGGGAAGTCGAGAATACATGTGCTGATCTCTGTGGAGAAAATAGCCCTCTAATTCTGTCAATACTGCATTGAATCCGTCAGTGGTGATTTCTGGTGCCAGTAAGGACAAAGAAATCGATAAAGCTGTGATTGATACCGTCACTGGTGCGAAAGGCTGTGTTGTGTCCTGAAGAAGAGAGTTGGTGAGCTCAAAACCAGCCAAAAGGGTAAAACGGGGGATAAAGACTTGGTCAAAAAAAGACGGTTCCCATATTTGCGGAACAAGAAGCGAGAGGAGGTCGTTGTTGAGTGATTCAAGGAGAGCATTATAAGAGTGAAAGTGAATATTCGTCTCTTCAGAAGATAGTATAGATGTGGATCCACTTTGCAAGCTTTCCAATGGGGCATAGATTTGGGTCGATAGAAATTCTTTGGCTCGTTCATGATGTGTTTTTTGTGGCGAGGCCCACGAGTCATTGAACACTAAATCATGCAAACTCTGATTTTCTGAAGCATCGCAGTGTTCTGTCGGATAACTTTCGGTTTCATATAACAACCTTTGGATCCCCAGTTTAGTCTTAATCTGTCGAGAACAAACACGTGTCATAATGCCTTTCCAAACAGGTAGTGTTGCGGCTTTCTTCAAAATGGTGCCTGTATGGTCGGGTAATGTTCTAGTATCGACATATCTCAGAAGGAGGAACGAATTGAGGAGGATGAGACTGTGTTCCTCTTCCCATACATTAGATTTATTTCCATTGTTAAGTTGCATGTGCTGTTGGCCGATATGTGATGTGTCTTGATCATTGGAAGAGTACTGTTGGTCTGAGAACAGTTTCGAGAGATTTGGAAAAGGAGGAATATTGGAGTTTTCAGTTCTGTTAGAAAACACTTCTATGCAATAAGCGTCGAGAATTCCCGATGGAAAGGAATCTTGGGGGCATGAGCTGAAAAGTATGATAAATGGAGAAAGAATGCACCCTTCAACAATGTCGAGCAATAAAATGATCATGAAAACGAGTCTGGAAGGTGAGTTGTGTGAGATCAATCGTTTCAAATCCATAAGATGCTAGAGATGAAGCATGTTGAAGAAATGTTGGTAGTGAATAGATATTTTATCAGTTGAAAAGGGATGGAAGAGCAAACCTGTTCGAGACGGTCAGATACGAGACAGTGTGGGATACACTGCAGTAAAAAGGCAAAAAAACGAAGGATTCTTGTCAAAATGCTGGTGAGATCTATGTCAGAATTTGGAGTTCCATTGAAAAGTGCCTTGAAGAAAGGCGGGATATCGTCCGAGATAGAAAAGTGTGCAGGAGATTTCACATATGGGAGAACATGTACTATCAGATCAATTGTGGACACAGCAAGTTCTGCCATCATGGACGTGGGACAGAGATAGGTGAGGTTCCATGGTTCTTGGATGAGACGAGTGGTCTCTTCCACAGAAATCCCTGTGAAAAATTAGGAAAAAAGTTCGAAATTGCAACGAGTATCAGACCTTCCATGTGAAAAGCTCGTTAAAATTGCGATATTCTCTTTGCCAAGAAGAGAGCCCACTTTCCCCATAAACAAAATAGGATGAAGTCCAAAAGGGAGCGAGACATTATTTTCTAAACATCATTGACGATTGTGTCAGAGAACGTTCAGAGCATAACATCACGACTGTTAGGATAGTTATACGCTTCCAGCGTAGTCTTTTTCAGTGGCCGTTTTAACGAAGCCCGATTGGGAGCCGATCAAGAACTTCTCCCAACCTAAATAATACCCATAAAAGTGAAATCAAGGTGAGGTGTTATCAAAAAAGACATGACAGAGACAAGAAGTCATCAATCTTCTTCCTTTGTTCCATCCCTTTCAAAAAGGGATTGAGTCTGGAAGGTGGAGGACAGAAAAGACTGTAGTGTTTGAGTTGGTTCAAAAAAGAAAGAGCGGGGGAGATAGGCACGCCAGATACGTAGTGCGTGGGGGTTTAGAACGATCGTCTAAGAAGAAAGAGATAAAGCGAGAAAAGAATGTAAACTTCGTCTTTGTTCCAATCTGGATTGGTGTATTTGTTTTTCTTCTTCTTGATCTTCACCCAGATGCTTTGTGTCTCTCTTGTGACTGTGATCTTTTTCCTTTCGTTTTTGCAGTCGCAGATGAAGTTCCCATACAAACAAGACGTACAATGTTTGTATATTTGCAGCACCAGCCTTTCATTAAACTCAAAACCGTTAGGGTTCTGGCATAGAAGCTGGAACACACAATCCAAGAATTGAACGAAGACAGGGCTGATCTCCTTCCGTTTTTTCTTCTTGTCGTCTCCATACGCCAATGAACCTGACCCTGTCCGAGTCCTGAAGCGATGACCAAAGGCTACCCATTCTTTTTCGATGAGGTTGAGGAAGCCATCATAAGTACGGAAGTATGGGTCGAGAAGAAGTGATGTGAGGGAAGAGAGAGATGAGGTTCGATCCCAACCATCTGAACAATGGATGAGAATCGATGATTCGGATTCAGGGCTGACTGATGGAATGACCAGAACTGAATTCGAGTTGTATGTGTTCTGGAGGCCAAGGATGTGTGAAGTAATTAGAGAAACGCAACGTAAGAGATGAGAAGTCGACTGGAAATAAGATGATGAGTATAGCTGAGTGATTAGACTAGAAAAAGGAGGAGAGAGTTGAAGAGGATATCGTTGTGAGAAAGAAGAACGAATACTCTTTCTTAATTTTGCTGTCTCCTTCCTCGTTGATGTCAAAGAGATGAAGCTGTAATAGTAAAGATACAAAGCTGAAAAGAAGGAAAAGTAGTCAGAATCAATGAGAAAGGGAAGATACCTGGTACATTGATTTCGAAGAGCATGGATGTTTCCAATTCCAAGGAACTGAAAGGATGCAAATGATGATATCTGCTTCATATCTTCGTATCCACCGCTGAGAAATCGATTTCCAACTGCAGCAGCTCGTGGACGAGCATCGAAGATTAGAAGACGTGGAGTGGGTCCAGGTGTAGTCGATTGTGTTTGTGATTGATTGGAAAGAGATGAAGACTGCTGAACAGAGACCGTGGCAAGTGAAAAGAGATCATGTTTTGAGGACCGTGGTGATTGAGGGATTGGTGATTGGTTTGAGAGTGATGACGTGGTTGGAGTTGATGGTGCGGCATATGAAGAGGCAAGAAATGAGATAGCTGGCGGTGGAGGATCAGGTGGAGATGAGGAGGGGATTGGAATGTTGAGTCTGTCCTCTGTCTCCACATATGGGGGAGGAGGAACAGGGGGAGGTTTCTTGGAGGTTGGTTGATCTTTATACAGAATAGGTGTTGGACAGGACTTATGTGCTGGAAGCTTTGTCGCGTGAAAGATGGATGTGGTCTGGCTTTGAGACGGTCGGGAAGAATATTCATTCCACAACGCTCTTTCATTTAAGGAAATATCCCCTAATTCCAGGTCACTCTCTCCGAGCGACACAATATCGCTTTCAGGGTCTGATGTCTCGTCAGACGAATCTGACGACTCGCTGTCGGAAGAATGATGGCCTGTCTCGCCACGTTCGAGTCTTTCTTTCCGTCGTTGTTTCTTTTCTGCTTTTTGGAGCTTGTATAGTTTGTCGATTTGATTCATCCTTTCTTTCTCTTGCTGTCGCTCCTGTTCACGATTAAGCATTGCTTCAACCTGATTCTTTCTTTCCTCCGCATCTTCCGTGTCTGTCCAGCTTCCATTCCATTGTCGAGCACATTTCCCCATTGCACGGAGAAGTTCGAGATCCTCTTCGTTTTGGACTCCAGTCAAACCTGTCAATGGCTGTGCACATCGGAATATTCCGGCACCATTTTGATGAACGTAAGACAATACAGGAATTCGCCCTTTTGCTCGATGCTTAGCTATTTTCTGGAGTTGTTCATCCGGGATCGATGATGGGATCGCGAGAAACTCAGGATAAGTTGGACACATCGAAAAATCTTCATTCACGAGAGATATGCGGTACGGTGACGGGGGATGGGGAGGATTTAAGAGGCGGAAGCGATAGTATTCCATCACCATGTCAATTTCTCCCCAATCCGTAGGAAGGGCATTTCTTGACATTTCTTGATGCTGAACAACGGCTTTGTGATGAGTGAAGCAGAAGAGATCACGGTAGTGGCGGGGAGGGTGGACTTGGCTGATGGCATTTGTGATGTTATTGCATTGCTGGAGTGATTCGTCCGAATCACAAAGAGGATATAAACTTAAAATTGGAGCAAGATAGAAATATCGTGATAGATATATGACGAAGAGCAACGAATGAGATAAAAAATAGTTGATGTCATAGAAATTGAGATGGAGTGAAAGTATATTGGCAAAAGCAGGATGATTAAAGTGAAAATGGAATAAAAATCATACTGGACTTTGTGCCCCCATTTTAAACTCAAGGTAATGAAGTTATGTTCATCCTCACCTTGGAGTGATATCTCGGACTCTCGTTCAGTCTCAAGAATTGTCATCAGGGGAAGGCTGATATGACGTACATTCTGAAAGAATGTGAAGATATGAGAAGAGGAGTGTAGAAAATGTGTGAGTGATGTTTGTTGAAAGATCAAACCGGTCTCGACGCGGATTGAGGGGGTTCAAACAGAAGTCGATAATTGGTCACGAATAAATTGCATTTGATGCTCATGGAATCAAACCCCATATTTGGAAAATATCCATTGGGAACGAGGGTTTCGCCAATTTTTAGTGAACGTGGTAACGAAACGCTAAGAATGGAATTTTGACGAAAAATAAGAGGTTAAAGATAATAGATAAGATGTTATCGGAGAGCATACGCCATGGTTCACGATGGCCTTTGAATTATCGATTCGAGTTCTGATCAAACCATGAACAAACGAGTTCCTCCACCCTCAGGTTCAAAAGTTGATTGATATCCAACATTTGTTTTGAAATTCTCCTGTTTTGACACCATCTCCTATATTCCGCAGCTGTGCTCGCTTTTGGAACGAACATGCCGTCACTCTTCACCAACACACACCCACACGGAGTTTTTGACGCTGTATTGACAAAAGACATGAATAGCAACGAAATAGATGGTGATAAATCCGGAAACAACTTATTTCGAGTCTGCGATATGATTCCAGAGACAAGGAATGATGAAAAACAGATGAATCACGTGTGGACGCATTCTCGTCCAAGACAAGTGATGACTGAGTGAATGGAAGTGAGAACAGAAAAGATTGAGGACGAACGAAAAGAGGGGTGAGAACGACAGAAGAAGACATGCGGCTATGATTCAAAGGAAGAAGAATAGAAAGTAGTGAACTCGGACGAATCAAAAGAGTCCACGTGATGTGTTCATGATTGATGGAAGAGAATGTGTGTGACATCCAGCTAAGATGTCGATGTTGGAGGAAGAAGACACTCTCTTTGACTGAAGACGAGTGAGATTGGGAAAACAAAGACGGTGGGAGAAATGAAAGTAAGACAACAAAAGTGAAATATCGATGAAAAAAGAGAACATGCACTTTGGACACAGCGATGGGTGTCGAGTGTGCAGAACAGAAGTGAAGTCGACTTCGAGGAAGGTGTTCGGAACTTAGGATTGGGTGAACAAGCGAGTTCTTCCCGATTGTATTTGTGTTGGGATAAACTCGAGTCGTGAAGTCGAGTGTGGAATGAATTGTCTCGATGATTGGTTTGATTGTGTTGTCTTGCGCGTCGCCGTCTTTCAGAACATCACCTGCATCAGCCACGTCCAGTTCTTGATTATCTTTCTCAACTGCCCTCTCCTTCGTCTTTCTGCGACGGCAGAGAACAGCGATGACGATGATGAGGAGGACAGCGACGATGATCACCACAACAATCGGAACAACGATCGAAGTGACAACTCCAGCTTGTGTCTTGTTTCCTTTCGACGAGTGTGTCAGCGAGAACGAGTCTGTGGTCTGATTGTCGGCATACACGAGCCGGCATCGAAGCTCAGATTTCTTGCTCAAGTCAGGCAGAGAGGATTGGGGGAGGATGAATGACAGTTCTGTTTCGGTCCATTTCGATGGTTGGAGGGAGGAGATGTCGAAAAAGAGTGGTTGAACCTCGTTCGACGTGGAGTGTGCATTGTTTTCGAATACTTCCAACTTCAGCCCGCACGGAATCATCATCGTTCCAACAATCTTCACCGAATATTCTGTCAGCTTCTTGTCCAAAGTGCTGGTTGACTCGTTCGCGATAAGAGTGGGGACGAAGAGTGTGGAGTGTTGAGTTTCATTGTCCATCTTCACTGTGCATTCATCCGTCCAAATCCAAAGATGATGCGACGACTGTCCATCTCCTCCATTCATCGTGTTCATTTTCACTGTTCCATGTGTGCACTTGATGTTTCGCCGAAGAGAAGGCCACTCCAAGTTGGAAGGAGAATTATCGCTAAACGTGCAGGTGCTGATGGTGAGAGGAGCCTTGGAGATCGAGATGGCTCCTTGCGGGATGTGGGTCAGATCTGCGTGAGAGAACGAGGTCGGTGTTCCTTCAATCTCAATCAGGCTTGTCTCCCATCCACACAAATCAGAAGTGTCCGCTTCGTTGAATGATGTTGGAGAGTGTGTTTCAGGAAGAGAGATGTGGAGATCCGACCATACGAATAACTCCACGTCAGAGGATCATCGACGCCTGCTGAGCTGACGAGAAGGAGGGAAGGAGGAGGGACGATGGCGTGTTGCGAGTCGATCAGGAATGACTGCGGAGATGGGAAGGAGTATATGGTGGGCAAATCGAGGCGGGTGTTGGAGTCATCGAACTGCATAAGGACGACATCGTCTCCTCTCGAAGCGTTGGCAACATCTTCACCAGCTGAATTCTGATCAAAATAACAAGATCCCATCTCCACAGCGCTGTTCTCGTCGCTCTTCTCCAAATCGATCGCTCCTGCTCGCCCATTCGAAGTGCAGGCTCCAAAACGAGAATAAAGCAATTTCACTATTCCACTCGTCTTTCCCTCAATGCAGCTCGCACACTGTGTCGATTCCACAGGAGTTGGCTCGGGGCTGGTTCGCGTGATGGACAAAAAGAGAGTGTTAGTGATGGCGAGGGAGGATGTTCCCGACACACAAACCAGTGATTCTGCGGATTCAATGTTTTTGAAGAACGAGTGACGGATTTCCGATGAACCTGCCGCAAACTGGAACAAACAGGCGGTGATTGCTGAGAGGTCTTCCACAACCACATTCAACAGACTCAGACTTCCACCGTCTTCAGTTGAAGCGAGTGCGGATGATGTTGAAAAGGGAGCGAGTCGGATCGAGCGGAGAGTGAGCTGGCCAGCTGATTTCGAGACGAGGAGATTGGCTGTCAACTGTGTCGAGTGGATATCGCTGACATTTGATCCAGCTCCGACAATTTCGACGAGCTGTGACACCTCCAGAACACCGGTCTCAGTGAACGAACCATCCGAGAACGTGATGACGGTGTCCTTTGGTGGATTTGGAAGGGCAGTGAGGGCATCTGACAGCGACGAGAACGTTGGGATTTGTTGTCCTGAATCTTCTTCTGGTTCTGTCGGCCATGCCCCCACTCTCATCTCGTTCTTGCTGACTTCGCCGGAGATGATCGTGACAGTCGTCAACTCTTGTGGAGAAAACCACGAAGTTCCAAAGGTCATCTGCCGATTCGAAGTGCATCCGATCACTGCAGTGTCGTTCAAACAGTCGAGATCTGCCGACGAGACAACGATATCCACCAACTCTGATGTCTCCAGATCAAAACGGCAGAACTCGAAGAAATTTGCGAAGTTTCGATTTGATGTCATGACATTGGCATCTGTTCCACTCACATTTGTGAATGTGCAGAAATAGAAGAAAGAATAAGTGTCTGTGACATCGACGATTGTCTTCCCTCCCGAGCACCGCGTGAAGGAGCAAGTATCCACAACCAGCGATGGGAGATTTCGCGAATAAATGAGTCTTTCATAAGGAACAGGTGAAAAATCGGTGAAGTCACATTTGTGGATGACAACGTGGCTTATTTCATAGAGATGAATCAACGATCTCGATGTGACTGGCTCGCCAGTGAAAGAAGTTCCTGAGAACAGAAACATGATCGGTCCATTCCATGCAAAGAGTGAACATTGATCGAGTTTGCAGTCAACGATGAGATGGGGATGCAATTTGAATGATGGACCAGTGTACATGAATGAAGTGTTGGAGAAGTCAGTTCGCGTGAACCCTGACGATGTATTGAACACACCGTATTCAATTGCAACTTGTGAATTGGTGTTGGAGACCTGAGAATCTGTCACAGTGAGGTACGCCTTTCGATTTTGATTCGTTCGAAAATACAACACATTTCCAGTCGTTCTCGCATCACCGACGAAACGACAGTTTTCGATGGTTGCGGACTGGTTGGCGTATGTCGATGCGTAAGAAGCAACAAACCCTCCATTGCTCATGCTGTTTTCTGTCTCCCCACTCAACGTAAAATTGGAATTTGTGATCACAATCGAGCCAGAAATCGAATAGGCGCCAAATCCGCCTCCAAACTGGAAGGTGTTGCCATCGTTGGAAGGATACCAGTCGTTGAATGAGCAGGCTTCGACTGTGCATGTCGTTGGGTTCATTCCGTACAGATAAACACTTCCACCATACACGCTGGCCGAGCTGGTGACGGAACACTTGGAGAAAGTGCAGGATATGAGAGATATGGCTTTGGCGGGATATGTGAAAAATAAGGCTGACCCACCCGCATATTCTGCTGACGAGAAGGCTGTGTATTTCATGTTTGTGAAGTGGCAGGCGGTGATTGTGACGGTGGCTTGTGTGAGATTCAACCTGTCGACACCATCATATGTTTGCTCGGTATATGGATCGTTTGTAAGTCCGTTTTGGTTGGATAATGGGTTGACGATGATCGGGGAAGAGTTGGAGGAGAGCGACGGGCGTTCGGAGGATGTCGTGTGGCACCAGTCGAATGTGCTGTTCGAACAAAGAAATGTCCCTCCTCCATTCACATTTCGCAGCACACTTCCCGAAAGATGGTTGTTGCTTCCCCACATCCTACATCCAATCATTTTCTGGGAAAACAGTTACGACACTTCTTTCACTTCCCCAGGCAGAGATGACACGTTCAGAATTCGCATTTCTGACACCGTTGTCGATATTCCCTCAAAAGATGAGAGGTCGCTGCGATGGTTGGTTTGCGAGACGCATATTCCATCTACTCCGACCACTTTCATATTCGCGATTCTCGTCCCGACTATGTTCAAGCTGAAGGGATCTGTCCTGCTTCCTGTCCGCAGATCGTCCACAATTGCCGTCAGATGATGCACTGTATTGTTCAGAGTGCACCAGGCCAATGTGATCGACGACGAGGTTTGTGGGGAGGGAGAACTGGATCGGAGAACGAATATTGAGTTGACATTCGTCCAGAAAAGCTCGCAAAAAGAGACGTAGACTGTCGATGCAGCAAGCACGGCACATTTCACGTCTTGATTGGCAGACTCGGATGACATATCGATGACGAGACGCTGAACAGACAGTGATGCGTTGTTAAGATTGAAAAGGCTGTTCATTACATTCGATGAATGAGATTTGGCTTCATTTCCGACCAGATTCTTCTGTTCACGGTTTCCATCGCGATATTTTAGAATTGTTTGGTATTCACCTTTCAACACGAAGCTCGATGAAATAAGTGGAAAATTGTGCGAGTGCACAAAACCTTCCGGAAGCGAGACGTCCTGTGAATTCGCTGATGATTCACTGTGAAATGACGAGTTGAGGAAGCTGTTTAAGTTGATCACCGAATTGTGAAGTGGAGAGGTGTGGGGTCTTAGAAGAGATGTGAATAGAGTGATGATAGAGATCTGGATCATCGGTGGTGGAAATTTCAAGTGCTCAGACGTCTAAGAGCTGAAGTTGGGTGAAATGAGATCAAAATGAATAGTGGGTTCGATCGAACTCTCTTCTAAGAAAGGGGTAGAGTGAACCAATAAATCCCTTGAAAAGTGTCATGCTATATCAGACAGATATGCCTTCTCCTAAATTGGTCCCTTTTTTCATCGAATTTATCGCCCATACAGTGAAATGAAAATGAAGAGTAATCAAGAGAAATAGATCATGAAAAACTGAAGAATCACCGAGGTATCAACAAAACATGGGTGTATATATGTTGAAGTCAGTCATCGTTTTTTCTTCGTCAATTTTTGACGATATCTGTATGGCTGTTGGATGGCCTTGTTTCGAAGGTCGATTCCATTCAAAGGATCAAAATCTTTCTTCACAGAAGTGTGAAATTGAAATGGTATTTCTTCATCATCTTGATGATTCGCTGTGAAAGTGAAGATGTTATTGGTGGAAAAAGTGATGGATACGAGATGATGTGACAACTGATGGTTTGTCTGAAACATCATCTAGATTTGATGATGGTTTCTTGTCGATTTTCTTCTTTTTCTTCGATTTGGTTTTCTCTGAGGGTTCTTTCGACGATCTTTGTCTTTTCTGTTTCACAGGAATTCCATAGCGCTCGGAGAGCGAAAGAGGAAGTTCATTTTCTACATTTTCAGATTTTTCGGTTCCGTCACTCATTGAAGATGTGATAGTCGCTGTCTGAAAGGTGAAAATTGATCCGACCATAGGCTGTTACATTCATCAGCACCCTTTCCTTTTGTCCGCTATCTCTGGTCTTCATCAGAAAATCTCCCTTCTTTGTTGTTTGTTGGATTTCTGACATGCAACAATCACGCCCACTATTCCCTGTTCAACAATTAGAAGATTTTGCTCCGTACTCCTCACCTTTCCATCAGGCGTCTACGATTACTTCTTCACGCGGTCTGACTTTTTTCACTCTATCTCATTTTGTAATTTATTCACGATTTGACAGTATATTTCCCACAACCCTATAATAATTCTCTCACCAATGTTTCTTTTGCTGATCTCACCGATACACCATTAGTCGGAAATCATGTCGTTGATTTTACTACTGAAAAGCAATCCTTGGCAATTTCAACATTTTCAAACCCATATTCTCTCCTCTCGACAGATGACACAAATGCATCGGTCTCTTTCCATCCTGGCCAAGACTTTAGTTTTCAGTGGGATCGATTTCTTAATGCGTCACGTCCATTGTCTCCATTGGGGAATTTGACGAACTCAGAATTGTCTGAATACTGCCCATCGGACAATTTTTCATCATCCATCCATCGGATGTCTTCCCCCTCTGTGGATAATTCCTTTTGTCTTTCTATTCATTCCAACAACATTCTTTCACAAGTTCCGTCGATCGCTGTTTCTGCCTCGACACCACCAAACCAAGTACCACACTCCACGCCGTCATCCACTTCGGGGCTCTTCACGTCTCCTGTTGTTATTTCACCGCGTCGTCTTTCTCTTCCTATTCATCTCACTCCTCATGTTGACTTATTGTCGTCTGATTCAGCGGAACCAAAGTCCGAAAAACGACCAACACCAAACTCCGTTCCCTCTGTCGAACCTCTCACTTTTTCGATAGAAGAACTCGACAAATTATCAACCACTGCCCCTCCCCGTCAATCAGACCCAAAACCTCGCTCTCGTCGCCATTCTCAACATAGACGCGCAAGACAACAACAATCCAACTCCAAACCACACTCTCCGGATGAAATCGTATTTCTTTCAACCAAAAACTCTTCTCGTGCCACCGCTATGCGTGCTCTGCTCCACGCTCCTGTAGTCTTCTCTGTTGCCCAAGACACACAACCAGAAACCATTCCGGAGCTGAACTCCCAAAATTTAAGTTCCTCTTTTCGTTGCTATCGGTGTGGTAGAACTGGGCATGCTAGTAAGGCCTGTCCAGAGCCTGACGTTCGCCGTTGCTTTAATTGCGGAGGGATCGGACATATCGCTCGGAAATGTCCTCATTCCTCAAAATTCTAGGAGTTTTCTCCCTTTCGCTTACTTTTACTGGTTCTTGTGGACATGACTTCGTTGAAGGACCAGTTTGTGAACCAATAGCACAATCACTCTTTTCAAATTGACCGTTCATTCTTCTGGAAGTTGGACATGAAAGGTAATAAGTGATTTATTTACCAGGAGGAGTGACTATCGATCTGGAATAACTTGAATTTCTCGAATAAATGGAGAAAGACGGAAAAAGTCTGTCATCGATCAGAATGTAGGGCTCGATCAACGAACCGTGCAGAAATGTCCAATCCGGACCAGGCCAAAGATGACACTGATGGTGGAAAACATAAAGGAAAGAAGGAAACGATCAAGATTGGAAACTATATCCTTGGCCGGACAATCGGTGTTGGTTCATTCGGAAAAGTCAAGCTTGGTGAGCATCAGTTAACTCATCACGTTGTTGCTGTCAAAGTCCTAAATCGAAAGAAGATCAAATCTCTCAATATGGATTCCAAAGTTCGTCGAGAAATCTCAATCATGAAACTCTTCAACCATCCACACGTCGTCAAGCTCTACGAAGTTATCGGCACAGATCGAAACATCTTCATGATCATGGAATTCATTTCTGGGGGAGAGATGTTCGATTATATTGTCACAAAAGGTAAAATTCCAGAAGACGAAGCCCGCCGATTCTTCCAACAGATCATCTCTGGAGTGGAGTACTGCCACAAGCATAAAGTGGTCCATCGTGATCTCAAACCCGAAAATATTCTTCTTGACTCAAAGAACAACGTCAAAATCGGTGATTTTGGCCTCTCAAACATGATGCGTGATGGTGATTTCCTCACAACTTCATGCGGATCACCGAACTATGCGGCACCCGAAGTCATTGCAGGCAAAATGTACGCTGGTCCTGGTGTTGATGTCTGGAGTTGTGGAGTTATTCTTTTTGCCCTTCTCTGCTCCAGGCTCCCGTTCGATGACTCCTCCCTCGAAGCACTTTTCCAAAAGATCAAAACAGGAAGCTACACTATGCCACACACTCTCCCTGCTGATGCAAAGGATTTGATCGGAAGGATGCTCACTGTCGATCCGGTCAAAAGAATCACAATTCCAGAAATCAGACATCATCCGTGGTTTTTGAAGAATCTTCCCGAGTATCTCGCAACTCCTATTGATGACAGCCAATTATATCGTGTCAAAGCCATCGATTCTGAAGTTGTTGAAGAGATTTGCCGGCTGCTTCACATCACGACTGAACAATGTCTAAAAGACCTGCAGCGAAGCTCAAATACAACAACACAAGCGGCCGTGATGTATATGTTGATCATGGATCAAAAGAGAGATAGATCTCAAGGCATCCAGCAAGTGGAAACCCACCACGTTGAAATCCCAGAATTTGCGGGAATTGAAATGCGGAATTACGTGGAAACCATCCCCGACGATGGAAAACGATCTACATCGAAAGATGAACCCGGTCCTACCCCTGCTGACGGCTCACTCGAACGCAAATGGACACTCGGCGCTGACAGTGATAAATCACCTCCAGAAATCATGAATGAACTCTTTACTGTTCTCAAGCAATTGAACTTTGAATGGAGGATGGTGTCAACATACCAGTTGCACTGTCGCCTTCGCCAAACTCCGAAGAGCACAATGGCCAGACAACCCATTGAAATATCCATCCAACTCTTCCGACTCGACGATAGGTCGAGTGTTCAAACAAGTGGGTCTCGTCCAAAATATAAGATCGACATGAGAAGACTGACTGGTGACACATTCCCGTTCATGGCTTTATGTTCAGCTATTCTGGGGAATATTTCGATATAATGGCTATCACTTCACCAGATTGGTCATTCATTCATTAATTTCTACTTTTCATGATTTTATCAGCTGTTCATCGAAGTTGTTTGATAATGGGATTGTCTTTCGCTGCGAAATCAAGACAACGATATTTAGGTGATGAAATGACACCATTGGGGAGTTGATCGAACCAAACACAACCGCCAGAACAAAAATGATTCGATCCGCCCTTTCTCTTTTGTTTCGCCGAACGAAGTAACCAAACTTTCTCTCTTCATTTATAATGATTCTCGGTCAGCCCTCAGAACCTACGGATGATAATTGTTTGAAGACTTCAATCTCCCTTGACCGTTTTTTTGCTTCAACATCGATTCTCAGGTATTTGTCTAAAGGACATCAGACCACCCCTAACCCTTTCAGACATTCGAGATTTCTTTCTCACATCGTTTCCTGGTAAGATAAAATGGGGATTTTGGCAAAAAGAACCACAGCCATCTCTTCCCCAATATGGACATGTATATTTCGTTGATGAGCAAACGGTCAAATCAATTGTTGACCATCATCATTACCTGGTATCATTACTTTTATTTCGAGGAGATCTTATCCTTTGTTTGTCCCTTTTTCTCAACAGAAAATCAAAAATACTTACATTCTTGTTTTTCCTGCCTCCAAAAACAAATCAATCGCTATTCATGAAGATCCATTGACACAATATCATGATGACGAAAACCGTCAAGTTTTGGCATATAGATTGAGGTATTTCTCCCTTTCTCCGCTTCATTCATCCCCTCCCAGAGACCTGAAAGCAGACTACCATTACAACCATGACGACCAGAGGCATATCACGTATCTCGAGTTTACCAGCCGAGAAGATGCCGTCAGAGCCCACGAACTGATCCGCAGCTCAATGTTCTTCGACAAGCCAAACAGAACCCGCTGGTTGGACAGCACAGACGACTTTCACCATGACTTATACCTCAGCTTCAACTGTCCTCGCGATGTGATTACCTTCGACACACCAGAGCCTACGGTCGAAGATATGGAACTGATCTTCGACGCTTTCTACGAACCGTTCCTGACATGGTACGAACAGTTTTCCAGAAAGAAATTCCAACAACAGAAGGAGCGGAATCGACCCCGTCTTGAGCTTCATCTCGCAAACGGAAATTGGCTGAACGGAAAGGCGCATGTCTTCTTCAGCGAGACCCTCACAGGAGAACAAGTTTGTTATTTTCGTTATTCCCTCATATTTGTTCATTACATCACTCTCATATCTACAGGAAGCTAAAGACTGTTTAGATTACTTTGCGAAGAATCAACATCTTCTGACAATCACCATCGGTCCAAACTCGCATCCTGTTGCAATCACTCTGAAGGCAAATGGCCACCCCAAAAAAGACGGCAAAAAAGACAACAAAAAGTTCAGAGGAACGGTGAGCCCTCATCCAGCAATCACGCACATACCACAACAAACCGTGTCGACGACCCAATTTGTGTATCGCACAACAAATAGTGGAGAGGGAATCCTTCCATCTCCCCCGCCTTTCCATCAATCATTTCCTCCAACAAACATGATCCTACCTCCATTTGGCAACAAACCGTTCGGGCCGCTTCTCAATGATAAATTTTCATCCTTTCCCTAGTCTCATTTCAGCAAATTTTCACCCAAAGTCCAATTTATTATTCCCACAACGTGGAACAAGTGATTATTTTCGAGTTTTCACGTGTTTTCTGCTTGAAAATGATGTGATCTTGCCCATAATATTCTAAATGAATTCACGGAAAATTGTTCTGAAAGCATGCCAGAACTGTAGAACACGGTTTGTTCGTCTATTGTGTTCACTTTTATTTTTACATTGCATCAGAAAAGTAAGATGCAATGGGTATGCTCCAAACAATATCTGACATTTTTTACTCATATACAATAATTCATGGACAATAAAAGAGAAAATCCATGCAAGGAATGCTCCTCTCGTGGACTTGTTTGTGTGTTCGATCCAATCTCAAAGAAGAGAGGTCCAAAACGGAGACAATGTTCGTTAGACATTTTATCTTCATGAATTAAACTTCGTTCTCATTCTAGCGCCTAGTCAGCTCGAAAACGAGCATCTTGAATCCCTTTCATCATTTCGTGATCCAGATATCACCTCTTTAGTTCCAGAACCACAACCCCTCACCAACACAGAATCTTCACATCCAACAATTAACACTATCTCAAATATATCTCAATCTACACAATCTCATCTAAATGTACCACTCTCTCACCAACAATCAAAAATTGACAGCGATTCACAGTTTTTATCTTCCACAGACTCGTCTTCATCAGAATATCCTTTCCCAATCTCTATCCCACCCATCAGATGGGCTATGTCTCAACCTCGCATCGCTAATGCTCCTTTCTATCTGAAGATCTTTCATTCTACTGGGAACGTGTTCAACCAGTTCTTCGGAAGCTACCCCCTCTTTTTTGAGACTTTTCCGTTCGATGTGAAGAATGAAGTCGACAAATTTTTGGGTAATTCTATCAATGTGACTCCAAGGTACCGACAGTTGATGATGCTATACCTTATCCATCTTCACCACCAGTTCTATCTTCTCGTCGCCATGGGATCGTTACATATCCGACATGCGCATGTCTCAGAATTCTGTCAGCATGTTGCGCAAGATTTTTTCGATTTTCTTGCCACACAGATGAAGCATATCAACGCACAAAGGTTTCTCCAACCACACAGAATGTACAGAAGCGACAGAGAATTGAGTGCGGCAGCAATGAACACACTCGAGCACTTACAGAATTTGCTTGTAAATGAAAACATTGATATGGCATCAGCAGAAACGACGATTGGGAGGAGAACTCTCCACCAGATTGTTTATCAGTTGAAACAGCAGTTTCTGGTTGCTCAAGTTGAATATCTCTCAAGTGAAGATTGTCTAGAATTATATTGTGTGATAGAATGGATTCGTGGTCTCGAAATGCAACTTATTCTCGCACTAGCCACGATCAATGGATCCAGCAAATTTACTCACAGCATGGACCCAATATCGGTCCATCTCAACCCTCTCGTTTCAGGAACCTTTTCACCAACATCTATTCCCCACCCGTGCCACCCACTTCATTTTCTCTTCAGTGGAGAGCCCCCAAAACCCCATACCATCACCAATCGTGAAGAATTCATCGAAATCAACAAACATATCCACCTTGTAGCAGAATTGATTTATTCAATGACGAATCACGATAATTCTGATCCATCAGGGACTCTTCCTCAGTGTCTGGAAATCCTTACCCAGTACACCTCCACCCATCCTTCTGACCCTCCCCCTGTCGCCCCATCACCATTTCTAGACGTCCGAGATGTTCTTCCGGACGAAGGAGACTCTCACGAAATTCGTGCACCAACCACAACACTCGCATATTCTGTATCCCTCATCACCATCCAAGACATATTTATGTTTCTCCTCAAAATCGCCCATATGGCCGTCCATACTCCGAAGAGCTGGATGATTCCGTCAACCAACTCTCTCTTCGCACTCGGCGGTCGCTTCTTCCACTTTGTGGCATCAGAAGGTGATTCAATCTTCTCAACTCGCGTCATTTCGGAAATCTTTTCGGTTGTCTCTCATCTTCTCTCGCTCTTCGAGAACCACGGCGTCTTTGTCAGTCTGGCAACGTTCTTACAAGCGTCGGAACAACTCCAGCTGACCAAAGAGCAGCGGTCTGCGATAGTTCTCAGTTTCATCTCACTCGGATCACTCTTCCGAGAGGTTGGAGGGAAGGAGAGGAAAAGAGTGGCTCGTGTCAGGATCGAACCTCGAACGACCTCCTCTACACCTCATCTGGGGAAGGTTGGGAAGATTGGGCTTGTTCAAGAGACAGGCGAACCGATCCATCCCATACTTGCACAGGAGGACCCAGATATGGAAATTGTGGAGTCTATCCGGCAGGAGGGAGGGAAGAGATCGTCGACAGCGGGTGGTGGAAAGGGGAAGGGGAAAGGTGAGGGTGGAAAGGGGAAAGGAAAAGGCAAGGGAAAGATGTCCTCTCACACTATCGATCCCCCCTGGTCTCGCCCGAGCTCCGCCA
Organism: Blattamonas nauphoetae; assembly: GCA_033064195.1. Taxonomy (NCBI): domain Eukaryota; phylum Preaxostyla; order Oxymonadida; genus Blattamonas; species Blattamonas nauphoetae. Next base: position 18,720 of record JARBJD010000065.1, on the reverse strand, counting down.
ACCCTCTGCTTGTCACGGAAATCAGAGCCGATTCCGACGAAGAGAACGAAGAGGAAATCCAGGCCAATTCGAAAGAGGATCACTCGTCGGAGAGCGAGGAGCATGACTACGTCTACCTTTGCTCGTACGACCTCCCATGGTCACTCCCAGAGACAGAAAAGTGTTCGTTCAATATGCCTCTCTTGTCGCCGGCGATGTCCGAACTGAATGTGGGGAAGGAGAGAAAGGAGACGAAGAAAAGCGGTGGAGATGAGGTGAGCAGTGACGCATCGCTGTTTGACTCGGCGTCCAATCCGCCATCACCCGTCGCCAACCCATCGTCTCTCAATGACCTCATCGGTTCTCTCGTCCCATCTCCAGAGACTCTCATCCTCGACAAACTCACAAACCGCTCTGTCACCACACAAGCCCTCTTAAACTCTCGATCACTTCGCGAATTTGTGGACGAAGTGTCATCTCAGCTGACTGCGCTGTCTGAAGCAGAACCCGCTCCTGTTGTCACACCACTCCCACTCTCTCCCAACACCCTCCTCCTTGACGCCCCCACAGCCTACCTCAGCTTTCTTCTCTCCCTCTTCCATCTGCTCCTGGCGTATTTCCTTCTCATCGACGGACTGGCCGAGGAGACTCTGATGTTGTGTGTTCTCGCAACTCGCAACATGTCCAGTTTCGTCCAAGAAATCGGCGTGGTCGGTCTCCCCACAGCACCGCTCGGTGTGATCATCGTGAAGATCCTCCTCTTCTTCTTCGCCCAAGTCCTCCTCCCTCATCCATTCGACGAGTCTGACATCCCAAATTTCGACCAGGGACAGGTCCAGACTGGCTCGATCTCAATCATGCCTCCATATCTCCACACTGACAGTGCCACAAGTCCACATCAGCGCAGGCTCAATGCTCACCTCCTCACGAAAATTCCCATGACGCTGTTGTTTGAGTCAATGGAATGTGTTTTGTATCTTGGGGAATTGCTTGCTCAACTCGCCTTTGTGCAACCGACGAAGAACCCAATCATTCACCTTCTCCTCGAACAGATGAAACTGTTCGCGCAGACGTTGGATATTGTGAAAAAGGAAGAGGAAAACATGTCACCAGAAGAGGCCCAGCAGAAAAGGGACAGAATAAAAGAGAAGATGGAAGCAGCTGGGAAGAACGGGTGTTCTATCCCTGTCTCGCTCGTCTACGCGTTCCTCTCCTCTCATCTCCTGACCCGTCCCACACTTTACGATCGCTTCTATAAAACACTTTCCTCAGTCACATACTCTGCGAATGCTTCGACCGAGAAGAAGCGCAGATGGCTGCAGAAGCGAGCAGGAAACATCATCCCCGACGAAAAGGAGCTACGAACGGAGGATCTGATGGAAGTGGAAATGCCCGTGCTGGATTTGCAGATGTTCCAGTTCTCGTTTACCGACTATCCGCAATATTTTGTGTTTAGTCGGAAGCAGAGAAAAAGGCGAAAGAAGGAACAGAGAACAGAGAAGAAGGCGGAGAATTCGAAGGAGGAGGTTGTGATTGGTTCGGGTATCGAAAAGCGGAAGAGACAGAAAGCGACAAAGCGAAAACGGAAAATGAAGCAATCACCTTTATCGCAATCTGATGTGGAGAGTGAGGACGACTGGGAACAAAGACCGAACATGAGCAGAAGGAAGAAGGGGAGGAAGAACCACACGAAAAAGCAGGAAACACACAAGACAACAACCACACATATCATCTCTGTCGCAAAAGATGGGCAAAATGATCAACACTCATCACACCTCTCGACTGACTATTCCTCATCAGGTTATCCATTCACCACGCCACCCAGCATCCTCCAACCGAAAGCATCCCTCTCCTCCCTCCCACATCTCCTCTCCTCTCCCTCTCAGCATTCCGATCCAAACCACTCCACAGAATTATCTATGTCCGAACTGTTCCCCAGCGCCGCCTTTCGCATCCCTCCAGTCGACACTGAACCCGACGTGTCACGCTTCACTCCACGGCAGGGATTTCTCGTGTCACCGATGCTGGATGAGGCGAGAGATCGCGTGTTCAGGTCGCAAAGCACAGGCGACTCTTCACAAACATCGTTATCATCGTCCTCGTTCTCCACTCCGCAGTCCAGCTCCATCTCTTTCCCAAACTCCTCCTTCTTGTCATCCTCGTTCGGCGCCCTCTCACCGACTCATCCTCTCCTCTTCTCCTCGTTCTCGTCCACCCGCTCCCTCTCACCACCGTCTTACTCGCTCGGTCTCCTGCGTGGCCTGGACGACCCGTCTTCTTCTTTTCCATTTCGAACGCCTTCTCTTGCATCAAAGCGAGGATCACAGATGTTTTCTCGCTCTCTTCACACGCCTGACTTCCTGGCCGAGTTGAACACAGTCGGACGAATTGAGAAAGAGGGTAGCGAATGAGGAAGCTCCCATAAATTTATTATGTTCGAGGTTTTTAGTTTTGATCATGTTTTTCGTCTTCCTCTCGGGTTTTCCGTATTTCCACCGTTTTTCAGGTGATATGTTACACTTTCCTTTTTTGGACAGAATCATTCCGAACTGTCTTTGTCTTGAAGCACCAAAGCTTTTTCGTTCTTCTTTCCTCGTTTCAGCGATTGATACCGCCGTTAGATTGATTTTGTGGAAAGATCACAGTAATTATGGGGATTCTCGAACTTATCTTCCTTCGGAACTTTGTAAAAATCGGGAAGATTATCCTGATTAGAAGAGTAAAACAGGACGGTTCGAACATAAGTGAGAGATGATTTCCTCCAGGGCATCGATCAAATCCATCAACAAAGCGAGGAGAATAGAATCGGGAAGACATTTTTCACTTTTGATGGTCTTTGATCATGACCCATTTTTTCTGGAAGTGGACCGTTCCAGAGATAATCTACCAGATGTGATATTCAAACAGTCATGGACAAAAGTTCCTGGCACCCCCAGTCCAGGACCTTTCACCAGTCACTATTTTTGTTTTCAATTTACTATTCATTTCATAGTCTAAAAAGAAAGTTGCTGAGAGAAAATGAAAGTGAACATACGTGTTGCGATAGGATCACATCACTCCATGCAAAATAGCATCACCTTTCCTCCTCTCCCATTTATGTCTGCGAAGATTGACTGTACGTACGGAAGGAGTCCGAATGTTACTCTCTTACCAGCGAATATCCACTTAACACGTCACAATCTCTAAGTTTGTAAAATACCAGCGTTTTTGGAGAGGTAGTCATTTTTTTCACTGATTTTCGACCACTTCTTATTTTCTCTCTCATTCCTAACATGTGGCAGATTATCTTGTACAAGTCACAGTTGCCAGAAAGTGATGAAAATGAAATTGTGACAACACATGAAGGAAGGTAGGCCCTGATTCCTCTCAGCACAAAACTGATGAACGTTCCACATCGAAAATGTGGGCCTGTGTCTGACCACAGGCAGAGTTTCGTGAGTTGCCTACATTCAGAAAAGAGAAGAAGAGTACGGAAACAGTGAATAGTGAAAGGACCATCATGATTTAGGTATTTTGAGAGAAAATGGAAATATCGAGAAGTTGGTGTGGAATTGAGTTGTTTTGTAATGAGCGTGAATCCGAGATGGGTACTTTACCGTTTACGATAGAAATCTTTCGAATTCTGTTGAGGTGTGATGCACAATCGCCAGTTTTCCTTGAAGTCGAACACAAGTATCCCTTCTTCAGAATGAGCATCTCTTCGATGAGTGATTGATCGGGTTGTTTTCCTTGTCCTCGTAGTGCTTGTATTTTCTTCATACCCTCGTCTAATCGAGTGCATCTGTTACAGCAATTGGTCCTTCGCTTGGGACGGCTCAAATGCTTGCAAAACTTCTCAAATGAGGATTTTGACAGATTGGTTGCAGGATGATCTTCGTGGAAGCGTCTGAACGAATTGGTTTTTGAGTCATTAAGTAATCTCGTTGTCCATATCCATTGGAATGGGTTCTTCGGTGATTGCGTTTTGGGGAGCTGAGCAACCGAGGTTTGATGGTGGGACACTTGATCTAAATCAAAATCTGCTCTTTGTCTCTTGCTCTGACTTGTGCATGACTCAGTTGAATTGCTGTGCAGAAAATCCCAAACCAGCAGCTTTGTCTCTAACGTGATTGCATTGAGTCTGGGTAAGTTTGTCGTAGGACGATCAAGCGGATACGATTCTCCTTGCTTGTTACGATAAGGTAGCCGAAGAGTATTCCTATCAACGCCAAATTTGTACTTTTTGAAATCATTGTATGAGAAAATGTGGACCAGCGCTGCTAGGAGGAGAACTTTACTATGTTTATTCATTGAGGTGTACGCTCTCGCCAGTTGAGTCAGTAGGAGATCAAACACCTCTGTAAAAAAAATTGTTGAGAATACGAGAAAGAGGGACAGACCTTGATGATTCTGACGGTTTCTTTCCTCCACAATCTGTCCAACTTTCGTGTGCTGGACAACGAACAAGAGAAGTGACTCTCGATGTTTGTGATCGAGCTCAGTATGCCGGCCAACGACCTGGCGAGCTCTCCACTCCATTGTTTTCTTAGGAACAGGCTTTTCAGAAATCATTATGATCGAACCCAGGTTGTGACTTTGAAAATATAAACACCCACGTATGTTCACTTTCATTTTCTCTCAACAACTTTCTTTTTAGACTATGAAATGAATAGTCAATTGAAAACAAAAATAGTGACTTGTGAAAGGTCCTGGACTGGGGGTGCCAGGAACTTTTGTCCATGACTGATAAAAGAATAGGTCTGAGAGAGAGAACGCATATCGGTAGTCAGTCCATTGCGATTCAATTGGATCGCAGAAAACCTTTCTCTTGATGTTACTCTCCTATTTTCATTCTTCTCGTCGTTTTAGGTTCAACGTTGTTCGATCAAGATCCATTTTTACTTGATGAAAATCAGTCGCGACCCTACCACAATGATTCATAGTGCCATCAGAAAGGCGCCGAAATTCATGAACCCGCCACAAATCGAGATTTTCCCCGAATCTGAAGAGGATGGTCCAACTAAGAAAAAATGGTTTTTGAAAAAATATCCCCGCTACTCATTGAGAAAAAGGCCAAGTACTTGAATTGTGGCATTTTCACATTTCGTATTGGCTATATCTCACCAAACTCGGGATCAATTATCACACCAAATCATACCAGATGTTTTTTTGTCCTTTTTCATACAATCGTTTTTCTAGGTCTTTCCAACTGAAATGCACTTTCTTTGGTTGAAAATGGATGGTTGGTCATGGAGATATGACGTTGTGAAGTTTCGAGTTTTTGTGTGATTTCTGCTGTATGAGGCAACAGCGCCCAATAATAGGTCTTTAGCTCCACAATTTTGACAGAATTATTGCTTCACCAAAACAACATTCAACGGCTATCGACATCACTGCCAAAGAATGCCAATCTCTTCCTATCACTTGATTCGACGAATACTATCCTTCGAGAGAAGAATCTAGCAGCTGACGACCCTCCTCATTCCAGTAGAACATTTTGATATCATTTTGTGGATCATCCTAAAAATGAAGAGTGTAGAAGTCACTGTGAAATGAAGAAAGTGCGAATGGTCAAAATTGTAGGTTCGCAGTTTCGACTCCAGCTTTCATTGAAACTCTGGTATTTTGTACTCACAACAGTCTGAATAGTTCAAGGTCGAACTGATATCTTTTAAAATCGCATTATATCATTCAAAGTCGAATTGAAATAATTATACGTCGAAGTTCAGGGTTTTTGCTATCACCATCAATTTCAGGACACAATTCTCTCTATTTCCACTGTGACCTTTCAATCCCAACGTACTTTGTCGGGAAGAAATGTATTGGTTGTGTGATTCGTAGAGATTCGAAGATGGGGATTCGAACGTTTTGTTGAAGTTATAAATTCTCACAGCCATCTCAATTTACAGTTGGTTTTCTCGAGTACAGTTGGTATTCTAAGCTGCAGTTGGTTTTCTGAACGACAGTTGGTTTTCTGAAAAAACGTTGGAAATCTGCAAATAACATTGGTGGGTAGATTCAGAGACTTCCACCGTTGGGTCCCAGGTTCGAAACCCGGGATTGTCAACTTTTTTCTTAAAAGGAGTTTTCTGACATGATCATGCACATTTTTGTGAAATTATTGCAGTATTCATGATCGGATGAGTACTGTTCGACAATTGGATCGAATTGGACTTTTTTTGAATCGGATCATCCCACTTTCTCTGAAACTCTCCTCTCTCTGGTGTATACCGCCCTTTCAACATGATATTTTCTTTAAGCGACGACTTACATTGTAGTCTCACGAAAAATGTTTGAATACTACAACAATTGCCTTCTTCATCACGTGATTGTCTTTCATCCTCACATTCAACTTCACTCCTCTACCTACCCACTCTTCTCTCCTTAACTCCGTTAATTTCACTCTCTCTATCGCTTCCAGCCTCCAACGGTCCACTTTGTCACAACATGACATTGAAAAATAGGACATGAAATGTCGCCGATCTGTACTCCCACCTGGCCCACTCATCCACGCTAAACATGCGAGTGAGGCAGGTGTTCTGCCTGTAGAATGGGATGGCCGTGGTGGGATTGCCGACTCGAGACATCATCGAAGAGCACGTCCGCTCTTATTCCGTCCTCTCCAACCTCCTCACTGTCCCTCACTCGCTCCCCACTCTCTTCTCAATTCGCGGAGAAAACCAACTGCATCTTTGAATACCAACTGTACTCGAGAAAACCAACTTCAAATTGAGTCAGCCAATTCTCACCCATGTGGTAGTAGGATTGAACTGTCGTTTAAGAGGTGTGAAGGAGTCATCGGTGTGATTCATCGTGGAACCGTATGGCCTTGTTCAAATTGACAACTAAAATATTGAACATTGTAATCGTGGAGAACAGAACATTATTTCGTACCTGTTGTTTCCAACAAGTTTTCCCGTGTTTCTTTTTGGTACACTCGTATCTCAGGACTTGTATCAGTTGTTTGTTCCTCGTTGAGGCTTTTCGATATACAAGCACATAATTAATTGTTGGTTTCCTCCCTTCGCTTGCGACAGTCTCCGTCGCAATAGTATGCCCTGGCGATTGTGACAAGTGTTTGTATCTACTCTAAATTGAAGAAGTTTTTTTTTCCTTTCGGTTCATAACCGGACCGAACCCATTTTGGCTTTCTCTCACTGGTGGAACTTTGGTTTGTTGAAAGGTCGGTGAAGACATGAAAATCAATATCTGGCGATTTGATCGCAAATGTGGGCGAAAACGTGGATAAACTGTTCCTGAGAGGTCCGTCAAACATGAGCCAAGCCGAACTCCCTGAAATCGAAACTTATCCAAAAGACAAGCTCTCTCCATTTACCAAAGACTTTCATATTTTGTTCACGACTTGTACGAAGCCCTCCGAACTTGACTCGTCACCACTTCAGAACCAATACAACCTTCGTATCACGCCTCAATGGACTGAAGCGAACCGATACTCAAGTCACCCACCCAACCATCCACTCCTGGTCGACATTCCAAATACAATAGATCACCCAACGAAAATAGGATTCCAAACAACATTTTCCGAACTGGAATCAAAATACAAAGTCAATTTACGAGGTTATGAATACCTTCGCAAGACTTGGCGACCTTTCTCCCAATACTTCTGTAAAAATCCTATTGACAAAAGGGGGAAAGATCGACAAAAGTTGATGTACGGCTCGATGTCGATGTCATCGTTTACAATTGGTTCGACTTGGTCCTCCTGTAAAATCTCTGCCAGAAGAGCCGCACCATCTCGAGCAATTGGAAGAAAACTGTCATCCAGCATCCGAATTGAGGAGAGATGTCGGACTGCTCTTTCTATCTCGTTCTGCTCGAAACAATAATCGAACTATTGGAGTGGAAGCCTTTTAAATGTTGTTCCTTCAAGATGTCAATGAGAAGCATCAGAATCTGACAATGGGTAAAGAATCGGGCTGTGAATGAAATGATAGCCATCTGGTTTCGACTTCGTACGAAATAGTTTTCGGTTGCTGATGAGTACTTTGTTGAATGTTTTTCAGCATTTTTTTGATGGGAGATCGTGAGATGGTAGATGGACAATTCTTTTTGGTCCAAAGTCTGTGAACATACAAGTTGAAGTCGATATGCAGCACAATGGAGAGGGAGTATTCCGTTGAATTCGTGGAGTACTCTCCCCATCCGTGCCGACCGCCGCAAATAAATCGATGGGTAATGCAAATTCACCAATTAATTGGTTGATAAGTGATAAGAATGCTTCAGCATTTGATGAAGGAAGGAGCGGACAAATTGCAAGTTTGTGAAAAGTTGGTTTCTCATCGGATTGGAGTATTTGCAGCGACACTGCAACTTGTAGGATACCGTCAAAATCTGTTGACGAATCAAGAGAAAGTGGAAAAGGATAGCCACATAGAAGGTCCTGTCGTACATCTCTCTTTTACTCCATTTCCATACTGCCAATCCATCGTAAAATCCCATCGTTTGTATGCGAATTCTCATATAGGATCGGTAATGCCGTCAGTGTATCTGTGGCTCGCACAAGAGGTTTGAACGCACGAACTGGCAAATGATTTGATTGAAAGATTGATCCAACCGTGATTCTATTTGTGGTGTGTTGAAGAACAAAAAAGCAATCTTGTCTGGATTTTCAAGCGTAGGGTCTGAACACGTTCAATCCAAGTCAGACAGTCCTCTCCTGTGCTGTGGGGTGAGAACATGTTTTAGAAAGGTTGACCAACAATTTGGCCGGGCTGATTTTGTGAGAAACTCCTCATGTGGAGTTGAATGTGGGAGATGAACACTCATTTCACGATTTTAGTTTTCACCACCACTGTTTGTATCAAACAACGCATCAAAAAACAGAAAAAGTGAAAAGATGTTTTCGCTCGGTGGATGGGAGCGATCAACCCTTTGAATGACCAATTGTACGCTCATCCGCAACATTTTCAGACCACAATTCCATGACAATCAATAGATACATGACGAAATATTTCAACGACATCAAAAGACATGTTAAATGGATACCGCACACCTTAACACCAGCAAACATGACAAATAGTGTGGAAGGCGCAAGGGAATCACTGGCGAAACTCCAAGTCCAAAAAATCTAGGATGAAAAGAGAATTGTTAGGAAAAAGAGAGAAATGCAGGACGAACACCCATGCAAGTTCTGACGGACAATCTTGAACAAGAGAAATGGTTCTTTGTATCTCGACACGCATTAGACGGCCCACTCACACTTATATTGATGGCACATCCAGATTCCATTGCGAGGTTTAAATTTGCCCTAATGGTTATATATTTGGATGCAACCGACAAAACAAATCAATATGGAACGCCATTTCTACACTTCTGCTCTCGGTTGGCCACTGAAGAATGCGATAAGTAGTATAGAAAGCGAATTGGGAACCCGATTGAAAAAATCGTTGAAAACCAAAGTTAAAAGTCAATTCCGATTGACCACTTTTGAATCTTGTATAAAATGGAATTTATGACATTTTGATGATTTCAATATTTGACCTACATTCAAAAAATATATCAAATATTTGGACCTCTTGAAAAACGTCCTTTTTGAAGTAAATGTTTGCTTTATTTCGAAAATTTCGTCACTTTTTTCGACTTTTTGATTTTTTCAATATGACTAGTTTGGCGCTTATTTGGGAACCTGATTGAGACTATTTGTGAAACAAAAACTAAAATCTTGAGGACGATGTGACTCATCGATAAAATGAAACCAGATGACAATCGGTTGAGGACTCAATTTGGCATATAGGAAAAAAAGTGCAAAACCGTAGGGACGGAGGAAGCTGGTGGTTTTTCTTGCCTGGTGTGTTGGCAAGTCCCTAAGGCCCAGGGTTGCGATCCCTGTTTCTGAGAATTATCTCATATTTTTATATCCGACGTCGGACAAATGCTTGCTTCCTCTGGGGTTCGAACCTGGACTCCTAGCCTAGTGGTACGTGCTCTTACCACTCGACTTCTCATCCCTAATTGTCCGAGGATTTGCCCTGGCTATATATCTGTGTGGAGGGACTTTAATGTCGATTTTTAAAAAAGTCGCGGGACCTCTCAAAATCCACTTTTGAAACGATTATTTTTCGTCAAATCAACTTCAAATTTCTCAGAATGGATGTAAAACATGATATAAAAACGATTTTCCCAAAATTTTTAAAGAATATTGATTTTTACTATATATATGTATTTTTTGGTTCACTTGTAAAAAAATAAAGAAAAATCGATGTTCTCAGATCTTGATCAAACTCTCATCTAAGGTCATATCCGACACGATCTTTCGATTGGTGCAAGAATTATTGAAATCGAATCAGTAGTTATGGAGAAATTTCACTTTTGAAAAAACAAAGGAGGTTTTTTTTTCCTTTTTTTAATTTGTCCGAAATGGCACAGCGAGAACTCATCGAAGAACTTGAGAAAATGTTAGAATACTCTAATCCCAATCGAAAGGACAGTGATAGAATGAATTTCCTGAGTCAGAATCATTTCATTCTCATGAAATTAGGATTGTGGAAACAAGAACTGATTGTCAATATACAAACTAAAAAACAATTTTTCCAAAAATATGTTGAAATCGATAACCCAACTTGGATGAACTATGACACAAAGAAATGGCGACGAAACCAACCTCAACTGATCTGTCAAATTGCAAACGTCAGAAAACTTTCCTGTGCATCGGAGGAGTTATCCGTCAGACTATCGAAAGAACAGATCAGTCAAATGGTGATGCACATGTTGAGAGCAAAACCTCAAAGTTTCTTGAAGATGAAACCAGAATCGTTCGAATGTTATCGACCAATCTGTGGCGAAATCTGGATGACGGATGTGGAAAGAAAAGTACCACATTGGTAACTTCAAGAAGAACTCCAACAATAAAACTCGTTTTTCTTTTTTAATTTTTTGTTTTCATTGAATTAAATGAATCCAACTGAAGAGAATCGTGAGAGGCGCCAAACTCCCGCGAGTTTGTTGTACAATGAAAGACGTCGAGAATGTTCAGAACAAGCATTCATTGAATCAATGAAAGAAGAGACTATGTGGAGGGCAGACATCGCAAAGAAAACCAGGAGGTCACCTGACAATGAACAGAATTCAGCAGAAATTTGGGAGCAAGCAATGAACAGTTTTTCACACTCTGAATCTTTTGACATTTCAGACATTGCTGAAGTGAGTTCATTGGATCCTGATCTTGGCGAACCATTTGAACCGACTACGTCTCCTGCTCGCCCAACATCAGGAACTTCTACCCAACCTATTCGCCAACCGTCGAGTGTTCGTGAAATCGTTGTTTCCGAACACTTGCTGTTTTCAGACACTACTATCAGTAGGATACATTTTCGTTCGTTTGAGGCGATAGGGCTGTAGGAAAGTGTTTTGGTCAATTCCAAATCTTTATTTCCGGAAGTCTTCGATGGAGAAAACTGACATTAGAAAAGCTTAGGATAAACTGAGATGTTGATGATCCGGGGCTTCTTCAACTTTTTTCACTTCCAATGGTTGTTCAACCGTACGCTTGAGGAGGCCTTCTGGATTCAGTGGATCCAGTTCATTCGCTCGTTTACTGATATGTCTTGCGCGAGCTTGGCTTGTTTTTTGGTTTGTGTGATATTCAGATCCATCTCGATCTCACCCAAGATTTGACTTCACCCGAAATGGCACCCAGGTGTATCTGAAAAAAGGAGGAAACACTGAATGAGTTCGAACAATCTGATACAAACTGATGGTGAATTTAAAAAAAGTTGTACAGTCTGTTCTGAAATTTGGCAGGATATGCTAAAACTATTGGTTTTTAACAACCAACAGGTTTAGAGAGTGATTCGCTTCCACCAGCGGTTCCCGTTTTCAAGTCCGAAATCTGAACGGAGTTTTCTCCCTAAACAGAATCATGAGCGGATAATCACGCCGGCCACATAAGCCAAACGGGAGAAGCTGGCACGCCTCTACACTGAGAACAGAGATCTGAAGGAACCAGGATGTGATGCGAATGAAGTTGTGCGGAATGAGGACACAGTGAGTAGATCCTTGAACCAAATGAAGAATCAGGTGGACATTCACTTCAGACTGCCGCGAGGACGGCCAAAAACATTCAATACCCCGTTTATGAACAATTTTATCCGACGTATTGTTCGGCGGGAGCCGCGATGAGCATTGCGAGCCATTTCAGCGAAAGCAAAATCCGAAAACGTCCCGATCAGTCCAACTTCTGCAAATCAACTCCTCCCGGAGTAAAATCCTGAAACAGGTGGCCATCTGTAAACACACCCGCCAACAAACAAAGACGAAAAGATTTTGTGTGCGATTGGATCGGTTTTGATCAAAACGGATATAGAACAATTTTTATTGATGAATCAGCGTGGAATTCTGATACTGTCTTTCAGTTTGATCTCTTCCATCTTTGAAATTGGTGTCCACCACTCAGAGAGTATTGGAGGCACTGTGAATCATCTTGTGTTCGAATCATTTTCATTCGTATTGGACAACTGTTCAATTCACACTGTTTCCACAGACCAGATCATTACCCAAGCGAACCATTTTCTAACCTTCAACGCGGCATCCTCTCCAGACCTCAACCCGATTGAGCAAGTTTTTGGATTTTGGAAAGCGAAGGTTAAAAGAGACATTCTGACATGGAATAGTGTGGAAGCCTTAATCGATGGAATCAGGGAAGCCTTTGAAAACCTCGACAAGTGGGAAATGAGGAGAACCAGCAGCATGTTAAAACGATGATTTGGCCAAAAGTTAAGAACGACGAGGATATCTAACGTTCGAATTGCACGTTAGTCGTTCACTCTATGTAGTTTCAATTCATTCTTTTGACTTTGTTTTTCTTCCATGGTTTTCAGGAATGCACCCGATACACACCATGATTTCAGCCTGGAAAAGATGAAGGACGACAAAATCAGAGAATCAAGCCTGTGGTGAAACAACAGTCTCTCAAGATCTAGCGTTTAGTGAACTGTGAGAGAGGCATCATCTTTTCTCCTAGACATCAACTATGATGGTTCTTCACTTGGTAACGAAGAGATCACTTCCACCCAATTCTGTCTCAGGAGTTGATCGTGTCGTCTAAGGTGGATGGTGGCGTTTGAAATCATGTATTCTCGCGTGCATGTCTCTAAATTGCTGATCTGCTCCCCAAATGTTTGCGTGTGCTCTTCTTTTCACTGCAAATCCCCTTCCATGTTTGGTTCAGTCATCTGTTCATGGTTCTGACTGTGTGACTTGAATCAATCTCACCTCTTCTCATTTGCACTCATTTTTCTCATTTTTTTGCATTCCTAAGTTTCCAGCATCAAGTATATGAATGTGTTCTTTCATCCTCATTCGTCACATTTTTACTCACCCTTTCTCACTTCGATTCGCTCAATCATTCAAACGGTCATTCTTCTCTCCTTTCACACGTCACGGCAGGTTTGCTCTCAGTCTTTTCATTCTTTCTCGTTCATTTGCTAGTTTTTTCAATTTGACTTTCAGTTGTTGAGTTTACGACAGATACCGCGGCCTAGACTTCCGCGCCAATTTCAACTCTTTGTATGGGTTTTTCACTTCTTCTGTCTCCTATCGATAAAATTCAACAGTGCGACCACTTTTGACGTGTCGTTTTCATCCTCTCGCCGTTTTCTCATCTTTCAAGAGAATCGTTTTCTCTACAATAATTTGTCAAGAACACATAAATGAGAGTCAAAATTTGACTGTAATGTGGGTATGTGAAGAGGACGAATGAAAAATGTGAAACTCAATCGCGATCAAAAAAGCTACATATAACTGGCAAAGTCATTTCACTGACAGTCGTCAAAAAACACTGATACGAGCCTTTTTCTCGAGAATTAAGACGAATAACGACTGCAATTTTTTGACCACATATTCTTCACCCTTCCCTCCATGATATTTTTCAACTTTTTGTATCTAAAATGCACTTCACATCGAGAAAACCTTCATATCAGTGAAAATCAACTGACGGACACTGACACGATCATCCCTTATTACAGCTCAATTCCGCAAAAATGCCAGATTGCTGATATTACTCAGTAGAACAGATAGAAAAGCCTTTTTGAACAGAAAAAAGTTCACAATATCATCCATGAACGGAAATCACGATCATCGGAAAACTGGAATTTCTCCGAGATCCGACACATTATTAAAAATCTCCTGTCAGTGACAGTCAGTCATCTTTCTCAAATTTCATGAAATCTTGTCATGTCAGGCATGGATAGAATGGTGTTCTGGAAAATGAAGGCACAATGTGAAGAAGTCAACAGGAACGAGTGATGGTATGGACAGTTGTCATTCAAAGGGTTGATCGCTCCCACCCACCGAGCGAAATCATCATTTCACAATTTCCATATTTTTCATGCGTTTTTTTATAAAAACAGTGATTTTGAAAACGAAAGTCGTGAAATGAGTGTGCATCTCCCACAATTTTGTAGGCAAGGACCAAGTCTCCTCCCAGTGTATTTAGGTGATTTCACCCGTCATATCCGATTGATCTCGAGCTTTGGTTGCACCTCTCAGCTTCAGAAGCTGGAGACTGGATCTCGTGGTTTGACTGGGAGTGGTGTTTCAGGTGCCAACCCCCAACATTTACAGATTGCGGATGGTTGAAATGAGATTCACTGCTGTATTTTGTTTCTGATGTCGCAAAGCCAAGCGATGTGAGGTGTTCTTTGGATCAAGAAGTCGCAGCTCTTCGTTGGATTTTTCCTTCCATCTGCAGTGAGATCACTGAAAACCTTCAGGCCATAAATGAATCCAACACAAATAAAGGAATAGATGAGATGCTGGTCTCAGAGGTAAGGTAGCTGACTTCTTTTGATCACGCTCCAGATTTCTGTGAATGACTGCGAGTTGGGCTGAAGCATACGACGAGATTCTGTCTACTGCAGTTAACAGGTGCTGCGAAGGTGTGACGATATAGTCGTTAAGGATTCGATGGAGTCCTTCGAGGGGTGACGTTGACCCTCCCGCGTTGATCCCTTCCTGCTCTGAATATTTTGGTAACATACTGTTCAAAAAACCAGTGCTCTCTCCCTCCAACAAAGTACCGAACCCATGAACAATACCTTTCCTGATATCAAAATAGTCAATAGTTTTTTCCCAATCAAGTGAATCAAAGTGAGATACTCTACAAAGAAGGGTGGGAGAAGGGAGAGCGAAAAAAACACGATTGGGGGGATCAGCCCCAAACACCAGAAAAGCGCCAATGGCGAGAGAAAACTGGCTTGTCCTAGTTAAAAGAACAGTGCACAGACTTTAGAGAGCTAAGTACAATGGTACAGGAGGCGAACCCAATTGGGTCAATATTTTTGACATCATAGAAAAGTTCGAGCCCACATCGAAACCAACCGTCGCCATTCTTTTTTTCAACTTTTCCGGTCTCTCTCCAATAACTCTTTCAGACCTCAAATAGCTGATTACGAGATTTTTTTTTCAAAATCTTCCCACCAGAAGTCTAATCAGACAGAGAAAAAACAATTGATGGGATGATCTTATTGTGGTGGGCGATGTTCTCTCAACTATCGTCCTCACTTCACTAGTTTTGTTTTTTTGAGAGATAGCATTGATGCTGAGATGAAATTAGAAGGAAATGATATAGATTCAATTAAGATGGTTTGTGATTGAGAGAGATGAAATTGAATCTGTGGTGGATGAATGAGAAGTGTCATTAGAGTGTTGGTTTGGATATTTGGGGTGTGTGGAGGGTTTAGGAGGATGAGTGGAGAATGAGAGATGACGAGAGAGGACATAGGTGAGACGAGGGAGGTGAGTGGTGAGCAAAATAGTGAGAGGGCTATGAGAAGGAGGACAGGAAAATGGATTGGATAGTCGGATAGCGATAGAGATGAGCGATGGACAATAGTGGCAAATAGGGGTTGACGATGGAGGGCTGTGGTTGACGATGGAGAGCGGTGGCTGACGATAGAGGGCAATGATGAGCTGTGGTCGACAATGGAGAGCTGTGGTTGACAATGGTGAGCGATGGTGAGTGTTTGGTGGCGATGGAGAGCGAAGTGGAGTGTTTGGTGGCGATGGAGAGCGATGGTGAGTGTTTGGTAGCGATGGAGAGCGATGGTGAGTGTTTGGTGGCGATGGGGAGCGAAGTGGAGTGTTTGGTGGCGATGGAGAGCGATGGTGAGTGTTTGATGGCGATGGAGAGCGATGGTGAGTGTTTGGTGGCGATGGGGAGCGAAGTGGAGTGTTTGGTGGCGATGGAGAGCGAAGTGGAGTGTTTGGTGGCGATGGAGAGCGAAGTGGAGTGTTTGGTGGCGATGGAGAGCGAAGTGGAGTGTTTGGTGGCGATGGAGTGCGATGGTGAGTGTTTGGTGGCGATGGAGAGCGAAGTGGAGTGTTTGGTGGCGATGGAGAGCGATGGTGAGTGTTTGGTGGCGATGGAGAGCGAAGTGGAGTGTTTGGTGGCGATGGAGAGCGATGGTGAGTGTTTGGTGGCGATGGAGAGCGAAGTGGAGTGTTTGGTGGCGATGGAGAGCGAAGTGGAGTGTTTGGTGGCGATGGAGTGCGATGGTGAGTGTTTGGTGGCGATGGAGAGCGAAGTGGAGTGTTTGGTGGCGATGGAGAGCGATGGTGAGTGTTTGGTGGCGATGGAGAGCGAAGTGGAGTGTTTGGTGGCGATGGAGAGCGATGGTGAGTGTTTGGTGGCGATGGAGAGCGAAGTGGAGTGTTTGGTGGCGATGGAGAGCGAAGTGGAGTGTTTGGTGGCGATGGAGTGCGATGGTGAGTGTTTGGTGGCGATGGAGGCGAAGTGGGTGTTTGGTGGCGATGGAGAGCGAAGTGGAGTGTTTGGTGGCGATGGAGTGCGATGGTGAGTGTTTGGTGGCGATGGAAGTGGGTGTTTGGTGGCGATGGAGAGCGATGGTGAGTGTTTGGTGGCGATGGAGAGCGAAGTGGAGTGTTTGGTGGCGATGGAGGCGATGGTGAGTGTTTGGTGGCGATGGAGAGCGAAGTGGAGTGTTTGGTGGCGATGGAGAGCGATGGTGAGTGTTTGGTGGCGATGGAGAGCGAAGTGGAGTGTTTGGTGGCGATGGAGAGCGAAGTGGAGTGTTTGGTGGCGATGGAGTGCGATGGTGAGTGTTTGGTGGCGATGGAGGAGCGGGGAGTGTTTGGTGGCGATGGAGAGCGATGGTGAGTGTTTGGTGGCGATGGAGAGCGAAGTGGAGTGTTTGGTGGCGATGGGAGCGAAGTGGAGTGTTTGGTGGCGATGGAGGCGAAGTGGAGTGTTTGGTGGCGATGGAGAGCGAAGTGGGTGTTTGGTGGCGATGGAGGCGAAGTGGAGTGTTTGGTGGCGATGGGGGCGATGGTGAGTGTTTGGTGGCGATGGAGGCGAAGTGGAGTGTTTGGTGGCGATGGAGAGCGAAGTGGAGTGTTTGGTGGCGATGGAGAGCGATGGTGAGTGTTTGGTGGCGATGGAGAGCGATGGTGAGTGTTTGGTGGCGATGGGGCGAAGTGGAGTGTTTGGTGGCGATGGAGAGCGATGGTGAGTGTTTGATGGCGATGGAGGCGATGGTGAGTGTTTGGTGGCGATGGGGGCGAAGTGGAGTGTTTGGTGGCGATGGAGAGCGAAGTGGAGTGTTTGGTGGCGATGGAGAGCGAAGTGGAGTGTTTGGTGGCGATGGAGAGCGAAGTGGAGTGTTTGGTGGCGATGGAGTGCGATGGTGAGTGTTTGGTGGCGATGGAGAGCGAAGTGGAGTGTTTGGTGGCGATGAGCGATGGTGAGTGTTTGGTGGCGATGGAGAGCGAAGTGGAGTGTTTGGTGGCGATGGAGAGCGATGGTGAGTGTTTGGTGGCGATGGAGGCGAAGTGGAGTGTTTGGTGGCGATGGAAGAAGTGGAGTGTTTGGTGGCGATGGGTGCGATGGTGAGTGTTTGGTGGCGATGGAGGCGAAGTGGGTGTTTGGTGGCGATGGAGAGCGATGGTGAGTGTTTGGTGGCGATGGAGGCGAAGTGGAGTGTTTGGTGGCGATGGAGGCGATGGTGAGTGTTTGGTGGCGATGGAGGCGAAGTGGAGTGTTTGGTGGCGATGGAGGCGAAGTGGGTGTTTGGTGGCGATGGAGGCGATGGTGAGTGTTTGGTGGCGATGGAGGCGAAGTGGAGTGTTTGGTGGCGATGGAGGCGAAGTGGAGTGTTTGGTGGCGATGGAGTGCGATGGTGGAGTGTTTGGTGGCGATGGAGGCGAAGTGGGTGTTTGGTGGCGATGGAGCGATGGTGAGTGTTTGGTGGCGATGGAAGGCGAAGTGGGTGTTTGGTGGCGATGGAGGCGATGGTGAGTGTTTGGTGGCGATGGAGGCGAAGTGGGTGTTTGGTGGCGATGGAAGCGATGGTGAGTGTTTGGTGGCGATGGAGGCGAAGTGGAGTGTTTGGTGGCGATGGAGAGCGAAGTGGAGTGTTTGGTGGCGATGGAGGCGAAGTGAGTGTTTGGTGGCGATGGGCAGAAGTGGAGTGTTTGGTGGCGATGGAGGCGATGGTGAGTGTTTGGTGGCGATGGAGGCGAAGTGGAGTGTTTGAGGTGGCGATGGGGAGCGAAGTGGAGTGTTTGGTGGCGATGGAGGCGAGTGGAGTGTTTGTTGGCGATGGAGAGCGAAGTGGAGTGTTTGGTGGCGATGGAGGCGAAGTGGGTGTTTGGTGGCGATGGGGAGCGAAGGTGAGTGTTTGGTGGCGATGGAGGCGAAGTGTGGAGTGTTTGGTGGCGATGGAGCGATGGTGAGTGTTTGGTGGCGATGGAAGGCAGAAGTGGAGTGTTTGGTGGCGATGGAGCGAA